>CM032229.1:51622500-52147500 GCA_019009955.1 Riptortus pedestris
GGGCTCAGGTTAGCCATGTAGTTAGGGCTTAATATAATTTGGTCATAATCTCACAAGGTAATCCGTGATTAGCGAGTTACATTTCTAACTAGGCAATAGAAATGTGTTTAGTGATGAACTTATTAAATAAAATCCTTAGCCCCACCCTGCCTAGAAAAGGGTATTAGCCCAAAGAGGACGTTAATGCATAACGTTGATTTTATTTAACCATATACTATCTATTCAACTTTATTTTTTAAAAGGATTTTAAAGACAACCTTTAGGATTATTTAAAGAGTCAACCAATATTTATATACAGATGAGCAGGAATTAAACGGACCCTCTACAGGAAAAGGCAACCTGGAGATATCATATGTGACTCATTTAGTCATTTTAAATTATATAATTTTGGGGCTCAGGTTAGCCATACGAGTTAAAGCGTTGCCTTTAATCTCACATGGTAATCCTAGAGTGGCGATTAAGATTCCCCCCTGGGTAAGGGAAGTCCCACCCTGGAGTCTATAAAAGGGTGGTAACCTGTAGATTACCCGTCCCAGTTAGCCTTAGTTTATAAAAGTGGACGTTAATAAATGATATAAAACAAAATGTTTTGTATATTTCATTTAATAGCACAAGGTTATTTGATTTTCTTTTTTAAAAATAATTATCTCATTTAGAGACCAAGGAATTTGTTAACCTCTAATGACTCAGGAAATCTCCATTGATTTCTGAAAATATTTTTATTTAAAGGTAATTCCATATATTTACGGATACATTAACTTCACAAATAAGTTTCTAGGGGAGGGAGAGAGAACCCTAACCATGATCAAAGTATTTACATATAAATACGATTATTGGCTGTGAGTACTTATCGATTGCCTAGTTTAGGGCTTACCCCCAGCAGGGGGTCCTAATACCTCGGTGCATACCTCCCCAGGGACATCCTGTGTCCCCGGGTCCGGACCTCAGGGGACGTGGGGGTCCCACCTCTATCCATCAGGGCCATTGTTGGCCCGTCAGGCCGCCATCCACCGATACCATCTTGATAGACTTTTTCATCATTTATAATCCAGCCAGCGGCTGACAAGATCGGACGCAAATCGCTTCCAATCTATTATTACTTCAGCGATCCGCTGTCAATGGAGTCTTCAAGGGAGATGTCCATGACGAGCCATTGGCAATACATTGCAATTTTTAACTATGGACAGTGGGAGCATGTTAATGAGGAAACTAAGGAAAAATACATATGTTTGTTTAGGAATTTCGATACGCTATTTTCCACAAGCTTGGAAATCAGCGAGAAACATTTCAAATATATATGAAAATCATAATCAAGGCAAATCAATATTTCATTTTTGGTCAAAGGCGCATAAAGAATGGGTTCACCATGTAGTTTCAGCCATTAGGTTATGTTGGAAGCTACTTTTTTCACATTACTATCCATTCCAAAAAATGTTTGAGTTTTCAGAGAACGACTTTCTAGTTCTCACCCTTTATTTATAAATACATGGTTTCATGACCTTGGGAACAATCAACGAGACTTCTCTTTCGTAGTTCTACTTTCAGAATGGTTTCAGGCCTCCGTAAATCATTGATCATAAGTCGTACCGATAAATTTCATAAGCCAACAGTTAATTTAAAAAATGTATATTCCCAATTATTTTTAGCCTAGAACTTACATATTTTTTGAATAATTATTAATTCTTTGGTTTGGTTCTCCTATTAACCTCTCCTTCAGGGCTAATTTTGACCGTTTATGAACTCTTTATTATGATTTCATCTCAAACGTGAATTATATTGAAAGAATATGATACTCGGCGAAAAAGAGCTTATTAGTGGTATTTCGGAATTAGTTTATTTCCTTTATCAAGGCAGAAACCTATTGTTAAAACTAAAGTATAATGAGGCAAAAATAAACAAATTACAGTAAATCTCTTAGATTTTAGCATGATTCTAAATATGTAACAGTTAAAGACTCCAGTCTAGCTAGTCTAATAGCCATTTACAGATTTAGGTTGCCTCCCTTTTTTGGTCATGATTGGTAAAAGATATATGCACATTCAACTAAATTAATAGAAATTAAAAACTGAACATCATTTGTTCGAAAGGTCATGAAAGTCTAGGACCTGCCCCACGGCTTTGGCAGAATGCCAAGACGTTTGCTTAACGCAAGTGGTAATTGTAGAAGGAATTAGTTAATAGGTAAGAAACAAGTAGACGACCAACCCAAAAACTCCGTCACGCAGAGGCTGCGTAAACTAAGCAGATTTCCCACGTGAAGTTTCACAATAGAGAAATTTCAGAAAAGAGATTCAAACAGTTACGGGAACAGCCCGAACTAGCTCCTGACGGAAACTCACGACTAGACCCGAAGTTGGCCGATCTCATCTCAGAAGCTGAAAACAGAAAAATGCAAATATCTCGGTTAATACTCAAGCATACAGAACAAATGTATATAACATTATTTATAGTAAATTTAATTTGCAATAAGATTGATTCTACATAATTTTTTGATCCGACGTATAGTAACGGAGATATTTTGAATTTTCGAAAATACTCCCCTCTAAACCCCCCTCCCACTGGTCCGATTTCAGCCATTATCGAACTTGATCTTTATTTTTGCATAAAACGTTTAAATATCGAGTTTGGTAAAGATCAAACGAAAATTGCGACCGCTAGAGCGTTAACAGACATATATATATATATATATATATATATATATATATATATATATATATCTATATATATATACATGCTCAAAAATGAATAGGGATATTGTTATTTTTTCTATCCTATTAATTTTAATTAAATCGACCATAATTAAATTTCTTTTTTTATGGGGGAAAAAGACAATAATTTCTAATAAATATTAATGATATTTATATAAAAATAGAAAAAAAATATGCTAGGCCCCATACATACCACAAAACAGCCAATATCCCTATTCATTTTTGAGCAGTTTATATATATAATTTTGAACGGACCTCATTTTCGTCATCTCCTGGGTAGGATCGATGGACATTTGAAGAAATTTTTCGAAACTCGCGTCATGAGTACGACCTCAATAGCTGATTTCCCTCAAGGGAAATCTGCTAAAATTTTGAATATCGTTTCAATGGCATGTGATACGAAAGAGTATCGTGAAACTTCGAAAACAAATCAATGTACAGACAGATTTTAAAATTTTATATATATATATATATATATATATATATATATATATATATATATATATATATATATATTGAGAGAGAGAGAGAGAGAGAGAGAGAGAGAGAGAGAGAGAGAGAGAGAGAGAGAGAGATTAAAAGGGCGAACATATTTATAGGAAAATGTGCAAATGATACATACTAATGTCTGATGGTGATGGGCTGGTAATAATCTCCCAAGAAAAGCAAAAAGAGGCAGAAGGCGGAAACATGGAAATCTTTGGGTATTAAAAAGTTTAAATGCTGGCATTTGTACGGTGTGTTCAATGCTTTGCAAACAAATTTTACAAATGATTGGTCATTAATAAAATGATTCGAAGCCCCTTCACCTTGATGTAGGAGACAAATTTCCGATAAGTTTTATTTATTTATTCATACAATAATCGCATTTCGCAACTGGGGCGATTTAGCGACAAATCAGTTATTTAACATACAACATAATAATTAGATATTTAACATATAACATATTTAACATATAATTATTACGTAAGTATGCTCATTTCTGCAAATATTTATAAAGAATTTTCCGATAAGTGACTGTATACAATGATCATAAAAAGATCTGTCCCACGGGACTCCTACAATGGCACGTTGATGATGTTTTCTCACATACTAATCCCCGTTTCTCATCAATATTAACCAAAAATCTAAATATATGTGCATACAATTATATATATATATATATATATATATATATATATATATATATATATACATATATATAGTCCTAGTTTTAGCCTATTACTAGTCAGGATTGATGGGCATTTGGACTAAAAAAAGAGGTTTCTCGAAAATCTGTTCAAGAGTACTGCTTAAAAAGCTTAATCCCTGAGTGGTAATTAACAATAACATAAATTCATAAATAACATGACAAATTAAATTCTAGTCATTATAAAGATATAAACACGGGAATAACGGATATGTATGAAAAAGATCTTTGCCAAAAATAATGTTAGTAATTTACAAACATTATTTTATATTTACAAAAGTCCGTCACGTAGGGGCTGCGTAAACTAAGCAGATTTCCCACGTGAAGTTATACAATAGAGAAATCTCTATACGAGAGCCGAACAGTTAGGGTCGAACTAGCTTTTGGCCTGAAACGTTCGTTATCGGCTCACATTTAATAAAAATGCAAATATCTCCGTTAATATTGAAGATAGAGAATAAATGTATAGAACAATATTTATAGTTATATTTAATTTGCAATAAGATTGGTTCTATACACTTTTTTGATCCGACGTATGGTAACGGAGATATTTCGAATTTTCAAAAAACCTCCCCTCCTACTGGTTCGATTTCAGCCGTTAATGAACTTGATCTTTCTTTTTACATAAAACGACTAAATATCGAGTTTGGTAACGATAAAGAATAATTGCGACCGGTTGAGCGGTAACAGACAAATATATATAGTTTTGAACGACCCTCATTTTTGTTATCTCCTGGGTAGGATCGATGACATTTGAGGAAAAATTTCGAAAATCACGTCATGAGTACAACCTCAAAAGCAGATTTCCCTTAAGGGAAATCTGCTAAAAGCCCTCAAGATACGCATAGTTGCAAACGTTGCAAGATATGTAACGGTTCGCCGTATTGAGTATTAAAAAACTTCAAAAAACATAAGAGGGCTTCTTTAATAGTATTTGACTTTGCCCTGTGCTTGAATCAGTATTTGAAGTATCTCCTTAATTGTATTCCGATGCTGGGTGAGCAAAATGGGAGGACAGGATAGCAGCGGCTCATATTTGTATTGACCAGTGAGTAATTCTCTGTCCATGGTTCATACCTAATCTGCTGTAGCATTAAATTGTTTATGGAATTACTACTCTACCCTACCCATTCTTATTAATAGAAATACTTGATAAAGTAATGTAAAAAAGAATATAAATATATAACCACAAATTGCCATTTTATTTTAAGTAGTGCTTATTTATAAACTTGGATGACATTAAGTTCCAGTAATTTGACCACAAAGATCCAGTTCGCTCCAGTGAAATGTGTGAATGTATTCCTTGTGAAAAAATGTATATAAATCACGAGTATTAATGATGTCGCCCCATGGTTTGGGAGATAAGAAATTGTAGCCAGTAAATTTGCCGAATTCGTTGCATAAAACAAGCAGAAGTGCTTGTATCGTAATAGGCCTGGCAAAGTGCCCGGCAATTTATTAGCCAAAATGGCCGAAGAAATTATATTTTTTGACACCAGTCAGACATTAAATATGTAGCGATTCATGTATCCTTATTCTTTCATTTGCTTTCTACATTATGTAGGAAAATATTAAAAGATTTATTGTATTTAATTTCGGGATATCGCCACTTTAAATATGTTTAGAAAAATAAAAATGAATTATTAAACAATTAATGATTTATTATGTAGATTTTTTTTTCCATTATCCGCTCTCTTACATTTACACTCAACGGCCAAAGAAAATGTCTGTTAAATAGGGAACGTGTAACCGAAGCAAATTTCTCACTTGATAGAAAGAATGACACATAGGTGACTGAAGTTTTATTTATATGAGCTTGAGACATTTAGTGAAATTTTATCTCATCGTGAAAACCTAATTTGGTAGTGTTAATTGGAAACAAATAGACGAAAAATATACAGAAACCCTTAATATTGTGGATTCATTAAACCTTTTAGAACGACAGTTGCAGAAACTAATTTGACTGACAAGATTTGTTCTGTGCGTTCCATTTCTGAAAAAAAAATGTATGTAATCAGGAATTCTTATGTTTCTGCATTTTACCTCTTCCCCGAACTCCACCAATCTCGTTCCGATATCGGCCATCTGCTGATATATTCAATTTTACATGAACTGCGTCTGTTTGTGTGAGAGTATATACACACACACACACACACACACACACACACACACACACACACAAACTGGACGCACTTGTTTTAATAGTAACCTAAGGACTACTTCCATTGAAAACGAGTTTGGTTTTTAAAGAGTAGTTACTTTAACAATGTATATTTTTCTATATATATTTTTCCGTTTTGCACCAACGGTTTTACCTAAATAACGAAGGCCATGTGAGTTAAAGCGTTGGTCTTAATCTCACATCAATAGGAATTTATTTAGTTAATAAATTATTAAATAAAATCCTTAGTCCCACCTGGCTGGGAAAGGGTGGTAACCTGTAGATAACCCGTTCCATTTAGCCATAGTAGCAAAAAATGGATGTTAATAAACAATAATTATTATTAATCTCACATAGTAAACCTAGAGTGGGAAGTTCGATTCCTGTCTGTGCAAAAGGAACTTATTTAGTGCTTAGCTCAATAAAAAAAATCCTTAGTCCATACCCCGTCTAGAAAATTGTGGTAACCTGTAGATAACCCGTTTTAGCCATAGTTGCTAAAAGTAAACGCCAATAAATAACAATAAAATAAATAATGAAATGCAGAACCTCCCAAAAATGTCAAATAAGCCGATCATGACGGTAAGGCACTCCATAGGAGTAGCAGTCAGCGTGACTCACCTAGACTCATTACGATTCAGCAGCCAAAGCCCCTGGCATTATCTAACGGCCGGTATCAGTCTTCAGGGTGGCCACCCTTCTGATATATAGGGGTCAGTGTTGCCACATCCAACCAGACAAATTAGAAATACTTGCACTCCCCAGGAAACAATTTCCTCTCTCAACAACCAAAAGATGTAACATAGGAAGAAATGACAGAAATATTCTAATGATTGATGAAAAGTTGTATTAAGATTTGTATTCCTTGAATCAATCTTATTGCATAAGTAATTTTCTATAAATATTGTTATGAACATATTTTCTCTATATTGAATATTAACCGAGATATTTCCATATTTAAGTTTACGGCCATAAATAACCCCCACTCCTACTAATGTAATATTTACAATAAGCTGCTATGTCCTGCAACACTTCATTCCAAGGTTAAATACCAAATATAGTTGTAATTGAACTTTATTTTTTGAGATACATGCGAATAAGTTAAGTGATGACGTCATCAATTAAGACTTTTCGATCTTTACTCGAAAATGTTTATTTGATGTGTAACATACTCGATATTGGACCGTATCAATATAGATCATAATTGTTATTGGCTCAAATAGGGCCTGGAATAGTAGGGGTTTAGAGAGGGGGGATTCGAAAATTCAAATTATCTCCGTTATTATTACTCGGATAGTAAATTGTTATACATCCAATCTTAAACTATTGATAGTCTACAATTGATGTTCTATGCATTATTTCGTAACTCAAGCATTAAACGAGTTATTCTTACTCTCTTGTATTCTACATGCAGTAACCCCCCACCCCCCACCACCCATCGATTACTTACATATAAATAGAGAATGAAGAGAATATGTGGCGAGATAAGATCACCAACAGAAGGGAATCTGCTTAGTTTGCACATACCCTGCGAGACGGACTTTTATTTAATGTTTTCGCCACTAAATAAATTCGCATTCTCCAGGTGACTTTTAGTTGGGTTCAAGTTGAAAATAATAAAATTCATCTCTATAAAATACCTCTTAGTAATATAATAGGAATGCCTGAAAGCCATGTAGTGCCCATACCAGTTTTTCTTGTTCCTTTTTTAAATGAATCAATTGAATCCCATTTTTGAAACTTCGATTTTTAATATTAACTTTCTTTATTCCTATAATTTAAAAAAATCTTAAATTTAGCAAAGTATTACTGTTGCGTATTAGGATATTACTTGAGGAAAATATAGAATGGAAAATATACAGAGTATAGAAGCTTCTAGCGACCGCTATTGACTTTGCATCTGCTTCCATGTTATTAGTTTGTATCTTACTATCCCAATCAGGTACCTGGCGTAATACGAAACGGGTAAACCTGGCTGTCGGAATGGTTTAAAGACGGTGGCTGAGACCTAGCTCTTTCTGAGGCTGAAAGTATCAAGGTTAGTAAGTAAGAATGAAGTATAGAAAGACTTTGAACTTTGACTTAGTATGTGCGGCGCCCTCGGTGTGGATTTCTCATTAGCGAACTGTCCCCAAGAAAAAGAAACGACAATAGCGCCTGACCTCCAAAAGTTGTCTCTTAATGCTGATGGGAAATCCAGTCAGAGGCAGGAGTGGGTGGCTCTGTCAATGGTGGCTGTGAGTAGTTTGTCCTGTACTGGCTAATTGGCCTGCTTCTACCCTCTCCCTCTCTCTCTCTATCACACATAATGGACTTACAAAAACAACAGTATTCCATAAAAAGTCCGTCACGCAGGGGCTGCGTAAACTAAGCAGATTTCCCACGTGAAGTTTTACAATAGAGAAATCTGCCTACTAATAACAGTAGTAGTAACCTATTCTCACGAGGACGAATAGTTAGTGAAACGGCCACACTAGCGCTCGGCGGAAACTCCCGAACATAGCCGACCACACTCACAATACAAATGCAAATATCTCGGTTAATATTAAAGATACAGAATAAATGTATAGAACAATATTTATAGTAAATTTAATTTGCAATAAGATTGGTTCTATACAATTTTTTGATCCGACGTATGGTAACGGAGATATTTCGAATTTTCGAAACCCCCCCCTCTAAACCCCCCCTCCCACTGGTCCGATTTCAGCCATTAACGAACTTGATCTTCCTTTTTACATTAAACGATTAAATACCGAGTTTAGTGACGATTAAACAAAAGTTGCGACCGCTAGAGCGTTAACAGACAAATATATATATCTATATATATATATATATATATATATATATATATATATATATATATAGATATATATATATAATTTTGAACGGACCTCATTTTCGTCATCTCCTGGGTAGGATCGATGGACATTTGAAGAAATTTTTCGAAACTCGCGTCATGAGTACGACCTCAATAGCTGATTTCCCTTAAGGGAAATCTGCTAAAATGGGGCTCAAAAATCATTGAATTAGAGAATATGAAAGATAGTCAAATAATACCGATATACATGCGAACGTGATTGAAAAATATTCAATCCCCAAATTTAGATTGAATGCTAATAGTACAACAATTCCAATTAAAACTACTTGGAAACAATAATCTAGTAACAAACCCAACAAATAAAATGCATGAAAAATGCATGAACTAAGCAGATGACTCAAGCACCAGAATATGAAACTCTGATGTTGTCATCTCTCCCTTTTATTCTCTATTTCCCCCACAGTAAGAAGCCTATGTAAACAGGGTTTAAAATCTGTATAAAGAGAATTATAGGAACTTAAATTTGCAATAAGATTGGCTATATACAGTACGTATAACAACAGAGATATTCTAAATTCCTAAAATACTCAATTAAACGATCTTTCCTTTTATATAAAACTTTTCAATATTGACTTTTTTTAACTACCAAACAAAAACTGCATGTTAGTTAGAGCGGTAACAAACAGGTATGTCATATATAAAAGAATGTTTTTTCAACCACAAGGCCAGAAAAGTAATAATTCTTTCATACAGTCATTGATTTCATTCATTCAATATGGTTTTAACCATAATTACTTCGGGTTTAATGGTTTAAACGACGTGCTATAATTTCTTTAGCCAATTATAGCTTTAAAGACGAATGTATTACATAATATATTTCATATATTATAATATAAGGATTTTTATATGGAATTGATGGCTGTGAGTAGAACCAAACTTTTAATTAGTTAAATGGAAATAGATATACAAATATGTAATTAAAGAACTTTTTTTTTCTAAATTTGTATAGAGAAAGAGTGGTGACACACGTCGGGAAATAAAGAAATTACTGTATGAAGAAATTTTTCTGACCTTAAGGGCAGAAAAACATTCTTAAATAACTAATGGTCAAAATTTAAATCTACCATATATATATATATATATATATATATATATATATATATATATATATATATGTATATATTGATAGATAGACAGAACCGACAATTAGATTTTTTGATATATAGAGAGTGAGATTTAGACACCTTTTTGAAAATCCCGTTTTGAGTACAATCTCAATCTGCTTAAAAGGGTGGTAACCTAAGGATTTTCTTTCCCGATTAGCCAAACTTGGACCAAGTTGATGTAAATTAATACTATTTTTTGTTTTGAAAATAAAATTATAAAATAAACCCAAGAAACCTTGTTGTTGAGCCATTATTACGATTTCCTACATGCATAATTGATTCCAATATTCATGATAATCTATATCTACGTAATATAATCTACATAGCATGCATCATGCTAATCTCAAGCACATATTTGCATAATGTAAGATATGTAGATGAAATTTGTTTAATGTATGCCCTCAAACGGGCATTAATGATAATGGTTGATGTAAGATTAAAAAATATTTTGTGTAATTAGATATTCTTCTAGGAAATTGAAGAACTTAATGATACATAAAACAAGCAACACAGTATTTTAAAAGATATTAAAGATTAGATCCAATTGATTATTAATGCAATATGTTTAATATCCCAGTTGGAAGAAACTTAAGCTTTGATCAAATTTCATATTTCATGTACGATTTTCATTAGTTTAATTTTCTTGTTATAATAAAGTAAAATGTGCCTTTTTAAACGTGCATTAATTGAAGCACATTTATTTTTATTGTTGTTTATGATTTTTGAAAGCGTAGTGAGATGGACAGCAGTATTTTGAGTTTCTACCTCTTCCAGGTGCCACTTTTGCATACCGGTTTTGTTGGTTGGCGTGAAGCAGAAATAGATATACAAACTGAAAACTTTCTAGCACAACAATATTTGTTTTATAAGATATGGTTTTATCAATGCCAAATGTAAATTTAAAACTGCTCAAAATAACTTATATTTCATTAATAGTTTACACTCTAAATATGCTTTCTCTACTAAACAAACATATATTGTTATCATTTTTGTGTCCTTTTGACTTTTTCTGTTAGATAAAGACTTAATCACTATGAATATCCAAGTTTGAACGAATGGCCTTACATTATCTACTCGTAGATTAGAAATTAGCTTCAACTCGATTGTGTCTTGTTATTTTCATAAAAAATGTTTACCTTATGTTAGTTGAAAATATGTATTTTTCTTTAAAAAAAATAAATGTAATTGTCATTGTAATTTAGATATACTAAGCATTATAATTTATAATAACTTGAGACATAATTATTTACATATGCATTTATTGAATGATTGATCAAATATTTTGAATAATCGCAGATTACCTAATCATGCAAGTGGAACACAATTTCAGTGTGACCAACGTTTAATAATAATAATTTTTCAACCTAAGACGTTCATGTTAGAAACAAACTAAATTTAGTGTACTTAGCGTTCGATTACAGCTTACTCCATGTACTCCACGGTATTTTCAGTTGTCATTTTTCTAAGTCATTGCACACTTGTTTTACACGCTGGGTGACATATCTATGTCAGTTGCTTTATCATCGACAGTCAGTCCATTAACAGTATCGTCGTTCTAGTTCCTTGATAGTAACCACTAATACGATAGTTACCTCACGATATTTCTACTTATCTTAATATCTAAATTAATGCTAAACATCTAAATTACAATTTATTATATTAAAAGTACATTAAAATTTTCTAAATATTATGTTAAGAATGGTAATTGTATAATAATTACAAATTATTACGAGTATTGCAAATAATTCAGATCAATTGGACAGTACTCTTTCTGGTTGTTGGTTATGATGGCAGTGGCTGTCATAGGTTAGCTTATTGGAGGAGGCCATTTTTGTATTGTTATAAGTACAGTGATGCCTCGGCAGTAGGTAATATACGTCATGTTGTCAAGTATATTTTATTTTGTGACAGATTACTTCTGATGAATGCTTTGTGGGAGGTACACATGTTAGAGTAGAACAGCAAAGAACTCTTTGAATAAGGAAAAAATAGTTTATTCCCTCAAATATGATTGATTCTTATTCTAGCCTAATTCACAGTGGATGTGACTATATAGACAAGAAGATTGTTATGAGACAATAATAGAACTTGCCTAATAATGTGAATGTTATGACAATTTATTATTTTATTCCGTTGTTTATAGTGACATATTTAATAATGGATGTAACTGATAAATCTCCCGACGCCATTAATGTAACAAATGTTTGTCCAAAACGTATTGATGACAGTAATTAGGAAAGGACTGTTCGATATATAAGAAATGCGATACCCGGCCGAGATAAAAGCGTGTGACTAATATTTCTGTTATCGTGGACCGCCCTTGGTTTCATCTCGAACCAGTCCTGACAAGCCAGGATATCATCTCTCATTCTACTAGCTACGCGGAAGTTGTGCTTGTCCGAATAGTTGAAAGTCCATATATTGGTGACCTCGCCGTCCAAAAGACCCCACATTAAGTTCTTTCTCAGCGATAAGGAAACCCAGACCATGAAAAAAAAAAATGTTCCCTAGTTGTCTTTATCAGTTGTAATTCTCTATACATTTTTCCTAATCTGACAAATACCTTTCTTTATGGCTCTTTTCTTTCTTTCCCGTGGTCATCCTTCGTTTCTCTTCTTCTGGTGTCAAACTAAGTCCTTCTTTAATGTACATACACCGCGTTTACAAGATCCTGACTTTTAGATTCAATAAACTTGGAATTGGTTTTAGTAGAATACTATTTGAATCCTTATAGAACGACTGAGATTGGCTCATCATGGTTATGCTAAGCCGTTTGTCAAGTTGCCATAATAACATTTCACTGTGAGGCCATTCATCTAGTGATAGTTTTCAGGGCAGCAGGATATGATGGAGTAGAGCAGTAGGAAATTATTTCAGTGAGATTACATACAGTAGTCACGTCGAGCAAACACGACTATAACCTATTTCACTTTCCCTCTATAAGCCATGTTTACTTGATTTGTTAGACACGAAGTATCATGTCAGCATACTTCATTTCCAGAATAATGTACTGGAATATGCTGGAAGATTGATAAAGGCTTCGGTTCTTTCAACTAATAGTCTTCCTTCAGAAAGTGGTGATCTCCGGCGACGCATTACCAAAACATTTTCTAAATGCAATTAAAATTATTTTAGAGTAAAGCAAATAAAACGAAAATTAAATACAGTAAACACAGAAAGGTTTTCAATAAATAATTATCATCCTCCCAATAATGGATGTAATGGTGTTATTAATAAATGGTCTTTTAAAACGGAAAGTGGTGCTGTCAAAAATAACAGCCGACCAATTCTCAGAGGATTAAATACTTTTTTAAGTAGTTAATCGGCAATAAAACTGATCTAATGGCTTTAAATTATTGTAACGTAAATCAATAAACACTAAAGAGAGGAAGAATAAGATATATATATTGGGAATTGTATTAATCGAGAAACTATGAGATCATATTTTTATAGTTTTAAAATGATTACATAACGAAAAAACCTCGATTATTAAATAAACTATTGCATTTGTTTTTTTTTTTTTTTAAATTGCAAATATACTAAAACAATATTAATTAATTTTGATAAAACAAATTAAAATTCGTTTAAGACTCTTCATTTTTAATTTCATTTTCTGGTACTTCAATTTTATGGAAAATAATTTGTTAAATTACAAGTTGGACAACTTAAAAATATTCTAAATTTTTGAAAATAAGTACGAATATTAATTACTTTATCCTATTATGTTTCATTTTTAATGACGAAAAGTATTTACATTTTAATATTTTATATGAATAAAACTCTAAGGTTTATCTGTTTTTCTTTTAAATTCGGCAAGGATAAATATTTTCACATTTTATATCATTCTAAGAACAATGGTACAAAAAGTGAAAATCATTTCTGTCTAAATGTCTGCCAGTTTGTTACTCAATCACTAAAAAATGGCTAGGAGGATTTCTAAAGATTTTAATATTTGTGAGTCAGCAAATCCCAATGTACAACATAGACTATACGAGAATTCGAATTTTCCACTCGAAGGGGGTGGGGGTTACCTTCGTTTTCTTGCGTAAGATAATTTCGAAGTTTTAACTTCCGACTTACGCCCGCCAAAGACAATATTCGTGTTTTATGAAAATGCCTTATTAGAAGTAAAACTTCTACAGTAACAAAAAGACGTTTTGAAGATTGAATTTAAAAATTGATGTTGTTAAACTTAAATATGGCTGCTATTATCTTATAAGATGGATATAAATATAGCATTTATAGAATTTATTTAAATTATTTTTTTTTATTGTATTTTAGCTGATAACTTTATCTCAAAGGTTATTCTACTCCGTTGAAGTTGATGAAATTTAGGGGGCATTTCTAGACGAAATTCTTAACGCACATCGTTTCTTTTATGGAGATCATTTTTGTCGCGCCATTGATGTGGATTAAATATGGTCGAAATAGCATTGTGTTTATTTACATTCTGAGGAGGAACATGATTGTATTTTAATTCTTTATGGAAAATTCGTTAAATCATTTCCTTTGCAGTTAATGCGTTTATTATGTATTTCCCACATTAAAAAATAATTAGTTTTTATAAAGACACTATCATACATTTCCTCCTTGAAAGTCCTGGTAGACACAGAAATTGTTTTCCATATGTTAATTCTGACAGGTGAACCAATATAAATCAATACTTCAGAAAGTACCCCTAATGCAAAAAATATTGAAGTTCAAAATCAGATCTCTGAAATAATAATTTATTTTTAGTGAGTTATATACAATTGTTAATAAATAATTTTAAACCACCACCCAACTGATAAATATTTATAGATAGGATTAAATTTATCAGATTTATAAATATTAGTTTTATGAAAAGAGCAAGGATTGATAAAGATCACGCCAGATGTTTCCAACTGGGTTGTTGCATCTCTCTGTACGTACTTCAAATCTGAGTATACATCGTAGAGTCGCGTTTAACACGATGGGCCTTACCATTTAAGAAAATTTATAGTCAAGAACAGAAATACAATGGCTGGAAAAGCATTGCCGCATTATGCAGCCCGAAAGGAAGCGTACACGAAGTCCCATAGAGGTCCTGTACTGGAAGGAGTCGCTCCGATCTCCGGGGTCTTAGGTCCATGCGCCTAGGGATGATTTACTGCGACGAATAATTCCACGTAGGCCCTTGTTCTTTTGTGATGGCAGCTAGGAGCTAGTATTAAAACTGAGAGGCCGTGACAAATTTGTTGGGAGTCCACACCCACCTACTCGCTCTGAATCCTAATGCAGAGAGGTTGGGGTTGGTGCCTCATCCGAATATAGCCACCGCTATTAGCCACAACGACATCTATCTGCAGTCGTCGAAAACAGTACTAAATTATAGCCTTCCTCGTGGTACAATCTCAGGCTGAAGTCATATTTACATTCCATTGCAAATTGCTTCTTACAAGTCATTTCTGGTTACCGTCTTTGGTACACCGAATTATATTAAGACTCGCCTAGGAGGTTGAGTGTACCAAAAATGTCGTCTGAATTAGACAACACTTCACTCCTGGTACCTCAATTAAATAATAGGTTGGAAAATAAATTCACAGCGTTTATCAATATTTCAATTTAATCCGCTCTGTGTTTAAAAAATCATTTTTACTTGGTTAATAATTTTTATATATTCTAAAAAAGATTAACTAAGGTGCGTTTGTTAACCGAGATTCCTTATATATGGATTTAAGTGGTATACTTCATCAAAATGGAGGAGAAAAAAATTAATTTTCGCCATTAAATGATTTTTTTTATTTCCGAAAAGGAAAACCCTCTGCACTGACGGTTTGGCTGGGATGTGATCCCCCACCCACCCTATCCACCAGACCTTGCACCAATAGATTTACACTTATTTCGGGGCCTTCACAACTCTCTTAACGGAAAACAATTTAATTCGCTCGAAAACTTCAAAACCCACGAAGAGGAGTTCATTGCGCAAAATTCTGAGAGGTTCTGAGAGTACGGAATTAAATGCCATGAAAGATGGCAACATGTAATAGATCAAAATGGGTCATATATAATAGATTAAAAGTATTTAATAAAATCTGAAGTTTTTTATTGAAATCACCTGTAAAAAACGGTACAAACTTATTTTACAAACCAATATGTACTTATTAACGTCCACTTTTGTTACTAGTGGAGGTCTATGGATTTTATTTAACAAGTACGTCACTAATTAAGTTCGTATTACCCAGATCGTGCCCACCGCACTAAGCTTGCCAAGTGTGTAAAACCAACGCCTTAACTCTCTCGTGGCTAACCTGAACCCCAATCCCTTGGAGACCATTTAATTAAATAAACAAAACATATTACTGCTCCACATTCGAATGTTACATATGATATCTACGTTCCTACAGATAAGACCAAATAATGTTATAGGACATAATTTATGTTATTGTGATAAACAAAAAAATGTCTTTTAAAAAAATCACATGTATCTCACTTATTTAAATAAAAATTAAAAACTTCGTATTTTTGTGATCAACTAGACCCCTCCTCACGCTTAGTCAACATCGATCAAAAGGAGAGGCCCACAGCTACATTGATAGATCTAAATAAGAAGGCTAGTCGTTTTTTCTTCGGCACGCAAAAAATAGTCAAGATGGATTAAAGGTGGGTTCAAATCAAAATATGAAATCTAAAACAAAAATTTTTCGCAAAATTACAGTACTTCCTTTACTTTGAGCAAGAAAGTACGTACGAATAAATCGACTTGAAAACTCGCATTGCTAAGTATTGAAGCTGGTCTTTTTGAGTGAATTAGTTGATAGAGTAATGGATTATTCTTTTCCTCGAACAAGAAGTCAAAACCTCATTTAATAAAAATTTGCTGTTTTTAAGATTTTCTTTGGTTTCCGAATTTTTCTATAATATAAAACACAAATAAGACTTTCCTTGAAAATTTATATTTGATTTTTTTTTTAAATTTAACCAAATCAAGGTTAATGGGCTCATGTTAGTCATGTGCGTTAAAGCTTTGGCCTTAATCTCACATGGTAAACCTAGAGTGAAGAGTTCAATTCCCGCCTGAGCAAATAGGAATTCATTTAGTGACAAACTCATTAAATAAAATCTTTGGTCCCACCCTGGTTGGAAAAGGGTGGTAACCTGTATATAACCCCCTTGATAATAATATCAAACAAATCGGGCTAAAGGCATAGGCCTGTGATCATATGATTTAAGCTAGACATTTCCATATGATTTTCCTTGAGTAATACATACATCTCATTAGTGTAATGCTATACAAATGTTGTACATCATAAGAATGAATATCCTTTTCGGGGGAAATACATCTGAAGAAAATCCAGCAATATATTATTCAAAAAAAAAGTTTTCTTCCATGAGATATTCAGACTGGCCGTGCTTACATTCAGAAGGCGCAGGGAGGTCATGAGATAAGGCTGGAATAAGATGAAAATAAGGAACGTCCAGCGGCTTTATTCACTTATTCATAAGGGATATCAATAATTTATTCCCCAGAGCTTGAAAAGAGACAAAGGAGGAAGGGTTGGTATGTGTGTGTGGGGGGAGGGGGGTTACAAATGGATACCTCCCCAACACGGATGATGGATACTCTTCATGGGCGTTGTCATTTTTTAGGGTTATATCTGTTACCTCGGACTGCTACTCCTTACTAACCCAGAGTACATCCTCGCTATTATGCTTTGAATAAGCAGCCTGGGAAATGGGTCATCCATGGGGGAAAATCCAGGGAAATTTATATTTACCATAACCTCTCAGAAAATTCATTACTCGTTCGCTTGTTCGTTGGCCACTAAGACAAATTACAGCTTATCTTGTGTTATCCTTTATGACTTATTCATATTCGGAGTTTGACCTTGATTCGGTAAAAGATTGTGTCATATATAAATTTTCATCACAAATGAGTATATATTTTCAGTTAATATTTCATATTATAAGGGTACCATAAACAAACGATTTATTTAGATCTATTAGGCAGCAGATACAATGTTTCATTTGCTGTTAAATTCTGCCAGATTGATTCTATTCCACAAAAAACATATTTTAAAGATATATAAATTCACTCATAATCCAATCAATTATGTGAGATATGTTCAAATTGGCTCTTTATTAGTAGCAATTACGTTTTTGATTGTTAACGATATATATGTACGAAATGGATTTTAATGCAAAATAAATAGTCTTAATGGAGTGAATCGTGCGTGGTTTTTTATTCGAATTTTTATTTCAAAACAAATAAGTACAGGCGAAAATTAAACACATTTCGATACTGAACGATTCCTCGAACCTAGATCATAGAAATATCCAATAGAGTCCATGTTCTCAGGTTTGCCTTAACCAGAAAACTCCAAAGAACACGTACGATATGGCTGGACAATTTGGAGCAGATCAAAACCCAATGACTAACGGAATAAATCCCGTGTTAAACTTCAACCACTGAGGCTAGTCGTTTTTGACTGGTGACAGATGCACACATATATGCAGATTTTATTTCGACCAAAAGGGAAAATGCAGATCTAGAAGTTTCAATATTAACATCTAGTACTCATGGATGATAATTCTGTTCAAATCTGAAAAAACTAATTTTTTCGCCATTACAATACTTCCTTTACTTCACAGAGGAAGTAAAAATACTAAAAGTATGATAAATGGTTTTAACGATAGCTGGGATCCGGAAAAACGAAAATTGCATATTATATAATATCGCGATTAAACTGAATTCAAATTATTAATTAAATATATTTAAATAATAAATTAACTAGTTACATAACGATTACCTTGTAGATACGTATAACCCAAAATAATCAACATCTAATACGAGATGCCTAGCTTTCATCCAGCCATAATTTATTTACTTAACAACGCTCCAATCATTTTCAATTTTCAACTCCACATATTAACTTCCAATTTGGTATTTTAATTAACTCTTAAACGTTGATTTATTTAATTAATTACCAGTTATTGTTCCGGACTGAACCGTCAGTCATTAGCGATTTATATATCAGTTGATATTTTGTTAGTTTCTAATGTTCCAATTTGTTTTAATATTTGTGATTTTGGGCTCCATTACTACTAGTATCAAGTAGAAAAGTATATTACAGAGTTCGTCTCCACCATTATAAGTGTTATTTTAAGTAGAAAAGGATGTCATAGAATTCGTCATCATTACAAACTGGTCTTACATTCAGTAGATAAAAGATATAATAGTATTCATCTCCATCACATTTAGTGTTATATTAAGTAGAAAATGATATCAAAGAATTCGTCTCTGTCGCTACAAGTAGTTAATTGAGTAGAAAATTATGTCAAAGAATCCATCTCCATCGTTACTAGCAGTATATTAAGTAGAAACTTATATAATAGAAATAATTTAAAGCACTATTAGTGTTATATTAAGTAGAAAGACTCATATGTAGCGCCAACAATTGAATCCAATCCGAACTTGTACAATTATGATAATATATACTCGTAGACTTCCACGGTCCTGGTCATTAATACTATTAAGGTCCTCGTCCATGTCTTCATTTTTGTTGCTAACGTTTCGCTAGACATGCTTCTAGCTTCCTCAGGGCTATCTGAGACTGAGTGAATGAAGACACGGTCAATACCCAAACACCTTAATAGTATTAATAATTATAATAATGTTTTTTTTCTTTGAATAGATTAGTTATTTATTTATTTACCAAAAATATTCTTTTTGGTGTAATCATCTAATTAACTATTTATATCAGCGTACTATACATTTTTAGCGGTTTTCTTTAGAAAAATGAGCTATTGGGGTTGGTCACATTGCAAGCTTGCACAAGCATTCCTACATATCTTTGGGAATCTTAGCATATATGTTCCAAAAACAAGATCAATTCAAATTTTAAAATTTTATATATATATATATATATATATATATATGTATATATATAAAATTGTAACCTCTGTCTGTACATTGATTTTTTTTCGCGAATTTTCACGATAACTTTTCGTTTCACATGTCATAGACACTATAACTGCATTTTGTTTCTTTCGTGTATGTTTGTTTGTTTGTTTGTTACCTTTTCACGCATAAACGGCTGCACCGAATTTTATGAAACTTGGTATGTATATTACTACTAGCCCAACTTAGACTTTAGGTTATATTAATATCCTCTGAGACGAACATGAGTGGGGGTTATAAGGGAACCCTGAAATTAAAAATAGCGATATTTCGTTTCCTATATGAACATAACAAAAGTTGTTTATTCTGTTATTTAGAGTAACTTTTGATATATACACTTTTTTTTCGTATACTCAATTATAAACGAGATATACGCTAAAACCTATAGCGGAAGTGATCAATTTTATTCGGGACAAAAGACCCAACCGAAATAAATAAAACTCGGTATGTGTATTAGCACTAACGCTTTCAATTTAATAAGCCATACCAACATTTCTAGGGACGGGCAGGAGTGGGGGTTGTAAGGGAGGCCTGAATTTAAAATAGCGGTATTTCGTTTTCTATTCGTTTTTCGGCAAATATGAACATAACAAAAGCGGTTTATTTTGTTATTTAGAGTAAGTTTTGTGATATTCATTTTTGTCTTTTAACAATGTATAAACTAGATATACACTATAACCTAAAGCGGGAGTCAACTATTTTATTGGGCGCTAACGATTGAACCGAACTTAACAAAACACGTTAAGTCATTTAGCATTAATTCTTCCATGATTATAAGCTATATTAAAATGTTTAGGTTAGAACGGGAGTGGGGGTTATAAGGGAGGCCTGTCCGTTATTATGAGGCCAATCATAAAATGTTAAAAACAAGTCTTGTTCTACATATTATTTGCTACAACATTTGCTCATGCATTTTTCTTCCATGCGACTGACAACATTTTTGTTTTCAAAGGAAAAGGATCCTTTGAGGATTCATTTGTGTAGGTTTAATTGTTTGCATTCATTTTAGTATTTGTCATAGTGTGTTCTATGATCCCGGATAATCCAACCAAGTATGTATTAGTTCAAATTAACTAAAGAACAAATTTGATAATCCCAAACAGATCAATTATTTTGAATTTATACACACTTTGACTGGTCTGTCCCTTAGGAATTTCAAATTCTTGTTGATTAAATTGGTAAAAACGTTGACCAGGAAGGACCCATTTTTGCCGTTTCGGAAAACTGCGTATCCTTCTTTGTTCCGGTCGTCTGTTTCATCAGGTTGCTTTATTGAATGTAATTTTATATATGGAATCTCATTTTCAACAGACAAATAAGTCGTTATAACATGATGATAGATATGATAACGATTCCTTTTACCTCAACGAAATGGGGTTTGTCTGAACTGCAGCCGACATAATCCGCCGACAAACAATAAAGATTGGACCAACCCTACACACAAGACCGAAACCACAACATGAGCGAGCAGCAAACAAGCAACTAAATATTATCTGAACACTTGTCCCTCGTAAATGTTGAACAGCGGGAGGAGAAAAAAAGAAAATGTCGAGATAAAGATGGCGATATCAGCGGAACTAATACAAAGGGCAGATAAATCACGAGTATCGCTACTCGTAGGGCCAGACATCATTTTTTAATTCCCACATATATTTCTGTTATCTCAAGGACGCATTCTTCTTCATATGACTTGGATGGCGCTTCTTCCATTCTACCTTCTTCTCCCGTCCCTTTCGATCTTATTTATACTCCGGCGAATCTCAAATGAAGATACTTCGTGGCAGATTTATGGGCATTATAGTAAAAGTCGGAAATTCCAGGAAGATAAAGGAATATCTTACTATTTTCCTTCCAGTAGCCAAATTATATTCAAATAGGCAGGGAGAAAAAATGTTGTCGAACATTGACAGTTATGGTAATCACAGAAATATTTAAGCAAATTCGGAGTTTAAAAAAAATAACCTCAACAAACTATGAATGCCACTAAAAAATGGGCAGTAGACTACAAAAACCCGATAATGTCGCCAAAGGTAACCTTCTCAATACATGGTAACCACTAATTGATCACGATGAGGTCAATAAAATAGACAGCTGACACGATATGACGAATTAATGTTAACAAGGTCCGACAGACATACTTTATAACTCATATTTCATAGAACGAAAAGAAAAAGCCTTTTGTCCTTGTAATAATAGCTTGAAAGCCAACACATTCTACTGACGGTTATCGACTTAATAACTTACCAATTCAATGCGAATAGAAATCTGTAAATAAAAATAATATATTATCTCTCCTTTTCTCGTTCAGCGCTTATATATATATATTTTTTTTCTTGAGACTTATATTTAAAGGTTTTTGGAAGAAATAGTATAATAATAATATATTTTAATTCTTGGATAATTCTGTACTTTGTTGTATCACAGTTCATGCAATATTTAAAAGTAGTACATCTTTATGGTAGTTATGTATATGTGTGTGGTTATTATTGCTTTAATGACTTTAATCGACTTTTTTTTATTAGCAGATTTCCCTTAAGGGAAATCAGCTATTGAGGTTGTACTCATGACGGAATTTTCGACATTTTTCTTCAAATGTCCATCGATCCTACCTAGTAGATGACGAAAATGAGGTCCGTTCAAAACTGTATATATATATATATATATATATATATATATATATATATATATTTGTCTGTTACCGCTCTAGCGGTCGCAATTTTTGTTTAATCCTTACCAAACTTCATATTTAAGCGTTTTATGTAAAAAGAAATCGGACCAGTGGGAGGGGGGGTTTAGAGGGGAGGATTTTCGAAAATTCGAAATATCTCCGTTACTATACGTCGGATCGAAAAATTATAATTAATCAATCTTATTACAAATTAAATTTACTATAAATATTGTTATATACATTTATTCTCTATCTTGAATATTAACCGAGATATTTGCATTTTTCAGTTTTCACCAAACCGCCACTTCTACACATGTTACGTAAACAATACTCTGATACATAATAAATCACATTATTGGAAGTTTAAATACCAAAAATTGTATTCAAGAGACCTTTATTATACGAGATACATGCAAATATGCACTGGTGACTCCCCCCCCCATCTTAAAGTTTTGGACTACTAAAATTTTATTGATTGAGATAACAATTATTCTGACTCATTATTAATTACAGTACTAGATATAGCAAATAGTTCTCAATAAAATTAATGTGTTATATTCTGATATATTTCAGTAATTGTTTTTCTTTCCGGTGTGAGGCGGGACCTGTTTGTTTACATTTCTAACCTAACTCTTCCTGTCGGCAGGCTATTGAAATTGGATGAAACATTTCTTATTTCCGTTTGTATTTATTCACGGTGTTGTGTTAGCAGTATGTATATTTATCTATTACTAAACTTCACGAGGGAAATCTGCTTAGTTTACGCAGCCCCTGCGTGACGGACTTTTTTAATTATTTATATCTCTCTTTTTATTTTTGTTTAGTTTCGATTATTTACTTTCTATATTTGTAGTTATTATTTCCGATTATATACTCAGTAATATTTTGTATATTCAACTTTTATATTCTCTAGTTATTCTTACTATAGTAATAAGATCCTTGTTCCTAAATGGATAGTATTAGTAGACGTTGGATGTTAGCCGTCACGGAGCATGCGTAGTGAATCCTAGGCGCTTGGTCTAAGAGTCAGAAATTTGGTCAGAAACTATTTGTCTCTTCTTAGTGACCAAATATATTTTTTAACCCTCTCATATTGTGGTACTTAAGGGTCTTTTGGACTTGTATTATACGCTGTTCAAGGAGTAGATCTAAAGTATTGCTCTACTCCTTAAGTTAAGCACAAAAAAAAGGATTAGTATTTTTTTTCTGAATGTGTGTTTATTCTTCATCCGATAACATGAAAACAAAAGGCTATATCTTATGAATTTACAAAACATATGTTTTGACCTAACTTATATCTTACAATTAGCCAAAGACATAAAAATATTTCATTAAAATATTCACTCCCTAACAAGTATAAATGTCAAAATATCTTGCAACCTATTTTCCAAGCACTTCCGATACGGGTTTTCATTACGTAGGTCCTTTATAGCATACTTCGGGTTTTGAAGGTGGCTATTAGCAGCTAATGAAAATTCTATTTGTGCTTCAGCTCCTTTGTATATGCTTTTCTATAAGGAAGGAGTGTAAAAATTCACATTTATTAGCACAATTTTCTCGAAGAGAAAAAAAATACACTTCTCTTTAGCAGTAGGGACTTTTTTTTCACCCCTCATCCTCATACAACACAGGCAAAATGGAAAACATCCTGAAAATAGCGTCATAATTCTCTACCTGGCAAAAGCAACTGTATGGCACAGGTCCAAGCCGTGTTTGGGCGCGGATGTGCAAAAGGTGTAGGCACTTCCCATCTGAATACAATACGCCTCCCAGACGTCCGGCAGAGTCATTCGCAACCGATTTATTATCGGTTATTACAAGCCGGTGTCTGTCATCAGAGACTCTATCAGCCGTCGTAATGCTGTCAGTGAGCTTTCTAACTTCTTACTTATCGCGCACTTCATCACCCATCAGACACCTAATGTTCCCCAATCAGCGTCCGTAAATTTACCCATCTCATTGAGCATAATCCTCTCGACAACAACATTAAAATTTATGAAGCACTTCAGATTTGAATGTTTAATGTTTTTTTTTCCTTTGCAAAATTAGCTTTTCAGTTATACGAAATTGTATACCTCATTATCTCTACTTCTTAACCAATAACTACGTATGTAACACGGTGTTTAGAAGGATTAATGTCTTGTTAAATCGGCAGGTAAATTAAATAAAGGTCTGTTTTGGCTGAAATGGTTTCCTATTCGTTTCAAAATATTTTCGCTTCTAAGTTAGCTAACTTACTTTTGATTTGAATATGTGAAGAAAACATTCAAACTAAACTACGTTCGACATCATTTTATGAGCTAATTCTTTCAATTAACCAAAAACTAATTGTATATATTTTAATTTTCTAGCCTAAATTCAGTAAATTCACAAACATTTGTCACCTTACCTAAAATATGAATATATTCTTCAAATTTATGGCAAGGGTTACGAATAAAAAACATTTTTTTCGTGCTGACTTTATTGAAACTGTCCCGTTAAGTTTGTACCGAAAAATTTTTTTTTTATTGGTGACCCTTAATAAAATATGAGGAACATATAATAAATATTGGGCCAAGAATAAGAAGAAAAATATTAATAGTACTGTTCATTGTTTCGAAGCTTAACATGTGTAAAAAAATAAAATATTGTACAATATTCACTGATTAAAATATTTTATACATATCTATCCTTTTACATCTTAGTTTAACGAAATAATCATGTTCAAAAATGAACCATGGTCAAAAAATCCATACGGAAAATATAAAATTCAGATAATTTATTTTATTTTTCTTATAAAGTTTCAAATTTTGTATTTTTTAGCATCTCTAAACCAAGTTATTCAAATATAATTTGAGAGCTCATTGTATCTGTGCTACGAACATTTAATGACCCACACACATAGTTTAATCTAAAAATAATATATTCCCACTGTCGTTTTCATGATTATCTGATATTGAGGTGTTATTTACCATATCAAGATATTTCTCCCCGATATTTCAGTAGTTACTTTATTAGCTTTCTCAGGTCGTTAATGAGAGATGACCCTTTAGAAGAATGGTATATTCTCGTGCCAGGTCATCCGTTTGAGGCACTACCCAACAACGTTTGATTTCCTTATAAGATCCATTACTTATCAATAAGTTTTTAATTTACCACAGAATACCACATATTTATGAAAAAGAATGCATTGGACAAACGGGATGTACATGGTTATTAGAACGTTTATAATCCCTCAAGGAAACGGAAATTTCCAAATCGTAGTAATTATCTGGTAATACTGACTGAGGTTTCAAATGGTCGAAAATGTATCATTAGAGAAAACAACTTCAATTGAGAAGACGACTGCACAAAATATAATTAAATGCTTAAAACTCCATACGACACTGGAAGCGGCTAATAATTAAATAACAGGATAAGGGCAACTTAATTAATGGATATGGGCTTCTGCCAACATCCATGCCCCAATCTGACATTGAGTACTGAATACATCATTAAAAGGACAATATCTGAGTGCCTACATAAGAAACTGAAATATTTTTAAACACAAAGAGTAAAATAATATGTAGAAGTCACTGAGTTAAATTTAACCGCTTCAATCTCATATTTTGGAAAATTCTCACACAGCATTTGATGGCCAATTCAGATTTGGTATTTCTCGGTGGCACTCTCAATGTGGTTCACTCCCACTTTTCTAGTATTTCTCATCTTATTGAGAGCATCATATAGAGGTATATTCACCAGAATATATTCTTTTCCATTCAAAGGACCAGTAATTATAATTATAATTTTAATCTTTTTATAATAAACTAATAACATTTATCTTTAGAGTATAAATGGCATTCATAACACAGTAAAAATGTATGTTCCATGCACTAAAAGTAGAAAGACCTGTGACGAGTGGTTACTCCAAAAAGAAAAAGGCTCTTAAACCCTTGAAGTCTCTTGTTCCTTGACATCACAACCAATTCGGGTTTGAAGAAATGCACAAATTTTATATTGCATAATTAAAGTTTCGTTGAAATATAGTTCATAAAATATATACATTATAGAGCCCTAGATAATGTCTTGTTTTAATCGACAGCTGTTTTATGAGGACGTTCCCTCGTAAATAAATTGACATCAGTAGATCGTTAAGACTGGGCCCAAATATTACCCCCTAATACACACACCATCGTCGTTAACTGCTTATTGGTAGAATTCCCTTTAATGACCTTCTGTTTTCCACTTAGCCTAAGGCAATGAACTTCTGATAACGGCTTTAACGAGTTGTTTAGCGCACAATTGGCTGGAATAATGGCGTATTTTCTCCAAAACTACCCCGCTCGTAACGTGTGTTTCGACTTTGATGTTATAAGCAATAACTTCAAACACCCATAATTATTTTATTGAACCTTAGAAACTCCTTGGCGCCTGGCGTAGCAAAGAGTTTTGTCTTTCAACTTTGAGTTGGGAATTGTAGTCATTAGACTTCTAGAAATATCTTACATCCATTATTTTCGGTTTAGTTGTAAATTAACCAATGAAATTCTAGTAGAAATAACCATCCTATTGGTACTCGAGTAAATAACCAGTGAAAGTAAGAAGAATTAGAAGAGAAAAACAGCATAAAAAAGTTTTTATTACTTATAAGACGTATAACTCTGCTTCTATAATTCAACACATGGTAAAGAAAAGAAAGGAAAACAATGAATACACAATGAAATTTTCTATCAATGTTCTGCTTGTCTTACTGAAAATTATCTAACCATTTTTTTTCTTCATTATGCGATTTTATTCGAAAAATAAAATTGAATTGGACTATTTGGTTTTTACTATTTATTCTATATTATACATTTTAACTGTAAATATTCATTTTTTATTATTTATTTATGATGACTACTTAGTTACATTTTGTACATATACTATTGGTGTTGTGGCCAACACATTTGTGTTATTTTCATTAATTAAATAATATTTAAAACATTAAGTAGTGAATCAGTGGTAGTCGTGATTGCTCGGCACCTTTCGGCAGCCAGCTGATGACAATCGACGTGCGTGAAGAGTGTATTGTTGTACCGGCCAAGTGACTGCATTCTCCGGAAGTCTCCAGCTTCTCCCAGTTCCAAGAACTTCACCAAGCCCAAGGCGTTTCCACAATTGGACAAAACATCCTTATTGGAGCTTCAGCAGTTCCAGGACGGGGAAAAAATGGTGGAATTCCATTGAAATCAAGTATCAGGTACCTTCACCCAGACTGTGAGTGTCTTATTACTTGAGCGACGTGGATTGATTCTCGCTAAAGGCGATCATTATTTCTCTATTGGTCGTTTGTATAGTCACATTAGTTATTATGTATTGATTATACATGAATATTGTCTTAAGTAATTTTATCTAATTTAAAAGAAGTAAAATTATTCATGATTCAAGATCGTATACGAATTTTATTTAATGTATTTTTATTTAATATATATATCGTGTATTTTATTTAATGTATTTTATTTAATATATATCGTGTATTTTATTTAATGTATTTTTTTTTCTTCTTTTAATGAAATAACATTTATTTCATTTAATTATTCAAATAATCATTTTTTAATATTTGTAGTTAACAGTTAATTTTTAAATAACATTTATAAATCAGCTGAGTTAATTTAGTTAATTTATCCGTAAGCATCTATATGCATATTTAGTTTATATAATTTAGTTCATTTAGTTATAGGCATACTTATCATTAATCTTATTGTTCAAAAGAAGTACAATATAATTCAATGTTTATCAACAACCCGGCATTTTTTTTAATATATATTTTTTATTTAATTTTCTTCACAGCAGGCTATTGTGAGACGGACTGGGCTAGGAAAGGATCACTTTAACCCTCTACCCGCCGTCACATTTTGCAAGCTTTTAATTTTTATCTTTAAAAATATTTTTTTCATATATTAATAAATATAACTGTAAATTTTGACTGGGACACTAATTTTTATTTTTTTCATAAAGTTCTAATTCTAATACTTGTCCTTCAATATGTACATATATTTCTTACATTAATTTAATGGCATCTTATATGAAGTTTTAATGGTAAATGTTTGCCAGTAGGGCACTCTGATGATGTAGTTTATGCTCTGAAAGTGCTATGTCGCAAAGAATATACAAAAGTGAACGAACGAGGCCTTTCTTTTCTTGTCTGAGATTACCATTCAGATGTTGCATAATCCGAAAGAGGCCAAATATCCAACGAATTGGCCCAAACATTAAAACTTCATCAGGAACGTGGTTTTCACGAAAAATGCTGCTACACATTTTAATCCCATGAAGTCACAGATGAAATTTAATGATCTCAGTGCATATAGATGGTAAACTGAAATTATTTATAGGCCTTCTACCCATCTATAGTCTTTAATGTCTGCTGAATTAAATAAAATTAGCGTTTAATGTAAATTAATAACATATGTAGTAACTTAATTTAATATGTAGCTCCATTCTGCTAACTGTACTGTGTTGTTATATTAAGCATTCTATGGTCCCTACAAAAATAATATATAAACCCCCAATAAAGAGGGGGATCAATTTCAGTATAACCTGAGTCACATTTTCTTTTAATATTTGAAACTTAATTTTGGAAAAATATTACCATGGCAAAAAGGATTCCTGCCTCCTTATATCAGGATCTTCATAATAAAAAATTCCGCTCACATTCCTGCGGCCTTGAAGGAAAAAAGGCTAAAAATCATAAGGGATTCTGTAGTGTACAAAGAAGCCGGGGTGTAAATCTCCATCTTAGCTTTATGAAGGAGGGTGAGGACGTGTACAGAGAGGGGCGTCTCAGCATTATATCAATATTATTGTTAATAATTCCTCATTTTCAGGAGTGAGGAGAGGGAACTCACACTGCGATATAAAAAAAAATGAAGAGACTTATAATATAACATTTAATAAAGTCTTAACATTCCACAAGGGATGGGGGTTGAAGAAAATCGAGGAAATTATTATTAAATATGCTTTCTCCATGAAATAACTAGGTCTTTCAGAATTAAATAATACTTTCTTTACTTTACTTTTAATGAGTTATTCTGTCAAGGGGAAAACGATATCAAGCAAAAAAAAACTCATAAAATTCCAAAGTATATATTTGAGTTATAAATTTAGCAAGCTGCAAAATGTATACAGTATAAATGGATGCGAATTTATGACAGAAAAATACTCTCATTCAGTCTCCACGCATGCTGGAACTTAAATATTCAAATATCACAACCTGTTCGCGGAAGATTGAACTCCGCGAAAAGTGAAGCAGGCGCGTGACATCGATGACGTCATCCACCACCACTCATCCTTGCCCTGGACTGGGGAACTCGCTGCCAGCGTATCCAGCAGGAAAGGGCAAGAAGGAGACGGGACAAGATGGGAGTCTAGTGGGGCTAGTGAAAGGAGCTATATTATCGTCGAGGTGAAAAACCCCCTATCAATGCACGAGTAGGCGTAAAAGGGCCCGTCGGGCGATGAAGCAGGGAAGAAACAAGGACAATAAAATAAAGTGAGTACTCACATTTATTTCAAATTCGACGCACATCGAAGCCAACGGGCATTAACCTAAAATGGGCATCACCACAGCAACCAGCTCCACCACAAGTTCCAACCATCCCACAGAAGCTCACCAATGGAGCATTATTAGATTTTAAAAGATCAGCAATTTCCTTATCATTTGTGCTCATTATTATTTATATCACTTAATTATATTTTATTATATCCATCCATGCTTTATAATTTGCACCACCATTCATTTCACCACATAGTCCACTACTTCAAATCCAAAAAATGGGGCGAAGGGGCATCTTCCTATACATCTTTTTATGGGAAGCCTATTCGATCCCCAAACACAACCTAAAAGTAAAGCTGAACACTTGTGTGACTTCGAATCAAAGAATGAATGGTCCAAGAATCTACCAATGAGGAATATTAGGTCTCTCTATCTCTCTCTCCCTCTCTATATATATATATATATATATATATATATATATATATATATATATATATATAGAGAGAGAGAGAGAGAGAGAGAGAGAGAGAGAGATTTTTTAAAACTATTGTTATATACATTTTTTCTCTATATTAGCCAAGTTATTTATTTTTTTTATTTATTTTTTAGCTTCAGCCTTTTGTAAAAACGCACGTATTCAAAACTCATTTTCAATTTAAGTATCTCAGCGCCACAAAACATCTCATGTCCGGCTAAAATTTAAATTCCTCTTTACATAAGCTCTTTAATACCGGAGAAATGGAGATAAGAAGCTGATCTGAGATCATCACGTGTCATATTACTGCACATGGGTAATGTATAGTTAGGGATTTTTTTAATCTCAAATGTATGATTTATTTATCAATCTAATTTTAAGTGAACTATTCAAATTTTAACACAAACATTGCAGAGCTGTTGACAATGAGACCTATGGAATCACGCTTCACTTTATATATTTCCAGAAAAATTTGTAACTGGAGTAAAAAAAAAAATCGATGCCATTCCAAACTCACACCACCCTCGCGGAGCATTAGTGATCCCTCGAACTCATCTTTTACTTACGGCGAAAACTGAAAGCAAAAACAAACAAAAGTAAGAAAGAGCTTATCTAAAGACTCCCAAGAGAGTAGCAGTGTCATATCAATATTATTGCCGGGGTTGGCTAATGGATAATAATTTCGGGTCTTGGGGTAAGATCAGTTTTTCTTGTACTTTTTTTTATCACTCTCTCACCCTCCGGGCGTGTTATCCTTCGTCCCCAAGCAGGACTTGGGAGGCAGCAAAAAAACAAACACAAAAAATACTAAGACCCCCAATATAGAAGTACTAAACAAGACTGTTCCATTTGGGTTATGAGTCTGCAGTGGCGGGTAATAAAGGGTGACAGTCTAGGGGTTCACGACTCAAAATCCCATGCTACAAATTATACTCTATTTATTACAGCCGCTATAATAATTTATCTTTTTTTATTGGTAAGGTCCAATAAATATGTATATATAAAGAAAATTCTGGAAGGGCTGTCAGAAAATCTATTTAAATTTATTCGGGATGAATTTTGTTTGTGCTAATCTTGCCAGACATTCAAGAATTTCTTGAGGAATTCAAGGATCCTTTATTTTAAGTAGTTCAACTATGCCATGGTAAAACTTAGCCCAATACACTCCCTTAACCAAGAGTGGGGAGTGGTGTGGGGGGGGAGCGTAATTCAAATTTATATTTATTTATTCGGTATTTATTTATTCGTTTTATCCAGGGGAATTGTTAATAACAGACATTTCGTTTTATCGGAGGAAAATGTTAATAACAGACAGTGTGAAGAGAATACAATCAATACTAAAGATTCAGTCTATCATGACTCTGTAAATCAAGCAGGCTTTCCAGTGACAGGAATTACGCAAAGATGACGTCATCTGTGCTGGCATGATCTTAAAATCACCTTCATAATCACCTTGATCTTTATTTCTACCTTCATAAAAACTATACATGAGCAATACCTCAAACTTTGCCTAAACAGGAGGTGCTAAGTGATATATTATACCTTTGAAGAGAGAATCACAAGAGCAGGGGAAAATACTCTGTTAATTATTAAGTTAAATAGCATTAAAAAATTGCCCTAAAATTAACAACCTCAATAGCTAATTTCTAATAATGAAAATCCGCTAAACAATTTTATGACGGGACTATTTTTCTATGTTGACTATGTTGACAATCGACAATTATTGGTATTACAAAAGTGCGACTACATCGAATAAAACATATATTAAAAATCCGTAATAGAAATATACTTACATTACATAAACCAATTTGTATTATAACAATTCTATCAAAAGTGTGATTTTAATTAGACTTCAAAACATAAATTCATCAATATCCTAGGCAATTACAGTTTAGAATATATTCTACAATATTAAAAACTATTCCAGATTATCAAATACGAACGACGCAATCAGCTGCTTCCGGTGGTTCATCTGAACAGTCTTAGTGGGCGAAATTCATTACCAGTTCCTCCGTGAGGGATGATTAACTGTTGTAAATAACACCTCAATAACATCCAACATGATTGGTGTCTAACATTTCTCTGTGATGAGTCATAAGGATTAAACGTTAGGTGGAAATTTAAGTATATTTATAATACCCCTGATGTTCTTTACTTTTCAGTAATTCTTTACTTCCAAAAGAAAATCAAATTAGTTTTTATGTTGTGGGTCAATTAATTTATTTGCTGCTAAAATTATGTACTAAATAAAGTTAAATTATATCTATTTAAATATATTTAAAATATTAAAGTATCTCTGCATCCCATTTAGATCGAGTTAGTAGTTGTCTGTGCCCAACTTCTTATTTCTCCAGCTATCTGCTGCAGAGGCCTATTGTGTTAAGAGTTATCGCTGATTTCCATGGTTCTACGGTAATCATCCTCAACTTACTAGAAGGCGTTGATTACCTAACGAAGCATCCAACGTTTTCTACTAATCACATAGTGCGTCATTTGAGGTGGAGGGAGCGCCTTCGAAAATTAGCAGCAGTTTTAAAAAATAACTCGTGAATAGCCTGCTAAACAAAAACTTGACAATTTCCCAGGCATATGGCTTAATAAGTAGAATAATTATCGGTATTAAAAGTTCAGGTGTTCTTGTTAACTATAGGTACAGGCATCATTTTAACAGGTTTTCTCATAAACGTTAATGTTATTGTGGTATTTCATTTCTTTAGGGATATGCAATTCCCGTGATTGGGTAAAAGTCATTTTACTCGTTTCTCTATCTAATTCCTAAAAGACTGGCTATGATGAGTAGTTATTATCCTACGTCTAATGATAGGAACAAGATCAGGGGTTAATAATAAGAATTCTTATCTTCCTTTCTCAGAAAATACTACATTGTCTTGAATATTTAATTTATATTATTAATAAATCACACTTTACGCTTACCTACGGTAGGGCACCGTTTACAAGCCAGTGCAGATTTAATTAATATTGTGATATTACACGAAATAAATTTACATGCTTATTTGGAAAATTAACATACCGCAACACCGCCCATGGCTAAATAGAGCCCTTACACGAAATTAATCAATGAATCTCTAAATTAATGGAATAAATAAATGTTGCTATTCTTTACTTTAATTAATGTTACTTTTAAAAGCTTAAGATACATACTTCTATTCTACTTCTAATAGAGTTCACTAATAATATAAACTTTAATAAATGAATGAAAGGCCAGCCCAAAAAGATTGTACGCTACAAAACTTGTGTAATTCCATTTTACCGTGTGTAAAATATCTTTTCTGATGTAATCCAGATTTTTCTATTTTCTGTAAGTTGATTTTTAAACTGTTTATGGAGTTAAAGTCACTCAAGCAAAGTATCGTCTTCTTTCAAAAAGACTAAAGCTTTCTTAGTCAGCTATACAAGGAAGAGTTAGAACGAAAGCTCATAGAGACAGCCAAGCTCAACCAAGCAATTGGTTTAGATACTTGGGTGTCACATTAGTGGTATGGCCTCCTCCCCATCATAACATCATTCACCATAACATACAATGGAAATGGGAGAGGAACGGTAGCTTCCATTTTAAGACGTGCTTTTGAAGAGTGATACCCATAAACTTAGCCATTCTGTGTACAGAAGACATCCCTACTCCAGAAGATTAGAGCGACCATTCATTGCGTGCGCTATGAAAATAGGAAAACCTTTAAAATTGTAAATTGAGTAGAAAAATGTTAGACAAGCCCTAATAATAGGCGATTACAATGATGAACAGATTGTAATTAAAAAGGCAAAGCCGTTAAATAAAAAAAAAACATATGGCCCCAAAAAAATTAAAAACAAAGAGAAAACCATCCCTTGTACCAAATCTCAAGAATTATCATAAAGACTATTTTCACTACAGGCAAAATAAATGAGAGCATTTCTAGAATTCGAACAATATAAAATTAAAGGCAATGTTTTGACCAAAGTTACGAGTATTCAAGAAAGGATTTCAAAGAGACCATGAAAATTGAAAATAAATCTATACATAAATATACATTCAGCAAGCTGGGGACACCCGTTATTCCAAAAAGGCTGATAACTAATCTTGGGAAAGTAGGAAGAAAACTGAGGACTATTCAGGGCATCCAGTAAAACGCAATTGATTTTTCGTAGTCAGTTTGTAATGTATTAATTTTTTTCTTGTATTTGTTTCGTAATTGAATGTATTGAGTATAGTTCAGTACTTGTATGGAACTGGTCATTATTTTTTTGTTAGGTTTTCTGTAGACAGTCAGTGAGTGTTTTATTATTGAACTTAAACGTTTCTCACAGTGGTTTTTCCATCTCTCAGTGTTAATTTGGAATGTCTTATCTTTATGCGATACCGAAGGCATTATTTTCATTCGTTCATTATGGAAGATTATTGCTTCTGAGTTATGGTCCATCTATGTGGTCAGTGTTTATAAGCTCCTTAGCTTGTCATAGAAAAACAACTTTAGTTAGAAAGACTTCATTTTACCCCTTCCCAATACTATGTAGCGTTGCATGACGGAAGTGTATCGCGGGTTGGCAGTATTCAATCTACGAAGGAGTAATCTGTGCCTCAACTTTTCTTTAGAATTGAAAGAATCAATCATGTATTATTTGAATAAATGTATTCAGTGGCAAGATAATTATTGTTAACAGTATGAGTTTTCTTTTTCGGAAAAAGTCGATTAAATAAACAATTATAAACAATTACTGTTGGTTAAGGTAATAAGTTAGTTTCAAGCAAACAAGATAAATGTACTACTGACATTATAATTGCATTGTAATATATCATCAGATGGAGCCACTCTGCAAACATTTGTATGATATTTGTAATAAAATAGATATATCAAACTCATGCAAGGATACATGTTGAAATAAGAATTCAAAATACTACTATTACTATGAGTGAGAAAGTTATATATGAATTCTAGTAGAAAATTTAATATCGTATTTACGATTTTCGTAGAAATAAAGGCTAAGTTATACTACTTCTTTTATTGATTTAAACTGTTATACTTCAGAAATAGTAGCTGTAGACTCACTTGACAAAGCTACACAAACATTCCTTTAAGTCTTCGCTTAAGTTTAATATAGTGTTTTTTATATTTTTAATGTTGTTGAATGAAATGTAATTTATTTTTTGAGAGCGTTTATTCTTATTTTATTTAACTAAACGAGTTATTAATGCGGATCATTTAGAATATATCCTATTACTTTTAAATGATGATTATATCGGTCTCATTCGTTCATTATTTAGTTTTAGTGTTTTTATAGTTTGTTTTTTTTTTTTTGCAAAAGTACTTAATTGTTGTTGTTTTTAGTAATTGCTGCGCTGAGTGTACCTGTCAAAGTAATTACAGGGGAGTCTTGTTTTATTTTACATTCTGTTAGTTGTCTTTACAAAGACTAAAAACTCAAGATGGTCAGTCATGTTTTCTTTTGGAACAGGATTGGGTCCTAGCCATTATTATTATTTAAATGGTGAAACTGAACTATATCACCTAAATTCTAAGCCCCTTAGAACAGCTGTTAATTTCGCAGCTTCCGCGTGACGGACTTTTTAGATCCTACGCATGCCCACTCTTTTAGTTCATTTCTTTAATACGGCATTTAGTTGCCATATAATAAGACAAGGGACATTTTATACAAGTAATCCAAAATCATGTAATATTTTGCTTTCAAATAACTAAAATAAGAGGCTGCTAATACAAAAAAATTATTAAAAAAAAAATACAATACATACATATGTCCAAAAAATAAAATATATCCAATATAACAAATATTGTTTTAAAATATGTTTTTAATTTATATATTTTACCCATATTTATATAACATTTTCCATACCAATACTTGTAGAGGTTATAATTGGTATGTTTAGAACTTAACTCCTAATTGTGCCAATGGATACTTGCGAATCAATTATCAAGTAAAATTAAAATTATAATAGTAAATCACATAATATTATAGTGATATTGTGTTATTATTGAGAGAGAGGATAAGCCTATCCTAAAAGCAAACATAAAAAAGTTCTTTAAGTAAGAAAAATTGCGATAAAGTTGTCGTGTATTGGATTATAAAACGAATTTAGGTTCTTCAAAATTGTATAACTTCTATCCTCGAATAAATTAGTTAAATGAGATCGGAGGGTCCAAGGTGCGGCTCGTAATGCAGGGCACGTTCTTGGAGCCCTAACATCGCTCAAACTCTTCACATAAATTCCGTTCAACTCTTGTAAATTAATGGGCAAGAAGGCCTCGCGGGCGTGTGATGAAAAACGAGGGATTTTCGGAAAGTTTTTAAGTCCTGAAAGTGGTAGGAAGAAGGCGAGAGAGGGGAGTCGGCTCAGCCTCCCCACACGACGGGGTTGACGGATGGCCACAAACACGGGATGAGTGGATTGCTAGGGGGCAAGAAACAAAGTCTTTATAGCTCGGGATAAACCCCCAACGAAGATACGTCATAAAAATACTTCGAGGAAGACTGAATAATTCATTAATATGGGCACTGCCTTCCATTCAGTTTGGCGCCAGAAGATAATGTAAAAATCTCCATCAACGGGTCTTCGAAACCTAATTTGAGCTTCTTGGAGTTTGGTTGACCGATCTTTCAGACCTGAAGAATGTATCAGGGATCCCAAAAGAGTTGATTTTCGGTACATTTCTGTTCATTACCTAAAATCAGGATCTTTTCAACTGACGACGAGTAATTGCTGATACCACAAAGTGATCAGAAGTAGTGCTTCTTCAACGAAATTAAAGATATAGAATAGACAGAAGCAAATTCAATTGACAAGTACTCTATAACTGACTTGTGGGGTTATCACAAAATTATACTCCGATGCTCTGGCATTTGACATTATAAATGCACTCTACTCCTCTATAAATTACTTAAAGTGCTTATCTCCATTTTAAAAGATGGTCAATGGTTAGTCAGCTTTATGAACCCACAATATAACTCTTCAAATTGCAGATGAAGGATTATCACACCTTTTTACTCTGATTTACATACAGCCAGCATTATATACCCAAAATTACAGGGTTTATATGGACTTTGTACTTTGATAACCGGAGGATAGCATTTAAAACCCACAATACGACTTTATAAATTTCTAACGAGGTAATATCACTACTCATATTAAAGTGATAAGATTGAAGTTTGTGAAGTAGAACTTCAGTTGCACACATACTTACCGAGAGTAGAATTTATGATAAAGTAAGAAGGCCCCTTCCTAGAATATGTCAGTATTTTTTGAAATTCTGCGGGAATGGTAGATACCCTATTGTGAAAAAATTTTTTTTTTCTACTACCGTTATTTAAATTGGACTACAATATATGAACACCTTTGTACAATACGATATAGTATATTTCGTACCAAGGGCCGAAAGTGGCCGTTTGCCGGCCCGAGATATTTTTTGACCGAGACGTAGTCGAGGTCATGAAAAGTTCGAGGGCCGGCAAAAGCACTTTGGCCCGAGGCACGAACGCTATTTTTCACCATACTACAATAAATATTAATACGATATAACATTAATCAAAAACAAGATTTTCTTTTGGTTAAGTGTACCTCTTTGTTAGAAGGTTATCTTGTGGTTATGGGGACATGATGAATGTTTAATGTATGGATTGTTTTACATTATGTTATTATGTAAGTTAATAAAGAGAGATGAACATATGTGTGTTTCATTTAATACAACTGATATATTTCAAAATGCTAAAAAAAGTTAGTTCGCTTATTTTTGATTTATAGAAATGTTAAAAGTACAATTTTGGTTGTTACATTTTCCATTTTTAACCAGTTCAAAAACTTTGTATACTCTTCGTCATACCTATCTTTTGATTTTGCTGGTAACAAATCTGCCATGATTTCTTTTGCTCTTCTATTTATAGATTCTGATATATTATTAGCCATAATTACTAAATAACTAAACAATAATACGAGCAAAACAAACTAATATAATGTATATAATGATTTGAATGAATTAAAATAATAAACAGCTGATTTTGCGGCCCTAGGGAGAAATATCATTTTCGGCCCTAGGGCGGCGAAGTGTAGCTTTCGGACCGCAAATTAGGAGTGCAAAACAGGTGATTACATCGTAGTATGGTGAAAAATATTAATTTACTAGTTTGAGAACCAATGATATTCCCTTTATTTTCTCTTAACTACACAAGACCAGAAATAGGGATTTAGAACGCAATATAGAAGATATAAAATATGTGTAACAAGAAGGAGATGGTAGGCCAAGATGAACAAGTTGGTAGGTTCATTTTAGTAAAAGAAGAATTCGAACTAGAACAATTATCATACATCTACAAACATAGATCTCATCGCTCTGTTTTAAGTTGTAACAACGTCAAAACATAATACAAGAATACCAAATAAAGCAATCACAAAACAGCGTTCCTTGGTACCTGCGTAAAGTCACGTGGTTGTTGCGTATAAAAATATTTTGCTTTTGAAATCATGAGTGGTTTACTGATGGATCTCACTTCACGGTATTCCACAAATATAATAAATGTACTTCTACAGAAGTAAAGTCTTCTAGAGAACACATTATTGGACAAACCACGGAGGTTATGAGGCCAATACTTCAAAACCTTGTTTCTTTTGCATTTAAGGGAAATTTTACTATCTAACATTCCTGTCAAATATATATCAAAATTGTGAAGCATTTATTAAAGATATATTTAGAGTGCTAAGAAGGAAAATACTTTCCACCCTCTACCCCATGATAAGAGCAGAGCACCATGGAGGAACACCGAAGAGAAGCGGCCATTCCTGGGGGTTTCTCAGGATGAGGAGACCCTGCCCAGGTTATGAGGTAGTTAGGCCGGCAGTATTGGAGACACTAGTCTTAAAAACACTTGTTTTACAGGCAATTTGTCGGAGGGAAACGCGCCTAGCATAGCAATCACCACCCTCTTTTAACCTGCTTTACTTCCTTCCTCAATAGCTTCTATTTTACAAGCAAGACCCCTTAAAGGTTTCTATCCCGGGGGTAAAGAAAGCCTTTTACAGTTTAACTTAAGAAGAAAGAAGCTCTAAAGTCCCCACTAAAGCGAGCCAGATGCATATTCAATTTTATTTTTATAGAGAGTATAGCCACTAAAAAAAAGCTCTTGTATTCCAGATGGCAGATTCATCTAAGCTATCTTTCGACCAGGCAAAACGCATCGAACACTTGCTGCGACTCAAGCCTAGGGTAATTGAGAACTGTATGAAAAGGAGGATAATAATGAAAAATATAGAATTAATAAATTTCCACCAACTTATTAGGGAAATCAGTGCTAGCAAAAACTTTGGTTCAACATCCTAAAATATACTACGTCCTATGTCAGAGCTCCACTTATCATAATTCTGAGTCTGTTAGATCCTTATTTTGAAGAGTACAACCCGGTAACTTTCTGAAACAACTTATACTTTGACAAATCAATCAAGTATTAAATTATTTGGAACCCTTAAAGTGCAGCACATGGAAGGGTCCAAATTAGCCATGAACTATTGTATTTTTTGCTGAATCTGATATGTTCTGTGATGTTAAATATGCCAGACTTCGTTGGTTTGGCCAAGTTGAAGGATAGACCCAACAGCCAGCCTAAACCATTTTTATGAGCAAGAAGTAGAAGCACGCAGAAGGGTTGTGTTAATTATCCATATTGCTAATAATAAATCAAATAAATTTGATGGGGTTGATCAGTCATTTGTATATATCTTACTGATAATTTTAAGCCGCATTGGAGAAAAAGAACATTCAGGCCAGATTGGAAGACTACGAAGTGTATTTCCCTGTAATTGTTACTTCTTATGTAAATATGATTAACTTACAATATTTGAATTGAGCACAAAATACCATTTAAAAGTTGTAATTATATGTTACCATCTTCAAACAGTTTCATGCGAATTCAAGAATATGATATGTTAGCTTTAAATGAATTATTTACATCTGATTATTTAATGAATTATAATTCATAATAAGACAATGATTCTCTAATCTGGTAAGCAGATTCATTAGCTTCTGAAGTTGTACACTGGATTTTTTTTTCTTCAAAACAGTCTTCAAATATCAGCTGACTCTTTGCTAATTATTTCTTGAAAGATTTGATGTACCGACAATAACTGTAACTTGCATTTTCCGACATTTTTGCACTGGCCTCTCCTAACAGCTTGGTTTAGCCATTGCTCTATGAGAACTTCATTATAATTTAATATGACTAGAACTTCAGCAAATCAAATCAGCTCAAATGAAGTAACATAATTCAAAACGACCTATAAAAGAAACAAAAATAAATAAACAAACATAAACACACATTTGTTCATTCTAGTGCCTAGGTTTCAACAGGAAAACATTTTCTAGCCGTTGTCTTTCGTGAGAAGTAATTCTTTGTGACTTTAATAAAATGTCTCCGTTCCAAGTCAGTATTCTTTCAAGGTGAAAGCCCAACTATGGGAGAATGCCACGTTCTTAGGTGCGGCTGAATTACTTGTGTTGGTCACGAATTCCTTGCACGACGGAATGGCAGTATCTTCAATGGAGGTCGGGCTAAAAGATTGAATTTCTTAGAATGAAATTAGATTTTTGATCAAATCGTATAAAGATATACTCTGCTACCAATGGCTAACAGTTATTATTTTAACTAAACAATAGATGTTAGGGGGTGACAATGACTCACCCAACTCCGATTTTTTAGCATATTTCGCTTAAGGGAAATCAACTATTGAGGTCGTATTCTTGACGTGAGATGAGATCGGCTAACTTCGGCCCTAGTCATGGGCATCCGGCAAAAGCTAGTTCCGCCGTTTCCGTAACTGTTTGGCTCTCGTGAAATTTCTATATTGTAAAACTTCACGTGGGTAATCTGCATAGTTTACACAGCCCCTGAGCGACGGACTTTTTTAGTGTTGAACATCATCATTAGTTTTGCAAGGAATAGAGAGGTCTAGAAGAAGTTTAGTAATGGACAAATATAAATTTGTCATATAAATATAAATTATTACTACTTATTAACGTCCATTTTTTGCTACTATAGCTATGGAGGAACGGGTTATCTACAGGTTACCACCCATTCCTAGCCAGGATTGGACTAAGGACTTTATTTAATTAGTTCGTCACTAAATAAATTCCTATTGCCCAAGCGGGAATGAAATTTGCCATTCTAGTTTTACCGTATAAATACAAAGTGTTAACCATTATATACACCTCCCTCTTAAGCATATTTCTCGGAAGAAAAATTTTTTAACTGCCATGATCAATCATGATCATAAGAACAGCAACAGACCGAATTAACACTGCTGCTTCAAACGAAAAACTCTAAATTCAATTTTCGCAACACACTTTACAGGAACTTAATTATAAATTTTTCTACCAGAGGGCAAACCACTACTTCTTAATAAAGTAGCTACTCAATTTCTTCATGATGCTCAGTGAACATCGGCGGAAAAGATAGACAATTTCATTTTTTTAAATTTACGACGGCTCTAAGCCCAACACTCTTGGAGTGTGATTTATTCTTAAACAAATGCCACCAATAAATACGTATAAATTTGAACGGATCTCATTCTTTCATAAACATGCACGCACTGTGGGCTGTAGCTATAAAAACAAGCCCAACTGAGCTGGTAAATAACATAATATATAATAAAAAAAATATGATGGGTTCTGTTAACCTCAAATGAGAAAACAAACTGGAAGTACGAATATATATATATATATATATATATATATATATATATAGAGAGAGAGAGAGAGAGAGAGAGAGAGAGAGAGAGAGAGAGAGATCTTATAATAAATCAGTCTTTCATCTGACGCATTTATCCTGAGAGAAATGACACTGAATGGTGAGAGAAAGTGAAGGAATAACGGGCAATATCTAAACAAAATACTGTCAATTTCATTAATATTCCGTCTGGTCAGGCTATAGAAGTAAGCATAGATGATTCGGGCATGTAAAAGTACTAGAAAAAAACAGCTTGTGCTGTCAAGGAAAACAGATTCCCACAGAACGAGAGATGGTCCCTGTAACACACAAGAACATACATGAAGTATCGAGATGACAACAATACGCCGATCTCCAGCAACCATCGTCTGAGGATGAATGAGGATAATCGGCCGATAGTGACGAGTAGAGAAGGGCTGAATGACTCCTAAATCGACATCGCAGTAACTTTATTTAAATTTAAAATATACGACACGTAACAGAGAATCCATTTGATTGTATCTTGTACATAATTATCCTGCATATGGATAATAATAAATAATATTGTCACGTTTATTACAAAATCAGTAATAAACGTGTTTATTAGAGTTCTTTTGGAATTGCAAAATTTAACACACACACAAGTTTCAGAGTTTTTATCACTGCACGATTTATTTAACAATATACTATACATTTGATTAATTATTCTTAATTACTACTCACTGTTCTTTACAGAGTCACGGCACAACACTGTTCTTCACATAAAACACTTTACCGCACTGCACTAAGTCGCACTGTTGCACTGATGGTCACTTGAAGACAGCTGAGAGCAAAAACTAAACTGTCGGGCGAGGTGTAGAAGCTTATATAGAGGAGCGGTAACATCAAAGGAAGCTGTCTTGAACGTACTGGACTCTAGTCCGGAACAATACCGGCTCCAGGCGCCAATAGTCCTTCCTAGGTCGGTTCCTTTCATCTCCTTCGTGCTTCCCAAATGCGTGACTACCTCTGTTTAATTTTTCATGTATTTAATTTTCGCAACAATATTTTAATCATCAAAATAATAACGAATAAGTACAGTGTGTGGGCATCAGAAGGACGTGTCACAAAATGGTGTTATCGCTTCATCGCCCAGCACCAACGACTAATAATATAGTTCGTTGCTATGTAGATACAAATCTGACAAAACCATAGAGGAAAAATATTTACTAGCGAAGAAGGGAGCCCAAAGACAAACACCCCGACAAGCCAGCCAGGATTATCCCCTAGCTTTCATCAGCTAGATGGATCCCAGCAGTTTGGGTCACAAATGGCAAGGACAGAGCTCAAATATCTCTGTCTCGAGTATATGGCGGGCTCAAATGCCTTCCCCCTACCCCGTAGGATTCCTCCCTGACAGCTCAAAATAATCCGATTACAGCTTCATGTTTGAGTAGCCCATTCACTAAGGCACTCCCACCTAAAATACAGTGGCATTTCTTCAAAATATTTTCTCTTCAGTAGCTTGTGGGAGGTACACATAAAATAAATTTGATAAATATTGCCCCGTTGTCGCAGCAAGCAAATTTTCAATTGCTTTCATTGCACAATATGCTTCGACTTTTAGCAGATTTCCCTAAAGGGAAATCTGCTATTGAGGTTGTACTCATGACATGTTTTTCGAAATATTTCACGAAATGTCCATCAAACCTACGTAGGATATGAGAAAAATGACAATATTTGTTTGAAATTATATACACACACACACACTCACGTCTCTAAAGGTTGCAACTTTTGTTTGATCGTAGCCAAAGTTCGGCCCTTTCCATAACTTCGTAACTGCTCTCTTGTAAAACTTCACGTGGGAAATCTGCTTAGTTTACGCAGCCCCTGTGTGAGGGACTTTTGTAAATGAGCCTATGTATAACTACAATTTTTTAAGAACTTGCTTGTATAACAATTGTCATGGGTGCATACCGATCAAAAGCTATCTTATTAAAATGGTGGACACGCACACACACAAATATGTATACATATGGTGTTTTTGGCATATAGTGCCAACAAAATGAAAATAGTTCTCTCGTGCCCGGACCTCGGCCTTGCCGAATAATGTTTGGACATAGCATATTCCCTAAGGAAAATTCGCCTAACACCTGCTAAAATCAGCCTTGTCCGAGTACACTTTTAAACTAACTGTGCTGTTTAATTGTGGTAAAAACTCCTCTAATGATTGTATTACAAGCAATATTGAAGAAAAACTCTTCTTCACAGCTAGTTTAAAAAATTTGGCTACGTACAAATTTTCTATAGAAAGAAATATTAACTATTTTACATTTCCGTTTCCCCTAGGCCCCACTCTCCAGTCTGATATCTACCATTAACGAACGCTACATGTTTTACACAAACCGACCTTAAGAACAAAAAAAAACTAAAAGGCATGCATCTGCTAAACCTCGTTGTGATTATTTCAGAAAAAATAAGTAAAAACAACAATAAATTAATACTTCGTGTGTGATGGCTTTGAACTTAATTTTTGTCAATTAAAGTACCCCTTCGAGGCCGAAATGTAACAATATCATTAAACTTTTCTAAAACCTTAAATAACAAAAATTTGTAACTTATTTCTTCAATGATACTCTAGATAAACATTTATAATTTGTCAATTAAGTAAATAAATAAAAAAAAAAAAGTTTTCTTCTAAATTAAGTATACACAGAACGACCTATTTTATTTTTCCGAATAGACTCAATTATACTCATATGCCTTTGTCTTAAACATTAAATAAAAAATGGTGCAATATTTGATATTTCCGCATATAAAGTTCAAGTATTTATTGAAATTCTTTTCCATACTGGGAAAAATGGAGAAGGAAAGAACGTTTCCAACGCCATTATTTGAGTGGTCTAAAAATAGTAAGTTCTCCAGACTCTATGACAGAGTACATATATACATTCCTCTTTAAGTTATAGGACTTGGGGGAAATAGAGACCAAGTTGAATGAGTTTCTCCACTTTCTAATATATTTTTAAACAAACTCACTCCTCTTGGAAGACTTTCATAAGTTCGCTATGGTAGATGGTTAATATTTTCTCTATATTATTTTTCCGAGGTAAAATTTGAAAGAAAATATAACATGGATAGCCGAACTGTGATAAATTTTCTCCAAAAAGGAAATTCTTGAAATTAAAAATAGTCTATGTAAATACGGGGGGGGGCTACTTGTATAAAAAAAAAAATAATAAATTGAGCTAAAACTACATTTATATTCTCTACAAATAATTTAAATATAAAACTAATAAATAGTAAGGTTGGTGACGCAGAGGCTGCGTAAACTAATCACATCCCCGGCGTGCGGAATAAGCTGCTGATCTGACACCATCTATTCCCTCTTTCTCCTTTAATAAAAAGCCTTTGTAAACAGGAATAGAGTCCAAGGACTCTAAGACTAAATTGCATTAGTAAGAGTGGGAATTTGCAGTAAACTGAAAACTAACAAATATAAATATCTCGATTTAAATGTGAGTTGGAGAAACTATACCAAACAATAATTTTAGAAAATAAAATTTTCCCATGAAAACGAAGTTAATAGAATTTTTTATTTTAACGCACCTATAACCAACCCGCCCCCCCCCACGCCCCATTGTCCGATGAAAACGATACATCTTATTTAATGTTGATATAACATGCAGGTAGTATACATGGGCGAGTTCTCTTGAGCAGGTAAGCCAGTTTTCCAGGGGAATGAACAAGGGAAAGATAATATAATAAGGTCACATGGCCATTGGTTTTTTCTTGCATTCTACATCACAGACTATAGCAATAAAGGTACCACGAAGAAAACTCCATTCAGACCAATATACCCAAGAGTGGAAAAAAATCCTCTCAAAGCCTGAGTTGTTAGACAGCCATCCCTCCGTAGCCTGCATAAACTGATTAATGATAGACTATTATCCACTAAGAGTATGCAGACTACAACTTTATTCTATCATCCCGTCATGCCCTACCAACTGTTGTAAGTGAGAATGCGGAGTGAGAAGGAAGGAATGAAATATGATACTCTCGTGAGATGAGTTCGTGTGGAAGTTTACTGATGTCTAAACAATAAAAAAACCTCCATTAACATTAGATTTAAAGAAAAAATGTATAGAACAATACTGGAAATTTAATTAAATGCAATAAGATTAGATGTATAACATTTTTCGATGAGATATAATAACAGAGTTTTTGTGAATTCATGACTCAAGATGAATCCCTGCTTGATTTGATGTGGAGCGCTACACCTGAGAAATGCATGATTGTGGTCGTGGAAGTGTCGCTAGTTGAAATTCGTGTGTAAACTTCAAAATGAACAAAAAGACAATTCCTTATGAATTGTTTGGTTTCTAATAAACCCAAGAGATTTGAGCACCTACATAACTAAATAGTTTGTACTCCGAATGTTTCCATTATGATGAAATATTTCAATAAGAAGCAAAGGGTCCGTTTGTTTAATCTATTCTTTTACATGTTCCAAACAGTCGATATTTTTTCTACAGTCAATCTTTAAAAGTTTATCTTCGAGACTAGCAAAATGAATTGATAGCGGCTAAGTGAAATGTGAGCTGTGTTTGCTAAACCCTGGAATATTTGTTATTGTCACAAAGCAAACTTTGAAACTGTATTACATTTCTTTGTTTATTTATCTTTTACACGATAACCGTAGAACAAAAAAAAAAGTTGTCTATTAGCGGTCCACATAAGTTGAAACTGCCTTCAAATAGTTAATGAAAGCCAAATGGATAACAGTGAGATTCCAAATTCTCATTCGCATTGTTAATCTAATGACTGAAGGCGAGAAGATAAGGCACGACTAAGTGAGGGACTTAGGGCTTATCCGTTGTAAGCATAAGTGCACTTCCAAGTGGCGGCCCTAGATATTGTGGGAGGTTGAACGTGGATGTTGACTCTCCAAACAATTGTAGAGAGTTGACAACAAGATTGGTGAGGTTTTGCTCTGATTAAACGACCCCGTTCCGTAACTCCCACGCCCCACTCATATCATCCTTCATAGTAGTTTTATTTTTCACTTTGGGTACTTTACTTTTTTTTCTTGAAGGGAGGGGTGGGGAGTATTTGAATGTACACAAGAATGGGACATTAGTGAGGGGACATGGCTTTCGGGCCTTTGTAGTGGCAGAGCTGGGGTCTCGAGTGGGCGGCATCGCCTAGCGTTCCTCCATCCATCTAGGTCCTCCTCCACTACAACAACATAACTAAACTCTCACAACAACAAATATAAACACTGTTCAAAAGGCCAACATGTTTTAAAAATACAGAAAGAAAAAAAAAATTACATCAAGAAAAGATCGAACAAATCTGTCGAAAAAGAGTCAAATGTGATCCAAAGGTGTTCCTTAGAGTTTCCCATAATTAGCTGAGAGAAGTACAACAAATTCATAAAGTCTGATTTTCGTTAGGATAAATTCAAGAAAATAACTCGACATCCACTTTGTACAACTTCAATTTAATAATAATTTAAGCTAACGCCCGTTGTATACAATTAAAATACAATAGAGATGGGTCTAAACGTTATTCTAGCCAGATTGGAGCAAGAAATTTTGTTTTGTTGGGTCTGTTTTTAAAGACATTTCCGAACTTTTTCAGAGATCGAGCCAAAGCGAATACTGAACGTTCATTGATTTATTTTATTTATTATTTATTTATTTATTAACGTCCACTTTTTGCAACTTACGCTAATCGGGACGGGTTATCTACAGGTTACCACCCTTTTCTAGCCAGGGTGGGATTTTAGGACGTTATTTAATGAATTTCGTCACTAAATAATTTCCTTTGCCCAGGCAAGAATCGAACTCGCCACTCTAGGTTTACCATGTGAGATAAAGGTCAACGCTTTAACTCGCATGGCTAACCTGAGCCCCCATTGATTTATTTTAAACAAGCTGTGTTATCCGTGTATATAACAATATAAATAAATTTATTTCTTATTTATATTATTACAATCAACCTTCCTTAAAATTCCGAATGCTTCTAATGTTCTGTCATTCTTCTCCAACTCACCAACTAACGGAGTAATTTTTATTCTCCAGTTTTCAGCTTAAAGTCTCATTCCAGCTCATCTAACATCCACATTAAGCCAATTTATTCGAAACTTCTTACTCAAAGCTTAAATACCACTTATTAATTTCATTCGAGCTTCACTGCGTGAAAAATATTGGCAAATGTACAATGTGATGTCATCAATAGACATCCCACGCTCTACAGAACTCAATTTTTATTTGGTCGATGATATCCTCGATACTTAAACGTTCCTTGAAAACTCAAGGTGAAGTTCGCTTGGAAATGGAGCTGGTGGAAAGTGTTTTAGGAAGGAATAAAATATCCCTCCATTATTCTAACTCGGTTCGAAAACAGTTATATAGCACAAACTTCTAAAAAGGTGAATGTACAAAATCGTTTGTATACAGATTTTTTTTCTCTTACTTGAATATGTATAACTATGCTAACTATGGAATTTGTATTTATTTTGTCTCGTTTCTCTTAATCAATTTTTAGCAGATTTCCCTTAAGGGAAATCAGCTATTGAGGTCGTACTCATGATGCGAGTTTCGAAAAATTTCTTCAAATGTCCATCGATCCTACCTAGTAGATGACGAAAATGAGGTCCGTTTATATATATATATATATATATATATATATATATATATATATACATGTATATATGTATATACCTATATATATTTGTCTGTTACCGCTCTAGCGGTCGCAATTTTTGTTTGATCTTTACCAAACTTGGAATTTAATCGTTTTATGTAAAAAGAAAAATCAAGTTCGTTAATGGATGAAATCGGACCAGTGGGAGGGGGGGTTTAGAGGGGGGAAGGTTTGAAAATTCAAAATATCTCCGTTATTATGCGTCGGATCGAAACATTGTATAGAATAAATCTTATTGCAAATTAAATGTACTATAAATATTGTTCTATACATTTATTCTGTATCTTGAATATTAACCGAGATATTTGCATTTGTATTCTGCGTGTGGTCACCAGTAGGCTATGTTCGGACTTTCCGCCGAGAGCTCTGGCGGCCGTTTCTATAACTATTCGTCCCTCGTGAATAGGTTTAGAGGTTAGGTTAACTGTTTTTTGGGGCTAGAAACTACTGGGTTATTACGCCCTAAATAATGTTTTAGGTTTAGAGGTTTCTTACTACTACAGTTGTTATTAGGCAGATTTCTCTATTGTAAAACTTCTCGTGGGAAATCTGCTTAGTTTACGCAGCCCCTGCGTGACGGACTTTTTTTTAGTTTAAACAGATGCATCGTTAAATATCTCTTGACTATGTTCAATTTCATATCCAATACACATAAACTAGCTAAAGAACAGAATGTCTGATAACAACATCAGTGTGTCATTCCAAAACATGCAAAATCTTTTTTTACATAGCACCTGCGTACCAGATATTTTAGTTTTAGACAATATAATAATAATCTCAACACATGTAGTACTAGAAAATATTTAACTATTGTGTTTCCTCGTTGTGAAAAGAGTTGTTGAAAGACAATAAAGAGTATTTAGCCGGAATCTAAAAAGCAATTTACAAATTCAACTAAGTATAAAATTGGTTTACTAATAACAAGGAGGGGGAGAGCCCACTCTCTTCATCATCATGATATTTCCAATGCATATTCATCAAAGCACCCTTCTCAGCCAAACCAAATTCCCTTATTAACTTATCCATGACAATATTCTTCTATCTGCGATGCATTGGAAATTCACCCCACGTTCCCCTCAATTATATTTCCTCCGGCCAAAAAAAAACTGTGTCGTAATCGCTTTATGCGGTAGTAAACATGTAGAGAGAGAGAGAGAGAGAGAGAGAGAGGGAGAGAGAGAGAGAGCTTTCTTTGAAATTGTATTAATTGTCATGTATACCATTGTCTTTTCAAAGCCTACATGAAAATATTATCTCTAAAAAAAATCCACATCAATACAAAACCTTTCTCTTTTTTAAACATGAAAACCAAAAACTCATATTCACGTCTTGGCGTAAGTGCACTTTACAACTAAAGTGGTCATTATATTTCAATAGCCACATGAACAGAAGTACGTAATATATACACACATTTTTTAAATAAAATATTTTTCGTCTCTGTTCTTTAAATGTTTCACATATTAGTAGTTAGTAAAAACACCATATTTAATGCGAGTTTAATGTAAGTCTGAGAAATGCTGCGAACTTACTAACATTGTTATGTTTTTTTCATTTTCACAGTAAATTTCCTTCAGGGTCCAGAACCCAGAATAAAAACTAAAATAAATATAGTTCAGTAATATAATATAAATTTAACAAATTTTACGGAATTCATATTTCAACAAGTAATTAAAAAATGTTTAACATATTCTTCCCTTACTATATATGATCTATTTCCGGTGTTGGCGGCATCTCTTAGTGCAGAAGAGCCTCTCATTAATAGTCTTTCATTTACTGCTCTTTTCTTCTAATAAGTCTAAAAGTGGTCCCATTTTTAAACACACAAACACACAAAATTAGCACGGTGATACTAACAACTAACTAATTTCATGAATAAAGAATTATTACTATTAAAAAACAAACACTTTTATATATATATGTGTATATATATACTGCATATTTTCAATAATAAATCAATTTATCTCAGTGCGACTCTTTAATTAGGCTATCCCGTGATTCTCAGTATAGCTGATAAGGTAGCCTTTACTGCTCCTATAATAAATAATATTAATGCTTTACTAATAAATAAGTAAAGAGGTGTTTAGTTGAAACTATTGTGAAGCGGACCCCGTCAAATTTCTCTCCGACTCTACTACACTATCCAAATTTCTAGGGTCCCTCGTGTTTGGCATTGGCCGTTTTGTCCAATGGCCTTTTTGGCCTTTCACAGTTATTTCATATTTTTAACGAGTAAACGTAAACTAATGTAATTGTGGATGTCTTTTGCATATTATAAATCTTGATCTTGAAAGAAAAAGAAAACTGAAAAGGTCATCAAAACCTAAAATAAGGAGTAGTGAGTGCCTTAGAAAACTTTTGGAACCCCAATTTGTAAAGCAACAACGAAAAGCACTTCGCGAATGGCCATTAAAAATATGTACTTTCAAATTACAAGATGAGTGAAATATCATAACTTGACATATATGATTAACCTTGGTACCATGTTACACATGTCTGCTCACTCTTGTAAAAACAAGAGCACTTGTGGGTAGCTTCACTAATAATAATGTAATAAATACATATAACTTGCGAATATTTGGGTTAATGTTAATTTTATTGAAATGTGTGTCGGATTTACCAATTAAATATTATTCGTTTCGGTTTGCCAGTTTAGAATGTTCAGTGGATGGAATTTTCAGTGCATTTCTCCTCATATTAACCATTTTACATACTATTCGATGGATAGGAATTTATTACAGGGACATTCCTTATGCGGTATAACATTTATACTGATCTAGGCAACTTTCCACAACTGTTAATCTTTCATAATTCCACATTAAGAGACCATAAACTTACGCATTTCCAGAAGAGAGCAAGAAAGGCTTGATAACTGTGGGTGATAGGGGGTGCCTGGTTTATTAGGTGACCTATCCTATGGGCGGTCTGGGAGAATGGAAAGGTATCGAAGCGTGCACCTAATACGTTCAATTAAGAAAGGAGGTAGATATAGTGGGTGGTAGGGCATAACCTACGGCGAAGGAGGATATTGTTAGGTTATCTAAGATAGCGGCTTCCTCTCTCATATCCCCTGCCCATATGGCCAACCATATCTCCTTCAATGAGCCATGGCCCTGCCTACCCGCTCTTACCTCGACTTTCTAGTTCTTTTCATAACCAAGCTACGTATATTATGGAGCCTCCGTTATACGTCTAGCTGTACAATATTCTCCAAGCTAGACTAAACCATACAAGGAGAAATACAGTATTTGTGTGAGCGTTTGGGGGGGGGGGCTAATGGGAAAATATCTGTTGTCTGGCAAGAAGATACAAGCATGGGTTCGCTATGCTTCAGTCAATATTTTACAAGAGAAACATCAAAACTAATGCAAATCGGGGTGACCCATACGTCCATCATGGTGGCGTAAATCCATTGCTGGATTCATGCTTTCGATTGCAGAACATTATCGATTAGAACTCAAGCTTGAGGAGCTTCAAAATAACGAAAACGAAGAGATCCGAAATGAAGCAAGTGAATGTTCATATCCCACAACAGCCTCGAAATAAATGAAGGTTAGGGTTATTGGGCTTATAACAAGTGCAAAAGTTTAATCACGAATCTACTACAAAAGTAGTAATTTTTGACAAAGGGGAGGAATACAGGAAAGAAAATCATATTCTAAAGACAAAAATACTCACAGTTTATATTACGATAAAAGCTTCCGTAGGATCACAGTAATAAAGTTGATAAATACTATTCGTAGATTATTCAAATCATTAACCTAAGCACAAAATAAATTAAGTGTGACCTCATTGTTTCGTTGAGGGTAGATCAAAATAGGAGAAAATATGTATCGAGCATGTTGGGGCGTTATTTAAAAGATGAACAATAACATTCCAATACATAATGAAATTATAAAAAGGTAATCATCTACAACCTAAGTCATACTTTTGGTTTTATAACCCTTTTTCGAATTTTCACTATTCCATGAAGAGATTAGCAACTACAGCTGATACTGAGCTTCTCATTCCTAAATCTTGTCCCTATTTTTGTATGGGTGTTTAAATTAATTCGTAGCAAATTGTTACGAAAATTGTGGTTAACCCTGCTCTTGAGCCCGGCTTTCAGACGTTTGCTGAGTGCTAAAAAGTCCAATTATTCAGCCAAATCTAGAATGTTTGGCACAGATCTACACCAAACAATGACTCTAACTCTCCTTGTCAAAATCGTCACTTTCTAACCAAGCAACCCACTTCCGACAAGTTTGCTCTGCTCATAGATCCACTGAAATTTGACACCTTTTGGCAGCGTTTCTTCATTTCGAAGTAATCAAGAACAACGCTTTATTCGGAACGAAGTTAAACATATTTCATAAAGTAACACAATTAGTTATTAGGCAACCATTGGTATAATAACTAGGCAGAAATTGTTGCCGTCTTACAGGCTCTGAAGTATGTAAATAAAATGGACTTGCTATCAAACACTTACATTCTAATACACACAGACAGTCCTTTTACACAAACTAGACAACATAAAAAACCATGACGTGCATATAGAACGAATACGCTATAATGTAACACAATTAAAAACCAGACTGACTGTCATGCAATGAAATAGTCGATATCCACGCCAAAAGTGCCCCTAAAAGTAACGCAGAGGTAGTTAACAATGACTTTACTCCAACTGTGTTAAAATCTTTAATAAGAGAAAAAGTATTAATTTGTGGCAACAGCGGTGGAATCAAACAGATAAAAGATTGCATCTCAACAAACATTTTATCTATAATAATTACTACCTGGACATGGAAATACAAGCACTTACTTATACAGATTCAATCTTACTGACTCAAATACTTGCAAACGCGACAGTTACACTGAACAGACATTCACCCACATGATTTATGAATGCAGACTGACTCAAGACATACAAAGACAGTTAAAGACTCATATTCCCACATGGCCTATCAGTCCCGATATTTTATTTTAAAAACTCTTAAATTTATTAAAACCTATAGCCAATGATATCCTTAAGCTGAGAGAAGAAACGATAATATTATATGATTTTTTTTATTATTTATTTTAATTGTTAATATATAATGACTTTTTTTGTAAAGTTCCATTTATGTATTTATTCATATATATATATATATATATATATATATATATATATATATATATATAAATATATATTATATAAAAATTGTTAAAAGTTTTGACAAAATGCACAGATAACGCAAATATGCATGAGATCTGCAGAAAAATAAAATCCCTCCACATGTTAATATATAGAGAAAATAAGTTGAAAAAAAACAAAACATTAAGTTATTTCCGCTTCAACCGATTGACTTACACTAAAACCCATCAATTGGAAAACACGAACTAGTTCGAACAGCTCTTGATAGATAATTAACCCTTCTAGCTTTGTTTTTTACAAGTATTGTAAAATCCTTTACTAGGACCTCAGTGAACAGTTTCTAAAGTCAAAATTGGTCAGTATATCAATGGCAACAATGTAAACATTTTTTTTTAATCTCCACTACATGTGAACTGTTCACAAAAGTCGTATGCCCCAAGAAAGAGCTCAAATTGCGAGATAATAATTTACTTGTAAGATCTTCATTCTATAATACAATTCTTTAACAAAGTCCAAAAATAATATTTACTTTTCTAGAATTAGCCACAAGTAGTGGACATTCCGTTCTCTAGTTTTGAATAGTTCTCGTGAAAATATTGGTATAGTTCTCATGGAAAGCCACTCCATAGTAACTACAAATTTTAAGTGAATAGATTCAAACAATTTCGTTTATCTCTGGGTTCTAGTTCAGTTCTCTTCGTAACTAAGCAACTGAAAACCATATAAGCGGGCGGGTGGGCGTCCTTTCTAACTCTATCGTAATGAAATCTGTTGTCGGATGTTGAGGTAAGCAACCAACCTCGTTACCGGTTGTTCTCGACACAATGACAGCGCGCAAGTTTTGTCTTTCCGTTTGCGGTTTATGTCCCCAAAGGATATCGTGGGCTCTGTGAGCCGGTGTACAGGATTAGAATAACTGCATCGGGGGAAGGTAGCTAAAGAGCAGGTAGGGGATGCTATAGGGGGGGGGGGGTCAGTAGATGGGATTGTACGATTCGACAAAGGGAACAATTAGACCATCCGCCTGTGAAATTAGGTCGGGGAGGTTGGCATCCCTGGTCTCTCTCACTCTCTCTCTCTCTCTCTCTCTCTCTCTCTCGCTCTCTCTCTCTCTCTCTCTCCACTCCCTCTGTCTGGTGTTGTCCTGGAACCCTCCGATGTTATTAAAAAACACCATCAGGGTGTGTCTACCTTCTCTTCTGTTGGCTCTTTCTACTTATTTTCCCCTCTTTTACAACATTCACTTCGTTCTCTTTCGGGATGAACATAATACCAAGGTCAACGCCACTTCGAGTTTATCATATTTATCAATCCTAGATTGTAGAGAGCACAGAGATCTGTTTAATAGGCATCCTGTGAGTAGTAATAAATGTTTTAAAAATATTTCCAGCTGGCAATCTGAGAAATATATCTATAAGTAGAAGTGATGCACATAGCACCCCTACAATTTTTTGTAAGGGCATTGAAAACTAAGCATACATAAGTAAATGTTACCTGAGTCCATTTAATTTATGATTTATTTTTCGGTAAAGCTAACAAACTTTATAGATATTTATTTAGTCGTCACTACCATCCTTCTGCATTACTGTATACCCTTGGCGAAGTTATCCACGCCTGATAACCCGTCTAATCATCCAAATCCCCTTTGAATTTGTCTCATCTAGAGCTCTTTATATCACACTCTTTATCTATGCTCTTTTTATTATGCATTATGTGATTTTCGATCTTGTTTGCTAATATGATAGTTTCAGAGCAATGCCTCTGCCATTTTCTGACAGCATTTTCTTCCGAATAATATCTGCGATTCCATTTACGTTATTTGATATACCAGTTTCCAGTGTTGATGTCAAAATGAAAAATGTTCGCCACGCAGGGGCTGCGTAAACTAAGCAGATTTCCCAAGAAAGCACGAGTAACGCGTTAAGTATTTGAGTTTCAAAAAAACGTATAAAATAACAATTGTAGAGCATCAATAGTTTCACAAAATTTATTATACATTTTTTGATATTATCCGAAATATCGGATTTTGATTTTTCTAGGTCACACTCTCAAAACTCCCCTTATTCCAATTCCGATTTCAACCATTAACGACTATGAACTTATTGTGTTGCATGAAACGGTTAAATATCCCTTGAAACTCCTGGATGATGGGGGTCAATGTTTACATCCAGAAGGTCAACACATCCACTAGGTTTCAAATGTTTATTCCAGAGCTAGCTATCGAAGGCAAGCACCATCGTACTGATGATGCTGTTTCTCTATAAATCGGCGATATTAACTATTCAGTCCTGCCTCTGAGTGGTCTCTCGGAATTCGAATTAGAGGGAAAATTCGAAAATTGATGTCGTTCTCATGAGGGGATTTCGAAAAATTTCCTGAAATGTCTACCGATCCTTCCTAGTAGATTACGAAAATGAGGTCCGCTCAATATTATAAATATATATATATATATATATATATATATCTATATATATATATGTCTGTTACCTGCTATATATATACTTGTTGGGCCACTATCAATTTTTAAGAAAAGAAAAAAAAATCATCATCAACGTTGAGATGACATTTACTGTAGTCGAATTGTTTTGTCAGGATTATTGCACTGGAACGTTGGAGATTATCTAGCATTGAGTGATATGGATTATCTGGTCACATCTCAGTTTAGGCTACGAACTAATGTAATGGTGTAAAAAATGAGTGTGTTTATGAACTGTATTGAAGTGTAATTTAAATATCAAGACTAAAAACCACGCCCGGAGCTGTCCCTCCGACCGGCTACTATCATTTATTGTTTGGCCCTTCATTAAAATTGTATTATATGGTTCAAGAGCCTGCAGAAATCACGGTCGCTCCCACTTCCCCGTAGAAGGAGTAGGGTCTCCAAGCTCTGGGACTATTGGTTCCAGAAAGTCCATAAGAGTCCCTGCCCAGCTGTGCATCACCGTGTAGTCGGCCTAGCTTGCAATGCTCCATCTTTCTGCCTTATACTCTTACTTGAGACGGAAGGTGGATGGTAGAACATTAATTAGCCTGTTAAAATGGGATTACGTGAAAACTATAGGAGAGGGAGTCAACAATGACTCGAGGAAGGCCTCGAAAACTCTCAAGAGTTTATAACATTGCTGCATGGACATTTGTACAGGGGCTAATGCAGTGTCTGTTTGGCTTACACTGACCACATTTTAGCAGATTTCCAGTAATGGACGTAATAACTAAAAAAGTCCGTCTCGCAGGGGCTGCGTAAACTAAGCAGATTTCCCACGTGAAGTTATACAATAGAGAAATTTCAGAACAGAGAGTCGAACAGTTACGGGAACGCCCCGAACTAACTCTTGACGGAAACTCACGACTAGACCCGAAGTTAGCCGATCTCATCTCAGAAGCTGAAAACCGAAAAATGCAAATATCTCGGTTAATATTCAAGATACAGAATAAATGTATATAACATTATTTATAGTAAATTTAATTTTCAATAAGATAGATTCTATATAATTTTTCGATCCGACGTATAGTAACGGAGATATTTTGAATTTTCGAAAATCCTCTCGTCTAAACCCCCCCTCCCACTGGTCCGATTTCAGCCATTAACGAACTTGATCTTTATTTTTACATAAAACGTTAAAATATCGACTTTTGTAACGATCAAACGAAAATTGCGACCGGTAGAGCGTTAACAGACAAACATATATATAATTTTGAACGGGCCTTATTTTCGTCATCTCCTGGGTAGAATCGATGGACATTTGAAGAAATTTTTCGAAACTCGCGTCATGAGTACGACCTCAATAGCTGATTTCCCTTGAGGGAAATCTGCTAAAATTCAATATAACTCGGTTGCTATTAGTACTTTATTTTTTTTTATTTCAGCCTCAATTCTATTTAAAATCGAATTAAAATGGAATGAGATTTTAGGAATATCAGTCAATAAACGTCTCTGGGCCAGCTAATATTGGAATTCCAGTTTTTATGGGCGTATTGCAACTGGAGAAATAGAAAATAAATGGTGAGGTGATATCATACTCAATCACAATGGAAATCTGCTTAGTTTACGTATTGCCTGCGTGAAAGACGATTTTCATTCTGATTATCACTTTCATATTCCCAGCACGGTTACGTTATCCATTTATTAGACAGTCATTTTCATGCTACTAATCACGTAATGGGTACATACATAGCTCATTACATTTTCCATCGCTTTCCAGTTCACGTCAATAGACGAAACACAGAGTCAATACTTTTTGAGGTTTCCGTCTTCGGTAAATTCCCACTTCTATTGATACGATTTTCATTTTGGAAACATCTTATTTCCAGCTTGCATTCAATGCCCTATTTACACACCCTTCTTGTTACATGATAAAAGGATAATAAAGGTGCCTGATCAGTAGCGTGGAAATCCGCTTAGTTAAAGAACTCCCTGGTGACGGAGTTTATTCTATTGATGTGACCCTCAGATCCTCCATATTTAGAGAGTTGGTTAAATTAGACGCCTTAAATACATCACGTGTTTGAGGGTTAAAAATACAGAGAAACTCTCGGAAAAGTCTCATCAGTCCAAAAGTTAAAATATTTGAAAATATGATGAGGGTGAAAATGACCCGGAGGGAGCAAATGTTCCTTCAAGTTCTCCGTCCCCCAGCTGACGTGATGTAAAGTAATTCTGTTAATTTTTGTGAGCGAGAGTAAGAGTGAGATTGTACAGCTCTGCCCCTCGTTAAAAAGACCTTTTAACACTAATTATTTTTGCGTTAATTGCATATATATTTTTCAGCGAATTTCCAGCCGAAACGAGAGATGAACAAAAAAAGCTAATGACATACACTAAAAAAAGAGGTCGAATTTAATTATTCAGGGGAGTGAGAGGGGCATTCAAACCTCATTCATTATCACTGCATTAAAATAAAATAATGGAATTCATTTCCTTGCTACGACTCTCTACGGTTCTAATGTTTCCATTCTATACGGTCAGCAATCAGAGGAGACCCTTTGATCCTGAACTTCCGCAAGTACTTTGCCAGTTCGTCCAGCCTCCACTGCCATGCCATCTTCTTTCTGAATAGCGAATAGGGTAACAGAATGCCGTCTGCTATCAATCACTTCAGTATCTCTCCTCATCTTCTGTCTTTTTAAAGGGAAGCCAGATTTACATGGTGGTATGCAATATTTCACGCCACACTCATGGAAGTATGTGCTATAAAAATATTCTGACACATTTCTGCATTTAGTACAGATTTCGGATCACAGGTATACTCACACATATGATTGATCATTTCAAAAACTTTCACAGAGGTCTTTTATTCACGATTTTGAAAGAAAAGCAAATAGTAGTAAAAGGAAAAAAGTCCCCCACACAGGAGCTGCGTAAATTAGACAAATTTCCCACCGATCAGACATTATAACAGGTCGGCCAACCTCTCAGAGCTAAATAGATAGATAGAAATATTCTTTTTCGGAAAGAAAAACAATAATTGAAATATATCTGAATATAATATATTAATTTTATTGAAACATATTTATAATGAATCAGAATAATACCAATCACTCAAATTTTAGAAATTCAAGAACAAAATAATGGGGGGGGGGACATCAGAACGTATATCCATGTATCTCATTTAGAAAATATGACGCTTATTCTTAACTTGCGATGACTGAAAGCGGGGGTCTAATGAAATCTGAAATCTAAAAAGTGTAAATATCTCGGTTAATATTGTAGATAAAACATCTATATAGCAACATTTATAGAACATTACATTTTCAATATTATTGATTGATTGATCTCTAACCCCTCTCCGCCTTCCACTTGTCCGATTTCAGCCTTTAACGAACTTGATCTTTAGTTTTACATAAAACGTTTAAATATCGAATTTGGTAATGATTAATTAAAAATTGCTACCGCTAGAGCGGTAACAGAATATACATATATATATAGATATATATATATATATATATATATATAGTTTTGAACGGAACTCATTTTCATCATTTCCTAGGAAGGATCGATGGACGTTTGTGGAAATTGTTCAAAAATCATATCATGGGTACGTCCTCATTAGCTGATTACCCTTAGGATCGTCATGGAAGTTGATTTTTTCCACCCTCTTAATGTACAAAATGCTTCACATTTTTTAATACAAATAAATTGTTCTTGTATCATCAATCAATCAAAAGCCTTTTATTACACACAGAAATACAGGAAAAGGAATTACTAATATATAAACACTGTAAGAAAATTAAATAAATATGTCCCTTTGTTGGTCATTCTTAAATAATTTGTATATGTTCATTATTATTCATATTAATGTTGAACTCAGACCTTCCACTTGAGTGAGTAGTGCTCTACACACACCTATATGACCAGTATACTCGGATGTGGTATACGTTTAATTGACACTTACTTTAAAATTCACTTAAATCTTTTACTCTTTTAAGGTATTCATTTAAGCCGAGGGTTTATTGTATGGCAGAAACGTTGACGTGAAGCAGCCAATTCTTCCATATCTAAGGAAACATACGCTAAGAACCATAATAAATAAGGGGAACTACGGCTAACAATCTCCACTTGACGATAAGAGTGGGTAGGAGGACTTTGCTCGTTTATCAAAACTTGTGTCCGCACCTTCTCTGCACCAGTCACGCGAGGAAACTGATTCAAAAAAATAAAGTAGTGTTGGGGTGTTTTAGGAGTTGCACCATAATTTATAGAAAGAGCACCGGCATCCAGTGCCCATTAGTCGTAGCGTGTTGTGATACATCAATACAGTGTATTTAACATAAAAGATAAAAAGTCTACTTTAAATATGATTAAAAAAAAAAACAGTAAGTCGTCATGATGAGGCAGAAGAAGAATACACAGCATCATTAGCGCGAAGTTTTTTCATAACATCCTCATATTATGGAAAGTATTCACACCAGAATTCTTCGTAAATTATACGGATAATAAATCCAAAAGTGGTTTTTCTCTCCAGTTTCTTTAAACGGCGAGAGTTGTGGTATATCAATACAGTGTATTTGAATTATGATAAAAAGACTCGTGTGAAAAACAAGAGAATTATTTGTTGTTTTGTATGACCATGTAAAGAATGAATTATTATGCTTGTGTAGATAAGCAAATTTCCCGATTGCTGTGATAACGCACTGTAATAGTGAACCATTCACTCTTTTTACAGTAATTGGTTACATTGGTTCCATGACATCTATCCTATATATTAATTCGTAAGTATTTAAAACTTTTTGTTTTACCCCTCCCTTCACGGATATGGAGGAAGGACACAACTTATTACAGGTCCTCCTTGGTTAACGCGGGTTGTGTGTCGAGTTGAAACTCTGATAGGGAATCCCTCGAGTCCAGCTCAGGAGATGCTACAGATCTTAAAAGCTTATCATGGCAACCGAATATATATATATATATATATAAAGATCTAGGACTCCGAGTTTCATGAATGAAATAGTTATTTATTATACAAGTGACGAACGTAGATCATTTTACAACTCGAGTGAAACGTTTACCCACACGAGCGAAGCGAGTGTGGTAATTTCACGAGAGTTGTAAATTCTACTTTCGTCACGAGTGTAATATTAATTTTTTTCTGTAATCGTGTAATACATGACTACTACTGATCTAACCAGAATATGAACAAAATTAGGATGTTGTGAAGATTATGGTATGTTGTTGGTAGGTTATAAGCATGGTTGTGAAAGGTTATAAGTATAGTTATAAAACAACTACTGATGATTGTGAAGTAGTGTAGGTTATAAACAAGGAAGGTAATTATTATTATATTTAAATTTTAAAATATATTGATTATTTCCACCAATAATTCATTCACATTTCAATTTATTTTGTTAAAATAAATTCTTACAATGTTAAGAAACATTTAAAAGCATTTAATTTCCAACTTCAAATTATTTTTTAATTTATACTTATTACTAATTAAGAAGGCAATTCACTTTCTTCACTTGTGAAAAAAGTGATTACTTTCTTCACTCTATTGCTGTAATGTTTAGTAATGTTACCATTATTCAACGATTATAGAAAAAAGTATTATTGCATTAGTCACACAGGCAAATTTTCCATAGAGGCCTAGGTGAATTTGGGTTTGAAACTAATAGCCAGAATTTGATAAAATTCCCACGAAATCATTACTAAATCGTGCCATAGCACTGGTGTCAATACAGGTTTTTTTAATGGGAATGCATTAAATATGTGTAATTTCATTTTTATTCGATACTTCATTTTGATGCTGTGTACTAAATAGAATCCATTTTAAAATGGCTTATTTCCAGCCACTTGTTAGATTTTATCATTTACAAAGTAACTACATTACAATAGTGCCTTTTCCAAATTTATTTCCGCTCAGTTTTAATATGTATGATAAAAAAATTAAGATAAATTAATAACAATGAAGGGGGGGGGGAATCATATTATCTACAAAGTAAAAAAGCAAAATGCCAAATGAGCACAGTAATGTCGTGTTGTAGACAGAAACCCTTATCATCAAAAGGCAAAACTTGCTGGAAACCAAATTTATCATTTAAATTGTGCTATCAGTTATTGAAATGATTCTCTTCTCTGAAAGTAATTAGTCACAGATAAAGCATTTAATACTTACGCCATTTTAATTTAAAATACTCGACGGACAACAAAATTTATAAATTTCGTTATTAACATTTGGGAGATAGTGTCTTCTATTCTGTAGGTTAATCTTAAGGTATTCTCTGAAGGGATTGTTTATGGTAATGTTTATCATGGTTTTGATAAGATCCCTTCATTAATCATCTACCCTAGCTCATATAGTCAGCTAGGCTTATTAATGTATACAATGTTGGATTGCCTTTTACGAGAAACATTGTGGTGAAGACGAAAGTCCCTTTGAGTGTCTTCAAATGAATTACCATTTGCATGTTAGCACCGTAAATCAATCGCACTGAGTTCAAGGATCCAAGCCATAAAAACTTTACCTTTCACCTAACGAAGAAATTAGTGAACGGGTTAATAAACACCTCATCAAAAACAAATAATACGTAACAAATGATTTCCCTATTTACAAAAACAGAACTATAAAACAAAACTAAACGACATGGGAACGTACAAAATATTGACAAATTCAAAGAATTATTCCAAACACGATCTACAACAACCATTTGCATTCAAGACATTTCACATTCACCCACAATTATAAATTAATATGAGCATATTAAATAATGGAGGTGAAAGGAACATAGCAAGAAGTTGACAGACATAGACTTCTGTCAGAAAGATATATATCAGAAGTGTTGCGAATACTAATGTTAATTACTAAAAAAATAAAAGAAATACCACAATAAAGAAGTAGGAATATAGTTTATTTGTTTTTTTTTTCAAAACAAAAAGAAACATTTAAAATGCTAATTTTGACACCATAAGAAATTTGACACCAATCATAGCTGTCAAATTAAATATATTACTATTTCAAAAATCTATATGCACAGGCTTCTAGTTCAAAAGTGATAACATGCTGATAAGATGAGGGTATGTGTATATATATTCTATTTGCGCAACTGAAGTTCAGTTTTCCATCGACTGGCGATGCATATAGAAGATCGGATATAAATTGGCAGTTAAATAAATTTCAAAACTGTGAAATAAACAAACTCACGCAAAAGATCATTTAGAAACTTATATTTCCTCCAAAATTAGGTAAGGCGAGTTATTGAGATACTTAATATAAGACCGTAAATTCAGTTTGCCCTAACCCGCCATGTGGTTAATTTGCCCAGTTTCTGAGCGAATTTCATAACTGACTATAAGGATGATGTGATGATCATGGGTGTTGGGGCTGATTACAATGAATGCCCAGATTTCCAGCCATTCTCCTAATCCTACCATTGAATAGATCTAAAGCCATTCTCGCAGGCGATGGTGTTTACAAGTGGCAGCATGAGGCCAGTTTGAGAGAGAGGGGAAGGGGGTCAGCGGCCGCATATGGGGCTCCGAATCAATTTTTTTTTTTTTTCGCTTGATTTGGGGGAAATGTCCCTTATTGCCGAAATTTATCATTTCGCCGTCGTTCGTGGCCAATCCAAATACATTGAGACCAGCCTTTGATTTATTATTATCGCCAGCACAATGCAGGCACTAATTTTATACCAGCCGGCAATGGCTTCTTCTCCACACACAGCTTTTATTCATATTTCCGCCGTATCTAGATATAAAAATCAATGGATATACGTTAATAAATTGTTCTCCTAAAGGGGAGATGGGAATACATAAAATGAATATATTGCACACAAAAAGAATATAAAGGAGAGGGCAACTGCACTAAGAAGGGAGAGCTCCTTGTCCTAAGATTTCAAAACAATTACTTAGGGATATTAAGGAAACATTTAAAAAGACATGTAAATGTCTTTCTAATTTGACATTCAGGCTGATAGCATACTCTACTAATGCCAGCTCACCATATATTCTATATTTCTAAGTCAAAATTTGATGAATAGTAGTGGGGGATTTAGTGAAGGCTGTAAACAGGAGAGTACTAATAACTCGCTTAATATTAGAAATAAGATGAATTCTATTAAATAAGATTGGTTATACAACATTTTTCGATCCGAAAATAGTAACGGAGATATTTTGAATTTTCAAATTTCCTCCTCCCAACATCCCCGCTATTCCTTGTCCGATTTCAGCCACTAACTAATATGATCTTTAGTTTTCAATGAAACAGTTAACTATCGAGTATGATACGGAATATATTAACTTTTCCGGATAAAATCCTAAATGATGACGTCATCGCACAACGTCATCGCTTGTACATCAACTAGTAAAAGTTCAATAAAAACAATATTTGGCATTTAAGCTTCGAATAAAGTGGTCCATGTTATAATAGGTTATTGTGGATATAACGAGTTGGAGTGTGGGTTTACTGAAGGTTGAAAACTAAAAAATGCAAATATCTCGGATAATAGTCATGATATAGAAACAAATGTATAAAATAAAATATATAGAACATTACATTTGCAATAAAAAATTTCTATACAATTTTTCGATCTGACTTATAGTACCGGAAATACATCGAATTTTCAAAATTCTCCGCTCTTTAATGTTTAGTTTTACATAAAACGCTTATAAATGCAGTTTGGTAATGATCAAACAAAAACTCCGACCGCTAGAGCGGCAGCAAACAAGTGTGTGTGTGTGTGTGTGTGTGTGTGTGTATCACTTTGAACGGACCTCATTTTCGTCACCTCCTAGATGGATATTTGAGGAAATTTTTCTCAAGTCGCGTCATGAGTACAACCTCAAAGGCCGATTTCCCTTAAGAGAAATTCGCTAGCAGAACTTACGGAATGTAGAAGGAGATCCTAATTGAATTATTGATGAAGGTGAGTGAAACTAAGGAACTATTATATGAGGAGTGAAATAAACATACACATTTTTAATCGGACCCAAACAGTCATGGGAATATGGTTTCTAGAAAAGTTTTTGTTTGGGTCGCTATTCGGACCTGTAGTGCAAAGGTAATATTCTGAGCTCAAGGCAATCATTGACCAAATGTACACATTTTCTCTCAAAAAAAATAATTATATTTCTAATTATTTATTGATGCTGTATTCCTTCCTAAAAAATCAATAAACTACAGCAATTAAAACGAACATGAAACTTCATTGATAAGCATAGTTCCTCTTGGAGGAAGAAACTCGGCGACACACTATCTGAAGATTGAAATTCTATTTAAACCCAGCCGTAAAGCACATGAACACTCATAGCCTGACTAAAGCTACTAACTCGAGTTAAAATATTCCTGGAGAGGGCTGTACTCGGGGCAGACTTATAAACCAAACGGCACCATTATGGGCCACACGCATACTCTAGGGTCACTTTACAGCCTCACTACATTTATGTCATAAATAATTAGAATTGAAATTCATGGCTAGCGTCTCTCATACTGTTGGTTTATCTAATAAGCTTTGTTTTAGTTAATTCGACAAAGTTTCTAGACTCCTTTATTATTAAATTCTTAAACTAGCTTTGGGGTAAGCAGATTTCCCTCGTGCATCAAGTGTTTGCATTTATCACACAATGTTCAATCAGAACAATATTTGGTATTTATACTTCAAATAATGTGCTTCACAATTCAACAGTTTATTGTTAATATGACATAAGTAGAAGTGAGACTTTACTGAAAGATGAAAGGAAAAAAAAAAACCAAGACAATGAAAAAATATACATAACAACATTTATAGAGAACTACATTTGCAATAAGATTGGTTCTATACAATTTTTCGATCCGACGAATAATAACGGAGATATTAAGAATCTTCTAAATTCATCACTCTAACCCCCCCCCTCGCACTAGTCGGATTTCAGCTATTAACGAACTTGATCTTTAGTTTTGCATAAAACTTTCAAATATTGAGTTTGGTAGCTATAAAAAAAAATTACATAAAATATTATATATATATATATATATATATATATATATATATATACACACACACAGACATACACACACGCAACACACACACAGTCAAAACTGATTAACGGACTTCACTTTTGTCATCTCCTGGGTAGGATCGATGAACATTTGAGGAAAATTATCAAACATTTCAAAAAACATTCAAAAACTCATTTACCTCAAGGAAAACCTGTTAAAAAGGCTTTGTCGCTCTGAGTAATATCTGTCGACGAGCAATTGAAGATTCCGCCGCTCAGTCAGATATCAAGTAAATTAGCTAAAATAAGGGACTAATCGCTGGATAGTTTACAATAAGATTGGTTACATGTCATTATTTGGCATTAGGAATTTATTGAGTGACAAACATGCTAAAGTTACTGACCCTGGCTAGAAAATGATGACAACAACCCAAATATCCATAGCAGCATAATCGGGACGTTAATAAATAATATTTTTTCTTAATAATTCATGAGTCATGGATTTCATTCCCGTAAGGGCAATAGGAGTATATTTAGAAACGAACTCATTAAATGAAATCCTTAGTCCCTTTCTGGCTAGAAAAGAGTGTTGTGCAAGAATGTGTGTATTGTGTGTGTGTGTGTGTGTGTGTGTGTGTGTGTGTGTGTGTGTGTGTGTGTGTGTGTGTGTGTGTGTGTGTGTGTGTGTGTCCATGAGCGTGTGCGTGTGTGAATTTACTCTAAACGTTTATTCTCTAGTGACCGAAATTTTACTTGGTCCTAATCAAACTCAGGCCCTCCTTGTCTAAATTCTCAAATACAACATGACTGTGGGCAAGACTGGATCGTAGATTAAAGTTGTAGTCTGTATACTCGTATTGGTTAATGGCTATCATTAGTCACCATATGCAGGCTACGGAGGGATGGCTACCTAACAACTCTGGCCTTGAGTGGAATTTTATGCCTTTCTTGGTGAGAATGGGATTTTCGTCATGGCTCCTTCATTGCTGGATGGTCTGATGCAAAAAGCAACGGGAAACCACTGTATGCTCTTCTAACCACTTATACCCTTGTTCTTTCTCCTGAAAATCTGCTTTGCCCGTCCACAGGACCATTTACCAGGTGTAGCCTGTAGATACTACATGCATCTAAGTTCAATATGTAACTGTTAGTGAAGTTTATTATTGGCTGAAATAGGACAACAAGAACATGAGTAATTAAGGAGGTGGCAAAATGGGATAAGTAAATAACTCCTTTATCAACTGATTTTATTTAACCAATTTTATAAATCAACTTGTCTTCTTCAGGTTTTCTTAACATTTTTTGTAAATCAAATGCCAGGAAACCTACTCAAACGATTTTCACATATAGCTCATATAACAATAATGTTTTCAATTGCAGCTTCAATACAAAAGGTTTTTACATAGGATTTATATTAAATGAGAAGTAGAAAAAAGGAATGCTCGTCACTGCGAGACATACGTTTCCCACCCTGTCAAAGGCAACTTATTTAGTGTTTGACTCACTAAATAAAATCCCTAGTCCCGCCCTGGTGAAAATTACTCAAAAACTAAATATTAGCCTCATTGCTATTAAGCAGAAGTTTAATTATAAACTAATAACAATAATTTTCATTTTTAATTTTGAGTAATATAAACATAGGATAGCCATTCTAGAGCTGAAGTGACTTGAAACTAAGCGGATAAGTTATAAGATAGGAGTTGGTAAGAGAGAGACAGTATCTGAGGTTGATGTATGGACTGGCCTCACGAACCAGCCCAAGGAGGAAGTGGTTTAGGTTAGTGATAGCAGCAGTGGGGGTAACACCATTTCCTTAGCTCTAATTGATAAAGTAGGCATTTACCACTGACTTCAAACAGCTCCAACTACAAGCTTATATTCTTATGGAGGTTTACCATGAACATTGAGATTATCCATGTTTTTTAACAGGGAATGTTTATGACGAAAAACTGAAAATGTTTATAATCCTTGCAAACCTGGGTTAACTAATATCAGTTGGGTAAAAGTGTAGGTAAATTAAACTCTAGTTGTTATGCTAATTTTTGGTTATGCACGCTAAAGAGGAGCGACCGTCGAGGCACTCGTAAGAGGTCGTTAAGTATTTATCTTTGGCCGAAGAGTCACAAGGAATCCTTGGTTCAAACAAGCTGTTGTGAAGAGGACACTGATGATGGAGCGACTGCTCCAAAAGGCGCTTGTCAATAAAAAAACATGAAACAACGAGGCCTTTCTTACCTGCGATCAGTTTCCTTCACCATCCAGCATCTGTAAAAGGATATTTCTTGCTGTATGCGGAATCGTTTAATCTCATACAGACGATAAGAGGAAACCGTATCATAAGGTAGGTACTCACTTCCCTTATGCGCTGTAGAGAAAAATCAATGTCATAATTCTATAAGGAAAATTAGAAAGCCTCAGGTGGCTCAGGTTAGCCGTGAGTTAAGGCGTCGGTCCTAATCTCACTGGATAAACCTAAAGTAGTGAGTTCGATTCTACCTGGGCAATAGCAAATTATTTGGTGACCAATTCAAAAAATAAAATCCTTAAAAGGTTCCGTTACACGGGTCGAGTTTTAAGCTTCAAGCAGGTTTTTTTGCAAGCTGCTCGTAAACTAGCCCAGTGTACTCAGCTGCTTGTAAAACGCTCTGGAAAAGGTTGAGCTGCCGGCGACTGAGCAAGTGGGAAATTTGGTGTGTACTGGACTAATCGCGCACTCACCGACTCTCTGAATATATATATATATATATATATATATATATATGTTTCGGTGAAAGACCGAAATTTGAAAAATGTCGACATTCACCGGTGAATGTCAACATTCACATAGTCGTTTGGGGTTTGTCCGAAATATTTGCTAAATACCCTTATTTCTGACTTTATAAAAATTATATGTCGACATTCACCATGGACTGATTGTCGACATACACCGGTGAGGGTCCGAATGTAATGAAATATACGATACTTCATCGATGTATTTTGTGTTTGTTGACATTCACCGGTGAATGCCGACATTCTCTGATTTCGGTCTTTCACTGCAAAATATATATATATTTACATAAAACCCCGAAAACACCTTCTTTCCCCAAACCTTAATCTCCCGGCTAAAACTATAAAGGAGTCTTCACATCCTCCTCCTTTGCGGTACTCCTCTTCTCTAACTCCTTACCAAAACATCCCCCCAAAACCTAAAATCCTCCCAGAACGGCGTTGTTGTTCGGAAGATAGTGCGGTATACCTCACTCTCCGCTAAATCCAAACCCACCACCTACATCACTCATATCTTTCAGTTGGGTGCAGACTCAGACTACGAAGAAACGCATTGCTAAGATCTTTGACGCAAACGGACTCTATCACTATAAACTTTTCTCCTACGGCACTTCCACTTCCCTATCCCAAATCAGGCAAGAAGAAGTGACTCTTTTCTTGTCCTCTTTCCTTCCTACTCACAATTCTTCCCAATTCAACAGATTCTGACAACGGCACATAATAAAATTACACCAACCAGTCTAACTGGACGTCTTTCTCTTCGTCTTCCTACAACCCTTTCTACGTTATACTTCTTTTCTTTCCTAGTATACTATCGTGTTGCATCAGCTTCCCTGAATATAAACTATCCAACATTTCTTTCCACCGTTTCCCTTAAGTTACCACCCCTTATAATACATCCCTGACACAGAAAAACCACCTCGTGTGCAACCTGGTGCTTACAACCACCAACGCTTCTTCTTTAATATTAATTTTAGCTATTTCCGAGAAAATATGTACCTCAAGGTAGAACCAATACATAAAGTTAGGTCAGTGAGTGTTTGTGTGACCGTGAGTGTGACTTGTAAATAGGGAGAACTGTCGATAATTAATGCAGGAAAATATTTTGGATTAAGTTTCCAACTTTTCCGTAAATCGACCATTGTGCAAGTTGAACCTACCACAAAACAGTTTTCTTTATAAGCTGCGACTCTTAATGCGCACAAGCTTTCATAGATAAAATTTCCTCAAATCATTTCTTTTCCAAGAAAAGCTTTACTTATTATGAGTCCATCTAGAAGAAAGTCAATCTTTTATCTGAAGGTTAAAGAAATATAAAGAAAAGGTAGCTTTACTGTTATGGCTTCACACACGCGATGATATGAACCAACCATTTCCTTGCCTCACACTGATAAATCCCACAATAAAAATATTCAAATGTATTCCACTGATATATTATATGCAGTTGAGTCAGAGCAACTCAATTATCTGAGAAATATGCAGTTGAGATACTTTAAAGATATATTTTAACTACGAAGTTGTCGACAGGTACAATAAAAGAGTTTCTTTATTTTAACGAATAAATTTATGCAAATATCGCCCTACATGTTTCATTGCTGTACCTCATTCTAACTAAATTCTGTAGTTTTCAAAATCCACGCTAAAACTAAATTTAAAACATAGATCCTCCTGCCATTTTCCAATCAAATTATGAAGAATTTCTGTAAGTTTACTAGCTACTTATTTACATTTACATCACTCAGGCACTTCTGAAGTGTTATCATTTGATTCCCTGAATAGACGGAATTAAAAACCATGAAACATGTATAACGGCTAAAAATCAACTATGAAAGAGGAGATCCTTAACTAGTAGGCAACGCTTTTGGACGGGGGTTGTAACATTATTATTATTATTATTAAAAAAACATATTTTAATTTTTTAAATAAAGAACGAATATATTAGAATAGTGAATTAATCTTAAGCATAGTGCGATAGGAGACAAAAGGTATGGGGGAACTAGGAGAATGACCTACACAGTAATTTATTTACATTGTCACTGTGATGTGTTTACATTTCTGTCGTTCAGTATTGCAGTACATGAAGGCGACTTAAAAATGAATATTTTAATAACGAGTGGATTTGACGAGAAAATGTTTCTTAAAACTGGTACCGTTGTTGGGCATGGGTACGATTTTGGTGGGAAAGACTTTTTTATGGTTACAAGGTAATTCATAATGATGATTACTACCTATAACTGTGATTAATATAGCGCTGAGTATTTTGAGTATTGAGAATGAATTGATTAGAAATGGATTCACATTTATTCTTCGCAAAAGTATCCATTTCCATTTGTTGGTTATCCCCCATTTTTCTCAGAGACCTACGTAAGCATAACATTTTTCAGTAGACCCACTTCCTCCATCTACTCCTTCTTATCAGTGACTGAAGTAGCAAAGAAGTTGAAAAGCAACTGAAAGTTAGTTGATAAGCAAACGGACAGTATTTAGAGAATAACTCCTTAAATAAAATCCTTAGTCCCAACTTGGCTAGAAATGGGTGCCATTTACAAGATTATTGTTGTAATAGTAATGTGCTGCTATGGCTTTTCTTTATATTTTCTCTAACTCAGGAATCAATTGAATTATTTGTATACTATCAGTTTTAGCCTTTAGGAAACCCTCACTTCAACTCTTGCAATTTCCACTTCAAACTAATATGTAACTCAACATTTCATATCTATCTTATGTTTTATGTCTTGTTGACATGGAATAATTGCTCAGGGGGAATTAGAGACTAGAATATCAGGATTATATCATCTGTGTATCATGCCACCTGGAGAGACATTTGCGTAGTTTACGTCTATTCCTAGGGCTTTATAAAGACGTTGTTCATTTTTGTAGCTCTCCAAAATAGTATAGGTATATATTAATTTAAACTACCTCTCAACCAGGTATCGAGAATACCAAATAGTTCAGAAATAGATCAAAATAATATATATGCTATGTCGGGGAGTTACAAAAATGAACAGTTCCTTTATCAAGCCCTAGAAATAGAAGGCGCCTCCAAAACCCGCTGTTTAATAGTATCACCCTTCTGGACGCTGGCAAGGGTCAAAATCTACCGACAGCCTTAAAGACAGTGCCAACGGGTCATAAGCCCTTCAAGGCCCTTCCCTGGCTCATCTAACACATAATATTAGTCATAAGGTTAGTTTTAAATTAGTCTTAAGCCTTAGGTTTAGGTAGCAAAAATTGTAAATAATTTCATAGTTATAAGTTTTATATAATTTTAGTCCATACGTCCTTTGGAGTATCAATCTCTCCTTCTTCCCCTGTTCTATTATGCCATAACAACACTTTTACCTAACACAGCACACTAGACACGCAGACCTGCTACAACATACACACTTCATCCTCTTCATGCGCCTTATAAAGTGTCCCTGACGCGCAAGAAACGTACGTCCTATCCAGCCTTCACCCCCTGTGGCCCACTGTGGTGGACATAGAGGAGTATTTTCATGTTTTAATTTTTTTTTTGACTGTAGGTTCAGAAGAAAATAAAGAAATAGAAAAAGAAAAGAAATATACTTGTTATTTGGATTACGAGGTTAACTCATTCCATATAGGCATCAACTAAGTACTGTGCCTTCAGTGACTCAACACATATTCCCTTCTGCTCTCCCGTCGTCAAATTACATCCTTTAAAACAGGCGGTGCGGGCTCAGTTTCAGCAGTATTAACTACAGTAATCGGGCAGGGATCGATCCAATTTCGCGGCCCCCATAGCTGTATCTACTGTTCCCCGTGGCACAGTAACAAGAGTGCAAATATAGGGGAGTCAGCGTTGTCGGGGGTCAGCAGTAAACATGGCGCAGGTCAACCCTTCCTCTCTTTTTTTTTGTTCTTTTTAATACCTTTTACGTAATTCATATTCCTGTAAAAACAAACACGGATGCTCATAACGAAGAGAATATATTGTTTGGTTTCACTGTTTGGAGTGTAAGGGTCGAGCAGGGGAATAACTGTTGATGTTTGCTGTGCCCTAAGCCAAATCCATAAACGTTTTTCACAAAACTCGGAGTTTCCTCTCTCCTCATGGCAATATGCTAATCAACACGATTAGTACGGATGAGGTCAGTTAGTCGACTGGTTCTGCAATATGTATTCCCCTATAGCAGTTATTAGTTCCGAGTCTGGGAAAAGAATAAAATAAAATGCATTTACGTCCATTGAATTTTAATAATAACATTATTCGATCTCATAACATAACAGGATTATTCAAATGAGACCATTTTAAAAAGTCAGTTCAAGATATTAAGTAAACTATAATTAAATTCCACAGCAGACAGTATATATTTACATAGTAAACTATATAAGTCTTGGGAAGAAAATTATTTCATCTTGACGCTGGCAAAAGAGTTAATATCCATACAGTTTTTAACAATATTGAACACATAAAGTACAAATAATTTCATTCAGAATCAGCTTTCGAAGGCATCTCATCTTCACAGCTCTTTCAAAACATCACAGCCATGAGGTATATAAGCTCACGTCATCGTAAAGACTTACTATTTTTTTTTTTTTTTTTAATCAGATTTCCCTAAAGAAAAATCCCTGATTTAAAGCGTTGCCCTTAATCTCACATGGTACTTATAGAGTGGAGAGTTCGATTCCTGCCTGGGCAATACGAATTTATTTAGTGACGAACTCATTAAATAAAATCCTTAGTCCCACCCTGTCCAGAAAAGGGTGGTAACCTGTAGAGAATCTGCCCAATAATTAGTCTTAGTAGCAAAATATGGACGTTAATAAATAATAATAATAATAATAATAATTCTTAATATTGAGATTGTATTCATGACGCGATTTCGGAAAACATTTTTTAATGTACATCGATCCTACCTGCATGACGAAAATGACATCCGCTCAAACTTACACACACACACACACAGCAATTTTTGTTTGTTCGTTACCAAATTCGATATATAAGCGATTCATGTAAAACTAAAGTTAACGACTTCAAAGGGAGGGGAGTTTGGAAGGAGAGGGGGTCGAAAATTCAAAATATCTTTGTTACTATGAGTCGTATCGAAAAACGTTATAGAATCTACCTTGTTAAACTAGTGATGTTCTACTTTTTTTTTTGTATACATTTTTTCGTAACACACGTTTGTAACTTTCGAAGGAAATTATGAAGTGCAGAAAAACAGTTTGTTTATTTTATTTAATTGGAGGATTTCTTGTAGTGAAAACTTCATTTTTTATCGAAACTTATATGTGGCTCAGGTTACCCATGTGTGAGTTTGGAGTGGATGGCCTTAATCTCACATGGTAAACCTGGAGTCGTATGTTCGGTTCTCACCTTGGATATAGGAATTTATTTAGTGACGTGTTCATTAAATTAAATCATTAACCCCAACTTGGCTAGAAAAGGGTGAAAATAACCTGTCCTAATTAGCCTTAATATCATAAAGGGGACTTTAATAAATATCATTAACAGTTAAGTTTAAAATAAGATAGCTTCCTCAACGCAGAACATTGTCCTATACAAAACTATAGTTATAACGGGATTTTTCAAACTTTAGAAAATCCTCATTAACATGATGACGAAAATGAACTCCGGGAAAAACAGTAATCCATATATCACGAAGAATGGTGTTTCCTAGCTTGATGGCTATGATCCAAAGCTGGAGACACCAGATAAAATTACTCCACAGCGATGTCAAAGGTTATTTGATGGACACGGTGGAGTGTATAGTGATAAAACTCGAATAGGCCAAGATTAAAAAATGTAAATGTGCAGACGGACACAAACGCACCTCTCATGCCCAAACTTGTACCTGCCCCCTCCCTAGTGGCATGGACGTATCCCTTCGGCCTTAGTGCATCGGCACAGTTCAGCCCGGTAGTATCTCTTTTGGCACGCCCTATGCTCTGCCGGTAAATTATGTTCTATTCTAATTTTAATGTTTAAATAGTAAGTAAGCCAATATAAATTTATTCTATTTTAATTATTAATATGTTGTTATAGATACATGTTATTGTTGTAGCTCTCATAGTGTTAAGGGCTGTTTTTATTTACATGACCAATTATGTACATTTTTAAAATAGTTTTAGACACCTTATTTATTGTGTTTTATTGTTTGTAGCTCTGAGGATGGGAATATAAATTCCCGAAAGCGCTAAGCGTTTTTTTTTTTAATAATAAATTGTGAGGAGCCACAAAACAGTGTTCTGAATAGCCTGATTTATCACCCTCACCACCAGCAGAAAAAAATAATAAAAAAAAATTGGGATGGGTTATCTAAAGGTTGCTAACTAAAGGTGAGACTAATGATTTTTTTAATGAGTTCCTCTCTAAATAAATTCCTCTTGGCCACGTGAGAACCGAACTCACTACTCTAGGTTTACGAAGTGAGAATAATATTAAATTATTTATTTACGTCCACTTTTTGCAACTAAGGCTAATTCGGACGGGTTGTCTACAGGTTACCACCCTTTTCTGGGCAGGACTAAGGAGGGGACTAAGGAGTTTATTTAGTGAATTCCTTCACTAAATAAACTCCTATTGCCCAGGGCGGGAATCGAATTTGCCACTCTAGGTTTACCATGAGAAATTAAGGTCGACTTTAACTCATATGGCTAACCTGAGACCCGAAGTGAAAATAAGACCAACGACTCAAATGGCTAACGTGAACCCCTCAAAATACGTTTAGTTTTCCGTTCAGGATAACGCCAAACAGCATCATATGTATTTTTCATGAAAATGGAGTGTTAATTTTCAAATCTGTATATCGTTTTAAGGGAAGTCCCTAGATACAGAAGGCGCTTTAGGACCAGCTCCAAAATCCGCGGTCGTGAAGAGCTATTAGTCACGATTGTGGGCTTAAGCTTTAATTGTGATATATGTCCCGTTCATTGGACCACAATAGTGACAAAGTACCATTGGAGCTAAGTAGAAAGCGCCGAAATTACGGCAGCTATGAGTCAGCTATGTCTCAGGTTCCACCATTACGCGGGCAGCGCCCCCTACGGGCGAACTACCCCCTCATATAATTATTCAGCCCAGAGCCGTATTTCCCAAGCGGCGCGGTCCCGCCTCACCCCGAGCATCTCTAATTTGAAACTTTAATCTCATCAATTATACCTTATTACCTGTGTATACCGGAGACGCTCTATGACCTATTAAAAGCCGAGGACGGGAGTCGTTATCGCCGCCTCCATGGATCCATATCAGCACACTGTGTCATCTAAGAGGTTTCTTACATCTCAAAACATGGACAGACAATAAAAAGAAAAAAAATCCATCACGCAGAGGATGCGTAAACGAACAAGGGGAGTGCACGCCCTTCCCCCCACCGATTTGATCGAAAAATGTTTAGTGTGTAGTACCTAATGAAAAACAAATTCTGTTAAAGCCAGAGAACGCACTTCTCGCACGTTGGTCTAAAAAAAAAGTCCGTCACGCAGGGGTTGCGTTAACTAAGCAGATTTCCCACGTACGCCACGTATTCGCATTTATCTCAAAACATAGAATTCCAATAAGAACCATATTTGGTATTTAAGCTTCAAATAAAGTGCTTCATAACATAATACAGTATTGTTAATATGAGATGAGTAGGAGGAGCTTTACTGAGGATCAAAAACTTAAAAAGAAGCAAATATCTCAGTTAATAATCAAGACAGTGAAAAAATGTACATAACAATATTTATAGAACATAACATTTGCAATAAGATTTGTTCTATACAATTTTTCGATCCGACTCATAATAACGGAGATGTTAAAGATTTTCAAAATTCTCCCCCCTAAACCCCCCCCCTCGCCCTGGTCCGATTTCAGCCGTTAACGAACTCGATCTTTCTTTTTATATAAAACGATTATATATCAAGTTTGGTAACGATAAGACAATAATTGTCTTGACAAAAAAACTAAATACACACACACACACACACACACATATATATATATATATATATATATATATATATATATATATATATATATATATATATACGGTTTTGAACGGACCTCATTTTCGTCATCTCCTGGGTAGGATAGATGGACATTTGAAGAAAAATTTCGAAAATGGCGCAATGAGTACGACCCCAATATCTGATTACCCTTAAGGGAAATCTGCTAAAACGTTGAAGATTTGTCTAAAAGTCTTGAGGTGTTACAAAGATGTTTATTTCAAAATCTTTCGGTGGCTTATTTGGTCTTCGTCTTCTTTTTGTAACAGCGAGATCTCAAGGAAATATTTAATATTATACAAGAAATATATTACTATTAATTGAATATATAAGTATATAACATTGTCAATAATAACGCAGGTACTTTGATAATACATTTAATTTTATTTAGCTTTACCCATTTATTCGTTCTTATTTTATTTTGCAATTAATATAGACATTTAAAATTTTCTAGCTCTTGACATAAAAATATTATTTAACAGAATTTTACTTTAGAGCTATATTTTCATTATGTTTGGCCTTGGATCACTGACGTATATATCCATCATCAAGTTAAAAATTGTATTGTGGATGTCAATAGTGATAAAGAGTAGAATGAATTTAAATACAATCCTCTGTAGATGATATTTTGCGTTTCTGTTCAATCAAATACGAACATTTTTGGAGAAGCTTGATCAATTTTTTTAACTTAATGATAGGAAAATACGTCTGCGATCCGAGGCCAAGCATAATGAAAATACAGCTCTATCGAATACAACTGTTAAAGAATATGTCGAGAGCTAGAAAAATTTAAATATCATTATTAATTGTAAAATAAAATAGTATGAAATAAGCAGGTGAAGCTAAATAAAACCGTTTAAAAATATTATTAAAATATTCGTGTTATTATTCATAACTTTTATATGCTTATGTATTCAATTAATATTAATATATTTCTTGTAAAATATTAAATATTTCCTTATACCTATTATATTTTTGACAGAGAGCATTCGAATTTTCTTTGAATAAATGGAACACACTAAACATTAAATACAAATAATTAAAAAACTTTTTATTTATTCATTAATAATGAATAAACACCATAGAAAGAAAAAAAATCCAGAAAAAAAATAATTGCTCCCCGTGAGATTCAATCTCGAGATCTTGCGGTTACAAAGAGAAGGATCTACCAACTGAGCTACCGAAACACTTCGAAATACGTGTCTTTGCAACATCTCAAGACTTTATTTAACGCACGGCAAATGTTTAACGCGTGTGAAGTCCGTTCTCTCACTTTACAGAATTTTTGTTTTCATTAGGCACTACAGACTAAAAAATTTCATTCAAACCGGTGGGGGGAAGGCCGTCTATTGCCCTTGTAAGTATATTTCCCATGTGCTGGTATGAAACTCTAGTGATGTCATCTTACCATATATTCTCTGCTTGTAAATCAAAAATCGATCAGGAGTATAGGGGATTTACTGAAGACAGAAAACAAAAAAGTGCTAATAGCTCGCTTAATATATGAGTTAATAGAAAATTTCTAGAACAACAATTGTAGAGCATCAATAGTTTAATAAGATTGCGTTCTATAACAGTTTTGATCCGATTCATGATAAGAGATATTTTGAATTTTCGAATTCCTCCTCCTAGAACCCAGCTATTCCGGGTCCGATTTCAGCCATTATCTAATGTGATCTTACCATCTTAGTTTTGAATGGAACAGTTAAATGTCGAGTATGGTATAGAACAAATAAACATTTTCTGGTTAAGAAAGTAAAATTCTAAATAATGACGTCATCGCTCAACGTATTTGCGTGTATCTCAAGCAGTACAAGTTCATTGAAAACAATATTTGGTATTTAAGCTTCGAATAAATTGGTCCATGATATAACTGCTAATTGTTAATATTACATGAGTAGGAGGGGGGGGGGAGGCTTACGCAAGGCTGAAAACTAAAAAATGCTAACATCTGGGTTAATATTCATGATAAAGAAAATATAGAACATTGATAGCCAATTAAATTTTCAATAATAATAATAATAATAATAATAATGTAGATATTTGGAAATTTACCCCAAGAAATATAATCTTAAATGATGAAGTCATCACATAACTTAGTTGCTTATATCTCTCGTCTATTTCTGTTTAAAACGATATTTAGTATTTAAGCTTGGAATAAGGCGTTTTAGGGTATATTCGGTTATTGTTAAAGTGCGATGGTTACTATTTAACATAGAGACAAATTTTATATAACAATATTTGTAGGATTAAATTTGCAACTGTATTGGTTATATACATTTTCCAATTCGACTCATAGTAACGGAAATATATTGAATTTTCGAATAAGATAAACTATGAGTTGAAGTCTAATATAAGATTTCAGAAGTGTTTTGGAGAATAAACACAGGAATCAAAAAAGAACATCAAATAGTAGTGCAATATTTAAATAGCAAATAGGATTTGGGGGCGTTATGATTTCATTTAGTAAAGGACCTCATAAAAAAGAATATCCTTAGGACAAACAGAGTTTGGGGGGGGGGTTTCAGCCAGAGTGATGGATGGCTTTGTAAGTGTAGTTAAATCTCTGAAAAGAGCGGCAGATGGTATCATAAGTGATGTATAGCGGTCCTTTGAATATGGCCTCATAATACCGAATTCACATTCTCCGTCCGCATGGAATCATGAGGCCAATGTGAATTAGTGCGAATGGGATAATATCTGCTCGCCTCGTGCATTTTTTAGGGGACGAAGTGTCGCCAAAGCGATAAAAGAAGGCGTCGTGGCAGTCTTCAGGCGAACCCAAAAGAGAGGGACTTTTGGAATACTCATTATACAGGATGTCCCAAGTTCCCGTGTCACCCCCCTTGAAATCGCCGATTGTATTAATAAAAGGCTGGGCCTTATACTTCAGAATCCATTCCTTTTTCCAGTAGGCTTGTTTCAAAGATGATTTTGTTGGCTACAACTTTTATGTCACAGCATTTTGCAATAAAATGTGCCGTTTCTGAAATAGAGATTTGTGCATTTTACGGATAAAGGATGCGTCAAATCAAAAAATACACCTATATAAACTCGTTTTGGAATTTGGGTTTCTACAAGAGTCTGTCATAAAGTATGGCATTCCGTCGAAAAGTCTAAAGTCATGGTCGCTGGAGAATTATTGGAGAAGGTTAGGAGGTTGAATATGGACTGAAAAGATTCATCAGGGGTCACAATTATTGAACACCAAGTCTCTGCCTTGCATTAATACAATTGGCGATTTTAAGAGGGTGGCACGAGAAGTTGGGACTCTCTGAATAAACTAAACTTACAATATATCAACACTGTTGATCAGCAACCTTGAATGTCAAAAAAATATTCAATTCTGATTTTGGCATATTCATATTAATTGTACTGCAATTGATGTTCTGTTTCAAGGCTCTATTCAAAATTATTTTATATTATTCGCCTGTACTTTAAATAACTGAAAGAATACATCAATATTTTCATTTACTGAATGATTTAATCAGGTTTTAAGCCTCCTGTAAAAGTGAATTTTTTTGACATGCGACGTTCCTGACCAACACTGTCGATATTTATTAGGTTCTTAACTTCTTGTTACTGTTGTGGTACCTCTTGGCTAAAAGTTGAGTCGGCTAGTAATTACCTGTAGTAAAAAATGTTTGTATAGGATGGGGCTAACTCTGGCCACTGTTCTGGCCGGGGCTTATCTTCAAACTTGAGAAGTGCTCGTTGATTTTATAATTATTGAAGACAGTGTGTGTGTGATAGTCAGGCAGTCTCTTCAATAGTTTTAAGGTTGACGACCTTCCTAGTGAAGATTTACGTCCCTGGAGAGCATATTGATACTGAAGCATGTAGGGTTAAAGTTAATAAACCCATTTGAAATCTGCTCTTGAAGTTGTGATTCTCGAAAAATTTCTTCAAATCCTCCCCCCCCCCCTACACTTTCATTTTACGAGAGAAATAGGAAATAGATCGTAGATCATCTGTGTTTCATAATCATCCAGGTGGTAAACTGCTCAGTTTACGCAGGACTTTTTATTTACTGACTCTATCAAAAATATTAAAAGATATTATATCAAATATTTGAGTCAAAATAATAGTTACAAGTAGAATATTAAAATATTTACTAATGATAAAGGCAGAGAGGAAGATAAGAGGAGAAAAAAGCGTATAAGTTTGAGATGACAGTAACAAAGACGGGGCGTGAAGGAGCTTCACTATATGAGGGTTTAAGAAGGCGATAGGCCCTAGGGGTTAGGAGGATAAGCCCCTAGGATTTGGGCTGAGAGAGGAAGGGGTAGTTTGTCCGGAGGGTGTGAGCTGGTTGGGAGATCTCAGCTGGCTAGCTCAGCTATCAAACTCCCCAATCCTTCCTCTTATCATCATCCTATAGATAATAGCTGGGGCTACAGCCGCCACGTATAATGCATACAGAGGGCGCTCTCTTACATATAAGAATCATACGGTCTCACCCCCCAACCCTATACACCAAAAGGGCTAAAGAAAACACACTTTTTTTTCATATTAGAAGGGAAAAAAGGTCCGTCACGCAGGGGGTAAGTTAACGAAGGCGATTTCCCACATTCGTCACGTTTTTGCATTTATAGAATGCATATTTACGATATAGATTGCATAGAATTGGGGCTTGCTGGAGGCTGAAAACCGAAAAATGAAAATATCTCGGTTAATATTCAAGATAAAGAAAATGTGTAAATAACATTTATAGTACATTAAATTTGTAGTATCATTGCTACTATAACAGTCGTCGATTTGAAGTACAGGGTCCGGCAAAAAAACCTCCCTGATTTCAATAGGCATTTGCAAAAAGAATAAGAAACATACAGAACAACTACTTGTATTTGTGAATAGCCTATATAATGCCATTTTACATCACTTAGTATACTTTACTTGGTTTTGAAAATTATGTCCGATAAATGATGTCCCCCATTGTTAAGACATTCACGAAGTCTTTCCCTGAAGTTGTCCATCGTTTTTCGTGTACGACAGTACGCCCCCAAGGTCACCCGACTTATCTACCAGGAAATGTCTCAAGCGATCGGCAATGGCCGTTACTGTTTGTCCATTTAAGAGGAGACATTTCCTGCCCCCCAAGGTCACCCGACTTATCACTTTGTGATTTCTTTCTGTGGGGCTACCTAAAGGCAAATGTGTACAAACATCGTCCCAGAACTCTGCAAGAACTAAAAGATGTCATTAGGCAGGAAGTGAGGTATCTGGTAGTTCATATTGGAAAGAATTGCTGAGCATATCAATATTTCTCCGCAAATTACTTGCTTCATTCATTGTTCCCGAAAAAATGTATAAAACAAATTTACTCTAAATAACAAAGTAAACTACTTTGTGTTATGTGCACGTTTGTGGAAAAACAAATAGACAATGAAATTTCGCGAATTTTTATTTGAGGCCTCCCTTGCCACATTGGCGATGCTCCGGGTATCTATTCTGTCGTTACCGTTAACTAAAAGAATTGGTTTTTAAGGGAAGACTAACAGGAAGATAAAGGGGACTGCAAGAGAGCTACATGGATAAAAGTTTGACAACTACACAAATCTTGAATAGCGAACCTGAAAACATATTTGTTAAAAATACATTGCAAAGGTTCGTTTAGACCCTTCCCAAGTCCTGCGTAAAGAGATTTTCACCATTAGTTATTTATAAATTACATGTATAGTGATGCAATAGCTATAATTAAAAATCCCACGCTATTAAGGGGGCATAGGCAAAGCCCGAAATTCAAATAACTCAATTAATGTAAGATTTTTCGTTTTGCATCAAAACAAAATAGTTTTAACAAATATTTTATTACATAATATTTATTTACAATCCAGGTTATGTTTTCAATTGAATATTTTAATATAATACAGTTGAGCGAGGAAACTTTTTACATCGAGTTGGGACGATAAAAACAAATTAATTTAGACCCACCAGAAGTTTCATAAATGGCCGAATAAGAGCTGGTGTTCAAAAATAATTATTTTATTAGAATTGCGTAAAGGTTCATTTTTTTAAAACAATTTTTTTTCTCCCTTTGAAGGTACTACGTATTTCTAAAAAGTAAATTGCTTTCCTTTTTTTTTATTTATCAATTCACATTTATTGATGGATATATTTCTACAGGTTAATAGCTCCTTCTTCATAAAATCTTTTATTCAAATACTTTACATGTTAGACAAGAATACTCCTCTTCAACAGGAAAAAGTCCGTCACGCAGGGGCTGCGTAAACTAAGCAGATTTCCCACGTGAAGTTTTCCAATAGAGAAATCTGCCTAATAACAACTGTAATAGAAAGAAACCTCTAAACCTAAAACATTATTTAGGGCGTAATAACCCAGTAGTTTCTAGCCCCGAAACACTGTTAACCTAACCTCTAAACCTATTCATGAGGGACGGATAGTTATGGAAAAGGCCGCCAGAGCTCTCGGCGGAAAGTCCGAACATAGCCTACTGGTACCACACGCAGAATACAAATGCAAATATCTCGGTTAATATTCAAGATACAGAATAAATGTATAGAACAATATTTATAGTAAATTTAATTCGCAATAAGATTAATTCTGTACAATTTTTCGATCCGACGAATAGTAACGGAGATATTTCGAATTTTCGGAAATCCTCCCCTCTAAACCCCCCCTCCCCGTGGTCCGATTTCAGCCGTTAACGAACTTGATCTTTCTTTTGACATAAAACGACTAAATATCGAGTTTGGTAACGATCAAACAAAAATTGCGACCGCTAGAGCGGTAACAGACAAATATATAGATAGATAGATAGATAGATAGATAGATAGATAGATAGATATATATATATATAGATATATATACAGTTTTGAACGGACCTCATTTTCGTCATCTACTAGGTAGGATCGATGGACATTTGAAGAAAAATTTCGAAAATTCCGTCATGAGTACAACCTCAATAGCTGATTTCCCTTAAGGGAAATCTGCTAAAATAAGCTAACTACAGATACTTACAGAGTGTGAAACCTACTGAAAGATTGATGAAATAATTCTAACACTCATTGGATATTTTACAAATAATAATTCGGTAGTTTCAACTACCGTCAGAAACACATATATTTACGATTTCGATTTGACTTCCCATAAAGTCCCCACTTAAGAAGGAAAAAGTGCACATACTTTACTCCTCCTTTAGGTTCAGTCAACAAAATCATAGAAATTTGGAACTAACAGGATTGCTGCGGTGGTGAACTCTTGCCCACACTCCCTGAAATTCGAAAATGAATATTAAATCCACAGATAAAAGGGCTTAAATTGACAGCAGATTTCCCACGTGAAGTTATACAATAGAGAAATCTCCATACGAGAGCCGAACAGTTACGGCCGAACTAGCTTTTGGCGGGAAACTCACTCGTCCGTTATCGGCCCACATTTAATAAAAATGCAAATATCTCGGTTAATATTCAAGATAGAGAATAAATGTATAGAACAATATTTATAGTAAATTTAAATTGCAATATGATTGATTCTATACAATTTTTTGATCCGATGTATGGTAACGTTGATATTTCGAAAATCAACCCTACCACTGGTCCGATTTCAACCATTAACTTGATCTGTCTTTTTGCATAAAACGTTTAAATATCGAGTTTGGTAACGATCAACCAAAAATTGCGACCGCTAGAGCGTTAACTATATGTATCATTTTGTACCGACCTCATTTTCGCCATCCCCTAGGTAGGATCGATGGACATGTGAAGAAATTTTTCGAAAATCGCGTCATGAGTACGACCTCAATTGCTGATTTCCCTAAAGGGAAATCTGCTAAAAACACCGCCTTTATAGACTGATGCTCATGACAGGTCAACCATCATTGCAATGGACATCCCTCTCCACTTTAGCTGACCACTACGAGTTTTCAACCTGACTGGCAGCCTCCAACGATTTTCAAGAAATCAATATATTGCTACCCCAACAGCTCTGCAGACCTTGATTTTTTTTTCAATCCTGTAAAAGCATTCGTTCGAATCCATATAATCATTCCTTGCGAAGGTATCATTTAAATAAGTGTGCCCCCTCCCCTTTCCCGGGCTCGTGGCCATTACTCACCATCTTGTCTTACATCTTGTCCTAAAGTGAGTTTGTAATGCCCATACCTCTTACCAGGAAATCATGGTCCTACGAATCCATAGATGAAAGTGGAAATCCACTCAGGGATACAGCTCTTTAGCGAGTATATGACTAGAAACTTCGTTCATTCCGAGGAATTCAATTAGTTGGATTTTCCAAGGGGCTGTGCTTGAGTAGAACCATTCAAAAAACTTCTTCAAAGCATCCACTTTCTTCTTTGTTTCGGTAGTTTCTCCCTATCATAAGACAGATAGCCTGACCAGTTAGGAGCTGAAGACTTCAGGTCATACAAGGGGGTTGGCAGGCCATAAAGGGAGATTGCAACTCCAAGATAGAAGGAAAGACACTTCATCCCCTTTCACTCATTAAGCTTCCTTACATTAAGTCATATTTTCAAAATGTCATATTCTCCAATCGAATATTGGCTATTGAAGTTGTTCTCGTGGCACGATTTATAAAATCATTATTGAAGAGTCTATTGATCTTATTCGACATGACAAAAATTAAGTTCACCCCATTTTGGACTTACTTTCTAGGTGATACAATCAATATTGGAACTGGGCTTCAGACACTATCTTCTCAGACCAATCCTCAAGGTTTCTGGTCAAAAATGACCAGTTCCCAAGATTACTTCTTCAGGCCATCTATCAAGGAGTTTCCCTTATGTCCTCCAAGAGTGCGAAGCATCCATTTTTAAGTATCCGTTTGAGAGATTTTAATTGATTAGATTAACACATTTAAGGTGGAACAATGATAATAAAAACCTTTTTGATGATGATGTCTTAAAAGCAATATATATATATATATATATATTCAATATATATATATATATATATATATATATATATATATATATATATATATATATATATATATATATATATTTCTTAAGGGAAATCTGCTAAAACATATTCTTTTTCCAACAATGTTTGTATTATATGTACAATAATTGCATTTACGTAATCATCATCATGTAGGATCAGGACACGTTTGTGATTTTTAATTTTCCCCTCCCAGTCAAAGACAAGCTTTGGGAATGACTAGCAGATTCAACGACCTGGTGAAGTAGAGTCAGAAGTTGGAATTGATTGATTCTAAAAAAGCACATCATCAACATAATATAACAATAACTGAGGCCTATAAGCTAATAATACATAATTAATTGAATGTGAGTACAACATTCTTTTCATTTTTTTTAAGAAAACCAATATTAACAAAGAAATTAAGGAATATTAAGGGTTTTGGGTTGATTTCAACTCCTCCTTGTTGGGAAATGGAAAGACATTTAATTTAGAACTTTAATTTTTATCCACTTTTCTTAGAATGTCCTGGGATATGAAAAAAAAAATATCTTGAGAATTTAAATAGAAATGTAGTTAAACCAGTGTTGCATTAACAAATATAAAAATGATCAAACAACTTGTGTTACGCCCTATAGACAAAGGTCTTAAAACATTCATTATTACAGTGGACTTCTCAACAAAAACGACCTTCCATTAGACTTAAATATATAAACCCAAATGATTTATTTCAAATGGAATAAAACAACCAATCGCTGGTAGCAGGAAAATGTAGTAACAGCGAGCTGCCACTTTATAAAATACCCAATATCTGTAAATCCAAATGTATTTTATATACTGAGGCATATCATTCTTATTGTTTTCCTATTTTATCTTGAAGGAGAAAAGTAAGATTTGAAGAGAAAGACTGGAGATTTGACTAAAACTTAAGACCCATGGAGATATTCTTTTGATGCGGAGTATAGCTACACTTCCCTGAAGGACTAGATAAGAAGGGTTTGCTCGGGCTAAAGCCTCCACTAATCCTGCAGTCAGGCCTTCATCCACTCAGCTTCTTTCCAAAGCCCCCTCCTCTGCCCATCTTGCTTTTATAGCCGACATTTCTGATTATTTTTTTCCTCCTTCTTTCTCTTATACATTTTAAGCCATGCTCATAAACCTGACTTTCCGGTTCTATAATACATACATATTCTTTTTAATGAAAATATAAGAAATTAGTTGAAAGGGTTTCTGAAATATTACTTTATATAACTATCAAAACACAGTTATTGAGTAATAATTATTTTTATATATTATTTTGTACAAAAAAAAAAAAGGTTTTTTTTTTATTCATACTAGTGTGCTTGATTTAATCATTTATGAATAACTTTGATTAAACATTACTAGAAGATGCGATCATAGTATACAATATCAGGCTACAGCAACTAGATCCTTTTGATGTCATGCTTTAAAAGACAACTGTCAAATAGACAGACACTTTTCCTTTTTTTATTTATTTCCTCAATGAAGTAACCCTTCAGAGAGGGCGTTTATTTTCTACATGTCCCGCACAATATAGTAATATATATATGTATATAAAATTGTAACCTCTGTCTGTACATTGATTTTTTTCGCGAAATTTCACGATAACTTTTCGTTTCACATGTCATAGACACCATAACTGCATTTTGTTTCTTTGGTGTCTGTTCGTTTGTTTGTTTATTTCTTTGTTTGTTACCTTTTCACGCATAAACGGTTGAACCGAATTTTATGAAACTTGGTATGTATATTACTACTAACCCAACTTTTACTTTAGGCTATGTTAATAATCTCTGAGATGAACAGGAGTGGGGGTTATAAGGGAGGGCTGAAATTAAAAATAGCAATATATCACTTCCTAATGCATTTTCGGCAATTATGCACATAACAGAAGTTGTTTATTTTGTTATTTGGAGTAACTTTTGTTATATTCACTTTTGTCGTATGCCGAAGTATAAAGGCGTTATAGGCTAAAAATTATAGTGGGATAAAATATGTATAAATAATTAAACTTAACTTTAATATATAAATTAAAACATTATTAATCAAAATATTAAAAAGTAAAAGGGGGCTCAGGTTAGCCATGTGAGTTAAAGCATTGCCTTTAATCTCACATGGTAAACCTAGAGTGGCAAGTTCAATTCCCGTCTGGGCAACAGGAATTTATTTAGTGACTGAATTCATTAAATAAAATCCTTAGTCCCACCCTGGCTAGAAAAGGGTGGTAACATGTAGATAACCCGTCCCAAGTAGCCTTAGTTGCAAAAAGTGGACGTTAATACTCGTAAATAATTTCATTTTTTAAAAAGTAAAAGTGTAAATGGAATATTTAATAATAGTGTGTTATCAATTTGTCCATAACAGCTATTCCAAAACAGATTTTCTGATATAACACTTCTGTATAAATTTCCTGAGTGCTTTACTGCACTTATATCCTCAACACGCCATTGGTTGGTTATTTTCATAACTGTTTCTATTAAAAGGTACCCTTTGTTTGAAATCAATGTACAGTCATGTATGAGATGGGTGTAAAGTCTGTTCAATAGTAAAATGGTATGGGCATAATGGGTTACTAGCCAGTTTAAATCTGTTTAGGTACACTTTAATTGAGACATGTCCTCTTAATAATTGTGTTGTGTAAAAGTCAGTAGGTGTATCTTTAATGTTCAAATATTCTGCAGTGTCGGGAATGAAAGTCTTTAAATGTTGACCTTTGTTTGTTACTGTCCAATGTTGTTGCCATTTGTTTGTGATGACTGTGTATAGTAAATGTTTAATGTGTGTATTCGGTATTTTTGAGCAACATTCTATAATTTCGGAAGATTTAGAAGCGGACTTTGCTGCTTTATAAAGCAGACGTAGACACATTACTTAACAGAAGTTATCAAATCATTTAACATATTAATACAGAAAGTGAGATTTTAGCCAAACTATTTTTCAGAGAAAAATTTTTTATTAAAGGACTCTTGAAATAAAATCCTTAGTAGTAGACTAAAAAAGGATCATAAAATGTATATAATCCATCCATATTTGCCAAAGCTGGGCCTAAGACACATTAAAGGTCCATCCAAGACTGTGAAGTCAATGAGAAAAAGGTGTGACACCAATGAGAGTAAAAACTAAAGAAGTACAAAACTACTCAATTGGGGTCAATAGCACACAAACAAAAGCCAAATATCACATGTTATATGTGGATAGGGGTGAAAGATATGTGGTTAGTTATATATTACACTCCCTGCCATATTTGGGGCATTTTAAAACCAATGTAAAATACTTGTTTATTCAAGTAGTAGTTCCTCAATTGCTCCCTGATGCTAAGTGCACTCCTATTGTTGGAAAGTTTCCAACAATAGTTGCAAAAGTAATACTTATCTTGATATTACATTACATTTGTGAACGTTTATTAAGAAACAAAATATGAAAATGAATTTGATTTTTCACTTAATAAACCTATATGTAAATTAAACATCATGTAGCTTCCTTCCTGTCAAGATAACAAATGCTAGCAATATAAGTAGCCCCAAAGTGGAGAGAACTATGACTTCAATTTTTAGCGGTTCGTCTGATGAAATTTCATCAATTAAACTGATAATATCAAGGCATATTGAAGAGTAAGCAGTAGGAAATGGACACGGTCTTTCTTCTTCAAGTACATATTCAGGTTCTTCAGCGCTCATCTAAAAGTAAAGTTAATGAATGACCAAAAAGTATACTAGATATATTTTGTAGAGCATATTTTGCTGGTAGAAATCAAGAATTGCTGCCCACCTGCATGACTACAACCAACTATTCAAAAAAGTCCTTCACGCAGGGGCTGCGTAAACTAAGCAGATTTCCCAAGTGAAGATTAACAACAGATAAATCTACATACCGGTAACACAACACCACCATGAATATTAAGTGAATAAATACAAACGATAATAAGAAATCTCCCGACAGAAAGCATCTGAAATATAAACAAACAGCTTTGCCACCTTCTAATTGGAAAGAAAAACAATTACTCTGATATATCTGAATATAATGTATTAATTTGATTGAAAACTATTTACTATAATGGACTAGTACTGTAATTTATAATGAATCAGAATACTTTTTATCTCAATTAATCAAATTTAAGTAGTCCAAAAACTTAAGAAGAGGAGTCACCAGAACATATTTGAATGTATCTTGTATAATAAATGTCTCTTGAAAACAATATTTGGTCGGGATTTAGGCTGGCTGGTGGAGGCACATCATCAACGGAGGGATAAAAAGGTCAAAAACACCTTCACTCTTATAATTATAAGAGTAGAGGTGTTTTTGACCTTTTTATCCTTCCGTTGACAATGTTCGGTATGATGTGGTTTATTACATAACCAAGTATTGTTTATTAACATGAGTAGAAGTGGGGGTTTGCTGAAGGCTAAAAACTGAAAAATGCAAATATCTCAGTTAATATTCAAGATTGGGAATAAATATATATAACAAAATTTATAGTACATTTAATTTTCTATAAGATTGATTCTATACATATTTTCGATCAGACGTATAGTAATGGAGATATTTGTAGTTTTCAAAACTCACCCCCTCTAAACCCCCCTTCCCTGTTCTAATTACAGCCGTTAATTAACTTGATCTTTCTTTTTACATAAAACGACTAAATATTGAGTTTGGTAACGATTAACCAATAATTGCGACCACTAGATAGGTAACAGACAAATAATATATATATATATATATATATATATATATATATATATAGTTTTGAATGGACATCATTTTTGTCATCTCCTAGGTAGGATTGATGGACATTTGAAGACAAATTTTGAAAATCACATAATGAGTACGACCTTAAGGGAAATCTGCTAAAATGTAGACAAACCTTTACTCTGAATTTTATATTGTAGATCTGATCACGATAAGGCAGGTGAATAATAATACTCACTACTAATTAATAAAGTTTAACTTAATGTTTTAATTTTCAGTTCCATTTGCTTCTGTAGATATTCAACGGTTACTTAAAAATTCGGACATTATAAAGAGAGAGGCTTCCTCTGATCAGGCAGTTCAGCTTAACAAAACTGACAAGAATCGAAATGATGAGCTAGTAAATTTGGCCTCTGCTGTTCTGGTAAGTATAAATTTGTATCCAGTAAGATTATATGATGGTCAATACTGAATATTTATATCATCTTCAGTTTAAGCATTTTTATTTGATAATTTTATTGGTTCTGTAAAAATAATTTTAAATGTGGCTCATTATGCTTTTCTTAGACAAAGGTGCTTTGTGACTGAAGTATGAAGTTTTTCGAAATTTTAAAGAACAGTTTTCAAGGTGGAAACAAAAATCACAGTAACTTCAAAACACAAAACCTGATATTATCTCAAACCATTGGTTTGATAAAATTCTGCACTACAATTAGAATGTTCGAAATGGCCAAAACTATGACAACTTAGAAAATTCATTTGTTAAAGGATAGGTATAAAGGAAAGGTATTTAAAAATAATAAAGTGAAACTGACTGAGAATATTTTATTATTAAAAATAAACTTTGGGATTTAAACATAGCTTTTTTAAATATTATGATACATAGCTTGATAAATTTTATATTAAATTTAGTGAAATATTTCTGAAGTGTCAATGACTTGTCAAAAATATATTCTATTATTTGATTTTATTACTAAACAATTTTAGTACAACAGTATGATTACTATTTAAAACATATTACTACAATTGATGCTCGGTCTAATAAAACTTAATTTACATAAATTAGCTTTTTACATTATTAATTTGTACCAATATTTACGCATAATATATACATATAAATTATTTGGAATTTTTATTTCATTTTACAAAAACTTTTCAGCACATATATTTTTATAATATATTCCTCATTAGAAAAACATTCCAACTATTTTTTAAATTTTAGCTTCAAATATCTTTAATAATTTAATTTCACTTGTATTATGTATGTATGTATATATATAAATATACATATATATATATATATATATATATATATATATATATATATATATATATGTACACACAGATACATATACCAATATTAAAAAAAAAGAAAAAAAAAAAGCACAACAGCCATAGTTTAACAGGGCTGCATAGTCTCTTTGCAGCTAATACTCCACAAGCAACCACAACTTGGACAAAAGAGTATTGTGTTTGTACTTGGCTGCATGACAAACTCAAAACCAGAGCTCATAGTGTGAGATAAAATTTAACAAGTCCATACTAATCTAATGTCAATTGCTTTATACTTTTTACTACCTAAATTGACATAATGAGAAAACAAATTGAATTACAGAAGTTAACTTCATAAAATATATATATATATATATATATATATATATATATAAATAAATGGATTTTATAAACTCAAGAAAAAAACCATCAATGTGCGTGCCGACCTTGCACTCAAATAACGACCCTTAAATATATTAAAGCTGTAACGCTTTGTAAATAAAATCAAAAAAGTGTAGTATATATTAAAAGTGTAGTATACGGTACACAAAATGTGTACATCATTAAGTTCTGGAGGTAGACAGCAAAGATGTCAGACATTAATAAACTCTTTCACTTTCATTATCCAATGGTTGGACAACTTAAAAATACCTCTAGAACCATTGGCTAAAGAAAATCCTGTTAATGTATAACAGTTTTGTTTCATAGATAAAAGTCAACCATTAGGCAGTTGAATAAAGATGCTGAAAAGAGAAAATGTTTAAAATACATGATTTTTTATGAGAATTTATCGGGTGTCAGATCTTCATCATGATTTATCAACAGGTAATCAGTCTTTCAGTTTATGACGCCTTTCAACCAAACTTGAGGGGAACTGAGAACATCTCCAGTATCATTATTAGATATATCAAGGTTTATCATAAAATTAATTTGAAGCAACGATGTGACAAAGAGAGAATAGGAATATCTCTTATTCAAGGAATTAGGAATAGTGATTCAGGGTAGAGTTGTTCCTATGTGACCAAACATTAATTTGCTAATGCAAGAATAACTGAACGTTCTTTCAGTGGTATATTGATCCAAAATCTAACATACATGAATACATATAGTTTCTTTACTTGGAGGAAAGAAAACGCCCAATTCTTCAAAAGTTTTCAAGAGGAAACAACACTTATTCGTAACATTTATGAGCAGAGGTCTAAAAAACATGCTCCCAATCAATCTTTTGGCCACTTCTCTGAAACAACTAAGAAACTGCATTGGTGTGCCATTCCGTATTTTGGGAAACTTACTGAAAAAGTAGGAGGCACACTGAATAGGAATGGGGAGGGAGTCACCTATAAGAGCGGATCTAATCTGAGCAAAATCTTTTGCAGAGCCAAAGATTCTATCTATATAAAAGACCGGTCCAGTGTGTATAAACTAGTATGGGGTGCATGCCACAGGTATTGCATCAGCCAAACGGGAAGTAAGATAAAAACACGTTGTAGTGAACATAGGTATTGCTCCGATTTGGAATTTTTCTACCATAAAGAACAAGGTCATTCAAAGCTGCCCATGAAGTGTGGGTATTGCACAAGGCCAAGAAAGGTAGAAAACTAAGTTCATTAGAAGGCCTGGAGATTGTGATGAATAAGGAACTTATTGGTGATCACTGTTTGAATAAGAAGACCAATTGCTATAAGTCTGCAATGGTGAGGGTATTCGACCTCGATCGTATCTCCCGCGTGCCAGCAAGTCACTTGCTGTCTTTCCTAATGAGTGCATGCAAGTAGGTCAGTATACATTTTCTAGCCATGTCCCAATAGATCTCTCACCCTCCGTCTTTTAATTTTCAAACTATGCTTATTTATATTTACATTACTTAGATATTTAATTTTGTTTTTATTAATTGATGCTGGCATGTTTTATCATTTGGTTATAGGATAGATAGATTTTATTGATGTTGTTGTTTTTATATGTAGCTCTGAAGATGGAGACAATAGTCTTTGAAAACCCTTAGCACTGAAATAAAAAAACTTGTGAAGAATTGGACGTTTTCTTCTCTCCAAGTATAGAATATTCTTCACTTCCAACAACACTATTGTGAAATAGATGGTTTAGATTAATGTAGCTTAATTGTTTTTGCAGCTGTAATTGAGTTGATATTTAACTGTTAAAATGTAAAAAATCACAATAAAAAAGATTGTTAACTTAAACAATTAAAATAATCGGAAAAATGGATTTAGGATGGAAGAAGTTTTGGGCCCTGAAATTATTTTGAAAGGATACTTTAAAATTAATTGGAAGGGACAAGTTTTAAAATGAGTTATCTTGCCAGTTCAACCTATAGATGGCAAATCTGGTCACTCACCAAGAAACTCAAGACTAAAGTGGAAGTATGGCAGCGCTCAATTGAGAGGTGTGTGACCAATGTCAGAAAAAGTGGTCGCATTAGGAACCCTGACCTGAAGAAGCAGGATGGAATGAAGGAAGTTCCTTGCTTCTCAAGAGCCTTAAAATGGAAATGGGCAGGACATGAGTAGGTTTGATGAAAGCAGATGGTCTGAACTAGTCAGTGAATAGACATGAAGAGGGAGAGGAAGGAGGGACGGGCAGACAGCTTGAAGGAGCTAGCCTGGATTGGCTTGGATGAGGACTCTATGTGACTGGGATATGTAGCAGGAAATATGGAAAGCCAAAACCTCCAATCTCCAATAGGATGGGGCACCATAAGGAATTAGAGAATTCCCCCATGAGGCTTGGCAGAGACTTATTTAGAAACTTATAAAAAGTAAATTGATCTATTTGTTTCATTTTGGCAAATGTTATTCTTCCTTTATGTTCATCTGTCAATAAAAAGTTATAATATAATAAACAAAATTATAGGTTTTGTTCTTTTATTTTAGTTCTTGAAGATGGCAACATATTGCCGAAATGTCTAGATTAGGTCTCATGTAGAGGCTACACCTTGTTTGGGAGAACTACCTGCTCACTTTTATTTCTATTTATTACTATTTTATAACCATTATAAGCTTTTTATTCCTCACTTCTAGTCCATACAAATGGATTGAAGGAAGGAGTTGTAATGAATATCATTTTTATATGAAGATGTCCATTGCATATTAAACCTAAGATAGATTAGACACACATTTTCCTGGCCTATTTTCTCTTTGTTTTCTTTTCTGCCATTATTTATAACTAAAAAGCTTGTAAAGTCAATATGACCAAATAAAACATATCTAGTAGTTAATAAAAAAAAAAAACACCATCCTTTTATATCAGAATATATTGCAGGCATTTTATAGCAGAATACATTGCAGGCAATGTACAATCAAATGAAATTCATTGTATGAAATCATAAAGAACAATCGAAGGCAATATTTAATATATCATCTTACCTTTAAATCACATAAATCCTTTGCACAATGCAGGCTTTGATTAATAATAAGAACACTGTTCATTCACATATTTGTTTTATATGTATACAAGGTTCTGTAGAGAAATTGCATTCTCCTGCAGACCTGTATACAATATTCCAGTCATATGACTCAATATTCTCTATTAATAGTATTTCAACTCAAAATAAATTGGTCACTGTTTTTCTTATAAAATACATATAAATGGAATCCAACTGAGGCACTGCAAAGGAAAACACTTTATTTTTAGTTAGATATAATATTATTAACAGAAATTATACTAAATTAGATTTCAGTATAAAGTTATCAATATAGATTTGTATTTACTCTTAAAAAGAAAAAGTTATTAACATCCACATTATGAAACTTCGGCTTATTGGGGGGGAGGGGGGATGAGGTAACTACAGGTTACCTTTTCTAGCCACAGTGGGACTAAGGATTTTTTTAATGAATTTCGTCATTAAATAAATTCCTTTGCCCAGGCGGGAATCGAACTCGCCAGTCTAACTCTCAAATAATTAATTATAATTGTAAAAGAAAAATTAGAATGAAACAGGTAGCAAACTTACCAATACAGTAACTAACATTGAACTAAAGAAAGTAGGATTAACAACAGTGGTCCCAACAAGACAAAAATGATAAATAATCTCCAAGAAATCAACTCATGGTTTAATCAGTGAGTCCAAATTTGAATAATCAGATTTTTTCAGAAATGTCTATTATTATTACTGACTAACAATGATTTATTACTTATTACTGACAATTATTTCTTTTAATAAATATTAATTGGTATAAAACCCAATTAGCCGAAAGTGGATGTTGTGTGTGAAAATAATTAGTGAATCACCAGGGCACAAATCCAGGTAACCTTGAAAATGTGTGTATTATTGAATAAATTCTGATTCTCAGATCAACAACCTCAAACATTTCTCTCTTAGCCAACTCCCTTCACTCACTGTTAAGCATCAAGCTGATTTGAAAGACAAATTTCCCAATTTCGATCGTGGCATTTAAAGAATATTACTCCTATTATGGTAAATATTTGTGCTTCTTTTATTATTATGTGTTTCTGTAGAAACAATATTTTATCAGAATTAATTATTGACACAAATTATCCATTAATAAATCCAGCCATAATAATGATCAAGTGGCATTAGCTGCACTGTGCACATCTTTGCTTTCATCAGGTATATAAAGGAAATATCAATTCATGAGCACAAAACAGGATAGTAATTATTACAGAAAAAGACGAGATTAAATGCATACCGTTCACTAATGTAAAAATATAAATTCAGAATTTAGAAAACTCTATACTGCCTTTTAATTTTTCATATACATAAAATTAAGGTCAATATCACCTGACTATAAGGTTATTTCTTATCATATGTTTAACAAAGAAATTCAATAGTTACTTATAAATTTAAATTATTCATTAACGTACACTTTTTTGCTACTATGGCTAATTGGGGCGGGTTATCTACAGGTTACCACCCTTTTCTAGCCAGGGTGGGTCTAAGGATTTTATTTAACGAGTTCCACACTAAATAAGCTGCAATTGTTAGTGCCCGAATCTAACCCATTACACAAGATTTACCAAGTGAGACTGACCTGAGTTTCAAACCTATCATATAAATTTATACTCATAAAAACAAGAAAATGTGGTAGAAATTTAATTATCTACTAAAATTTAAATTTATAAATATGTACATGATAGTTAAAGGCTGGCACAGTAAATAAGTAGAAAATAATAAAAAAATATAAATATAAACAGGAATAAGAAATGAGGTAAAAAGAAATACAAAACAAGGTCTTTACTACAATTCACTTTTAAATGTAGAAGATTTATTCTTTCCAATCAATAATTATAAAACAAAAGAAATAGCATGGTTCAAAATAAGCAAAGTGAATTAAGGTATAGGTCCCAATAAACTTGGTAAAACTAGTCGTGGATTTGATAGCCACCTGGGAAATAGGAATTTATTTAGTGATGAACTCCTTCAATAAAATCCTTGGTCCCACCCTGGCTAAAAAAGGATGATAATTTGTAAATAATCCATCTTAACTAGCCATAGTTGCAGCAGTAGAAGTAGACGTTGAAATAAGTAACAAAACTGCATTACTATGTTAAAACTCAAGGTGTCCAATATGTATATATGTGTTGAATGAATGAATTTTGTATCATACTACGCTAAGGAACCTAGTGTTGCTCGGGATTTATTAATAATGAAATTATTAGTTATATAAGGCTTCACTATCAACAATATTTGTATACATCCCATTGCCTGTATTTGACACATTTCAAAACATCTTACACTATATATCTCATACTCATTGATAGTAGTCTGTATTTCAAACCATGTAAGAATACAAGATTATTTTCCCAAAAACATTCCAAAGCACAATGATGGCAGTCATTTTATGTATATAATAAACATAACTAAAAATACTCTTACTCAACATTATTAAATGTACTCTTTTGTATGACTGAAAAGTTTAGTGGATATCTTATTTATACATCTATATATGGCAAAAGTACAATAAAAAAAATTATTCTAAATATCTAAATAAATGAAAAACCAATAGGAAAACAAAATATACTGACTTTTTGTTTCGGATCTCCCTTACAACCCCCACTCCTGTTCACTTTTAGTAATATTAGTGCAGCCTAAAGGCTGTTGGGTTTCTGGTAAGTTCAGTCATTTAGGCATGAAAAGGTATCAGACACCAAAGCCACAAATTATTAATATCTTTTCAATTCCATGTGAAAGTAAAACAGTTTTAGTAAACCACACAATTTTTAAAAATCACTTCCATGAATGCTCTCTATATTCTAATCTTTTAATCCACTTTATTTTTTTGCTTGATATTGTATATTAAACTAGTATTCGAATCAAAATTATTAATACTCTAGCAAGATTTTATTGTGTATATTTTTGGTTACTAAGTTTAATGTTTAATGTGCACCACAAGAACTTAAGTCAATGGTACGATGTTAGATGAATTAAATAAATAGGTTTATGCGTTCTTATGCTTAAACAATTAGAAATGATTTGCTACAGAATAGCTCGTATTAATTGGCTTTAACTAAATGTTTAAACTAAACCTAGAAACTGAGATCATGAAGTAATTTTTTTTAGTGTTTTTAGTGATTTCAGTAAGCCTCCACAATATTTTTAGCATTACCGAACTCAATATTTAAAGGTTAAGAGTCAAGAGGATGATGAGGAGGGGGGGGGAGGTTCAAAATATCTATTATTATGTGTTGAATCAAAAAATGTCACTTAACAAACACATCATATTGCAAATTTAATTTTCCATAACTGCTGTTCCATCACACTTCTCTAACTCAAAGATTAACCAAGATATTAGTAATTTTTAGTTGTCAGAATTCTGTAACACCCAACTCCTACTAATTTCATCTCGCCTTTGAGCACCTCAACCACTGATTTTCAGCATACATTTAAAGTTCTGTTTACATAGACATCCTTTTTACAGGGAGAATGGAAAAAGCATATCAGATCAGCTGCACAAGGGGCACGTGCTTAGTTTAAGAGGCATCTGACAGACTTTTAATGCCATTTTGAGAAACTTTCAATATAAACAGTTTTTTTTTTTTTCATAAAACAAAGTATAAACAAGATATACACTAAAACTATAGCAGGGTCAACAATTTTAGTGGGTTCAAACGACTCACCTGCTAGCAACAGGTTGCACTAAGATCAAGTACATTGCCCCTCCCCATCTCCCATACATGAATCTGACTGGAAACAGTTTTAACTTTTATTCTACTGCATTCATAAATAGTATAGAGATTCTTCACAATTCCCAGAAAGTTATAAAGGTAGAAGATAAAAGCAAATACTTAGGCAGGAAAAAAAATAGATTGTGTATAACCTTCCAATGAATAACATGCACACTCATTATCCAATCTAAATATTTCTCAATGGCTGAAGCATCAGATGTGGTACTAAATAGTGATGAATCTTACCCCCAATTATGACTCATATAATCCAGAGTGTTTTGATAATACATTGCGATTGATTACTACGCCCATTGGTAAAATATGTAAACAGAAGAGAAGGGAAATATAAAAATATTGTTCTAAGTCAAGCCTAGCAAAAAATAAAAAGAAAAAAAATCATTATTTAGTCTCTAAACATTTGTCGAACAAAGACACCTGGGTACATTAGCTACTTTGTAATTAGATTGGTTTTATAAAATCTTTAATCTGACTCATTATTTTAATAGAGCTCGAATTTTGAAAAGACGATGGGACCCAATTTCGTTCAAGATGCTCAACTAGAAATGTTAGGGGGAAACAGCATGCTTGTACTTGTACTGTACAAGAAATTATATAAGCTTTTGCTCTTTAGGCTGATTCAAATGGCAGCCTTTGCAGCTTTTATCACACTTTTATTCATAATTTATAAATCCACATATACTCAGATAAATATCAAATGCACCATATTAAATTAGTCACAATTTTCAGAAATATATAAAATGATTCAAGAGTATATCGGAAAAATGAGGTTAGAAATAAATAATATATATTATAATAATTTGTAACGATTAAAAATACCACAATAAATTCAGAGAATAAATACAAGTTAAGCGTATCAAAAATATATATATAAAACAATATATTATAGGGAAGAATCTAATGAATTTATATAAAAACTAATATGAAATATATATCTGCATCATAGAAGCTATATTCATATAGGAAACAAAAATTACCAATAAGTTCAACTCATTAAACAATGAGGACAGCCTTAGAATTAAAATAACATCACAATTTGTCAATCCTCACGCCACACTTTACGCGCTTATATTATAATAAATTTCAGGAACATTCATTTGGTCATAGTTATTTGTGACTTTTGTGTCACATATTCAATTCTTAAACTTCAAATAAGAATGAAATATAATAAATATTTTTCATAAAAATAAACCAGAGTATTAAAAATGTTATTAGCACATTATTTATTATTAACTATACTCTCACTAATTTGAACACTTGACTCACTTTTAAATTACAAACTGGGCACCTCCCAATCCGTTTGATAATTTTAACTGAACATTCATAACACGAAAAAATGTGTATTATCTTTTTATGAAGAAACCCCCCATCTTTCGGCTGCAACAAACAAGTACTGCAAAGGTCATTTTTCTCAGATAAATCGTCCTGATTACCCTCTAACCGAGGACTAAGCGAGCCACTTCTAACGAGAGTACTTTCAGAAATATTTTCCGACATCCTTGAGCCACTGGTGCCAGAAGCGACTGCACTGTCTCTATCTACCTCACTATTCTGCCTCATTAGAGAACTTTTCCCCCTACTTTTTTTCCTCCCTTTAGGACGAGGTGGAAAGAAATTCTTCTTTACCTAAGCAAAACAAATTAATTATAGAAATATAAAAAAAAAAGAATAAATGTATACTGTACACACTACACCTCAATATAAAAAAAGCGATTTAATATTTTCAGCATGGTACTCTCCTCTTTAAAATTGTCAATTCAAACAACTTTTTAACACTAGGTAGTTAAACTATTCAAATATCAGATTTAAAACATGAAGTGGTTTTTCTTTAGGAACACACTAAATACTTATTTTTCCAACTTACATAACGGAGTAATGAAATACTTCTATAACTAAAAAAAAAGTTAATATTTCAGCTATAATTGCTATTATGAAAGTAGATATTAAACTATTTGAGGCAATAATTAAGAATTCAACTATTTTATCCAGATAAAGGTCAAAATCAAAATAATTTCTCCTGAAAGAATGGATGATTGGGATACTCATGATAAGTCATAAGGACGAGAAAATAACAGTTATAAAATGAGGTAGAATAATTATTTGTGTCATTTTTAAGGAAATTACCTCCTGTATTAAAATTTGTTGTCTCAAAGATAATTAATACAGCACATCGAATCAAAACCAACTAATCCATCAAGGAAAAGTCTTTTTACGAGAAGTCAGAAGTATACAGAATTTTGGACAGGAAAATATCAGCCACCTTAATTTAAACATGGCTTATACTTCTCATCAACCATTGTGCCAATAGCTAATGTTCTTAAGTCTTGGACCAAGAAGACGGGTCATTAAATTAAATATGTTGTTATGACTAATGTCATTATATCCACACAATCTTGCTCTACATGGCATTCGACATATTAGTACTACTTACAGTGAAAATTCACAACACAACCTTCACATAATACCCATAAATTTAAAAAAAAAAATAAATAAAAAAATAACCTAAATCTAACAGTTTAATATTTATCACCAAATAAATGGAAGTCTACTATATTTGCTTAGTCACATTATGTACGTATTTAGCTCAATTCTAAGTATATTTCCTTCAAAACATTCAATTAATTAAATTCAATAAAAATGGGGATTGTTTACATAATTTTAAATAAAGCAGGTACAAAACAAAACAAAAAATTAAATTGAAATAGAATGAACTCAAAAGGACAATTTGTTGGATAATTCCACCACAGGAAAGGAAAAAAAATATATCAATAATAGAGCTCAATTCTCAGTGGTTTGGTATATCATCTTTATTAATTCTGAACTCATTTTTAAACTTTATAAAACATTATTGGGTTTATAAATAATAAACCACAGCATGTTTTATATGTTTAGATCAATTATAATTATGAATTATTTGATAAATTAAGAGATAATTCTACAAATGTAAAAAAAAAACTAAGGATAGAGAAATCCATCAAAAAAATTATTAATGATAGGGGAATCTACTAAAAAAAAAACAAATATTGATAAAAGGAAGTATAACAAGAGGAATATATATATATATATATATATATATATATATATATATATATATATATATATAAATAATATATAGATATATATGTATATCCTAAGACATTAGTCTTAAGATTTTCATTTATAAACACAATATAACTTACTAAAATTAGTCAATAAGTATAATGAAAACAATAACTTTTAATGCAAATAAAATAAAAAAGAAAACAATAAAAAGTCAGCCACGCAGGGGCTGCAGAAACTGAGAAGATTCCCCACATGTTGGTATGGCAAAACCTAGTGATCTTTTCTCACCATGTACTTTCTAATTCAAAGTAAAACTCCAATCAGTAGAATTAGAGGTTTACTGAAGGTTGAAAACAAGACAGTATGAATAACTCTCCTAATATTTAAGCTATGAAAAAATGTATAGAACTACAATTGCAGAGCATCAATAGTTTAACAAGATAAGTTTCACAATATTTTTGATAATACTCATAATAACGCAAATATTTTTAACTATCGAATCCCCTCCACTCTAAACCCCGCTACACTATTCCTGGTACAATTTCAGCCATTCACGACTATGAACTTTAGTGTTAAATGAAATGGTTAAATATTGAGTATTGTATAGATCAGGTATTGTATTTGAGGATATTTTTTTCAAAAATTGCGCCATGCCTCAATAGCTGATTTCCCTTGAAGGGAAATCTACTAAAATACCTAAATGAAACAAAGATTAAGCTAAATTAGATAAATATAACATTTCCAGATAAGGAGACTAACATCATGAATTATCAAGGAAATATTTTCTAGTGTTAATTAAATTATTAGTAAACAATGCTTTTAACTGTTCATATACTCAGAATAACCTTACAAAGAAGTTCAACAACTAAGTTCCAAGAGCAAGTACTCCATGAGATATCGCACTTAATCCGAAAGAATAAATGACTAAAAAAAAAAATGACTAGTTTAATTAATCAAACTACATCACACTAAATAGTTATAAATGTCTCAGATATACACCATTGGCAGGTCATAATTCAAATAGGTACATTTTTATTTAACCCTCCGTCGGGCACACCTCTGGACGAAACAAAATCGGGCACACCCGGCCTGAGAGGCCGCTCACATATTTTAAACCCCCACTACCCAACTAATTAATTTTAATTTAAAACGCTGGTAGGACAGACTTCGCTAGGATCTTTGGAAACCAAATATAATATTTATAACGTAAAATATTGTTTTTATTAGAATAGAATGAAGCTTATACTAAAACAAGTAAAATTGATCAGGCGCATTCGGCCTGAGAGGCCAGAGTTAGACTAGCACTTATTTCTCAAGATATCGACGAACTTCCATATAGAATAGCATTAATCTTAGTAAAAGGGACAATTGCAATAGATATATCTTGAAAAAAAATCATCTTCGAAATTAAGGAGCAATTGGGCGCAGTCGGCCTCACAAGCCACCTAGGGACCAGTCGGTCTGGATGAAGGATGGCCATAGACTAAAGTAGGGGATTCTAAGCATGAACACAAATCAGGAAATTACTGGGAATGGCCCCTCACAGGGGAAACAGAATGAGGCGTGGTATCAAAAAGTATGTTTTCCTGGCCTCTCAGGCTAGCTGCGCCCGACGGAGGATTAAATGAATCCCAGTAATTTTAGCGGAAGATAACCCAATTGATAAGCCTTTACCACGAACCACTCTATTAACATTACAAATAAATGGTTTGATTTTTGTTTGTTTGCATAATAAATTAAATGTGCCACTGAATTCCGCTGATTACTTAAGAACAGAAGAAGACAAAATGATGCATATCATGTTATATTAATGATCCATTGGCATCATAACATTTTGTAATGCATTACACATTGATTGAATACTTACGAGAAATATAAAATCAACACAATTACTCATATTAATCCAGGAAATCCAATGATTAGCAGAGATAATGAAGAACTCATTTTAAGGTTGTGCATGATGAACTAATACACACAAATTGGTAGGCATGACATTACAAAAATTTGGGATATATTTTTAAATTAATGCCCAATCTAAAGTTATAAATTCAATGAAGAAATAGCCCTTAAAAACATTCAAGAAAAATAATTTATAAGGTCAAAAACACGATATGGAATCTTCTATTTAATATACAAAAAATTATTCATCATGAAAAACAAATTTTTTGAAAAATATGTAATGAATGAATAAAATATAATGATACATTATATGGAATATTCAATAAAATGACACAGTAGAACATACTAGATTAAAAAATAGTCTAAGTGATGAATGAAAACTTGTGGACTTTTGTACATCCCGACAGTTAGTGTGTAATAGGTTTTATCTTAAGACCTATGAAACTTAGGCTTTCAATGTCGCCAACACTGCATATAATAACAATAATCAGTGCTACAAAAAGGCTTTATTTAATACAGACTGGAAGTTTATGAATGAATCGACAGAACATCACACAAATATAATTATGATAAAACCAAACAGTAAACGTATAGAACAAATTATTTGAGATAGTAGTCAGACAAAAATAAGCAGGTTAAAAATAAATAAATTACGAGCTCGGCATGCATAAACTAAATGAGATAATAGAAATATTAGTAATATGAATACTCACTTTGTAACACTTTTGGCAGTACCTAAAATAAGGGACTTCATTTTTCGCTTTACATCTCACACAATTTGTAAATACATGTAGTCTTCTTCGGCAGTCTTTTTCACTACTAAAGTTACCAGATGATACATCACAGCTCTCAGACTCAGAAAACACTACAGACAACAGCTCATGTCCAACAATATCCTGAAATAAAAAAGAAAGTCATTATCATTAGTATATTCTTTTCTGTAATAAATTGACAATGAATGATATTACAACATTCCGAACTAATGTAAACTAAAAGAAAAAAATATAGACAAAATAAAGAAATCTTTGGGGAATGCAGCTGTCCCATGGCTAAGAAAATAACATTTTTTTTTTTTATAGAATACTGTTGGCAGTTTATTTTTCATTAATCCGCTATTTTCAATGATTTAATTTACTTACTTCTCACTAGGTTGATGAATTTTTCAGTGTTTTTGGAAGCTAGAATAATAATGTTATATATTTATATATATATATATATATATATATATATATATATATATATATATATATACTCACAAATAGACTAAGTATGAAAACTGTAAGACATAAGCTAAAGTTTGATTACACAAGTAGTATTAAGTTGGTAGATTTGAAACTAGGGATGCCATATATTCTACAATACACATTGATTTAACCTTGTGCAGTATAAGACTATGATGTCACTTAGTAAGAAGAGCTGGTAGGCAATAATAGGATTATGCAGCTGACTACAGCTCGCTTATCCTGGCTTGCTGGATTTTGAACATCTAACATCCACCATCATACTAAAGCATTTGTTTCGAAAGCAACTTTTGAACTCCCTTACATCTTATTAATGTAAAGACAATTGAAAAGCTCTCTCTAAAAAGGTTCCATATAACAGATGTTAACTTATAAGTGACCGTTCTGTATGAATCTCTGGTTGATTTTTAAACTGTTTAAGGTATAAACCAGATCTGAGTTAGACATATGCTAGCAAAATTCACCAGTCTTAAATACGTGCTACAACTTTACAGGTTAAATTCTTATATTTTCAGTTTTTCAAAAATAAATAATTATTTAAGAATAATATATATATTTTTTTTAATGGAGGGGCTAATGAAGAAGTTATGTAAACTATAATTCTAAAAGCTCGAAAATCGATATCTTCGCACTTTCAAAGTCTGTACTTCAGGAGGAGAAAATGTAGATTGCTTTACTATGTTATACATTATTTTCTAAAAGCTTGTAATAGAAAGATGGAGAGAAATCTCATTGGGACCGATCAGAAAAAATACAATTAGGCAAAATAACTTTAATATGCTGTAGCCGACCATTAGCATATTTGAGAACATATAATGTGAAGAAGTTAAACTTTTAAATTAATTCGAAAATCATATGTTTCTTAATAATGAATATAGGCGAGGTTATGGGTTTTAAAAGCTGATATATAAAACCAAGTGTGTTCATTAAGTTCAGTACAAACATTAGTGTCACTAAATCAACCTCTGGGAAAATCCTCTTTTTTTAAATGAACTTTTTGAACTGATTTTCAGACTTATGTCAATCATGGTGGTGAAGCTCTGAAAATCAGGCTGAAATGTTACTATAAAAAACACATTTAATTTATTTTTTCTGACAGGACTCCACCAGTCTCATTTACAGCCAACCAACCTTCCTAATGAGAAATAGAAAATGTAAAATAGATAGAGATCACAATGTGTAACAAGATTCTAGACATTAGCATCAAGTCATTGGTGGATTTCTTAGTCTCCTTGTTTGCCACCTTATTAAAAATTCCAGTTCATTGACTTACCGTGAGTTTTGGCCATGGCTTTAAGGGTTAAATATATATATATATATATATATATATATATATATATATATATATATATATATATTTTAATTTTATTTCCAAAACAAATCATCTCCGTTGATTGATATAAAACTGTATGCTTCAAATGTTAGTTAATGTATCAACAATGATCCATTTATTTTAAACAATTGAAGCTTCAATATATTATCTTAAACTAATAAGCCTGTTAAAATATTAAAAAGTAACAAATTGTCATTTAGAAATCTGAAAAGTAAAATTCTCATTATATTTATATTGTAAGTCCTTATTTGATCTACATATAAAGTATAATTACAAAACACATTATCTTGACAATGATACAGGCTCAGGAGCTTTCTATACTGAAATAAAGGTAAGGGAAAAGTCATTTCTTAAATCAGGAAACCTCATAAGCAAAACACGCAAGGTTTATGACCTTCAATAAATACTAATTAATAAGAGAAACATAGGAAAAAATTGAATAGGGCAATAAATAGCAATTAAAATGTTTTTTTAGGAAGACACTCATACAAATAACTAATTTTAGTTTAACATGAGCATCAAACACTTTGAACAAATTACACATATCTATTACGTTATGAAACAAAACATATTGAGCTATTAATATCTTGAAAGAATGATGATTGGAAGACAATTGAAGCAATGTAAGACACTCTGACAATTAAAAAAATAACATTATAAGAACTAAAAAATGACCTGAAAAGGAACTTGGATGATTAAGATTTCAAAAATAAATTCAAACAGGTTGGAGGGAGCTGTGGATTGCTATGGGGTTACATTGATCAAATCTGAACAACTGATGCATTGGGATCAAGTAAGTTGATCTATAGAAGGGTTAAAACATTAACTTATTAGGAAAAAAAATTGTTTGAAATTCAAACCCTACGAAACAGACTATTATTACTGATTTCCACTTATTTAATGTGATTTTTGGAAAGCAAGCATTTAAGTAAAGGATCTATTCCTAATGCTTCAGTGACTTATTTCCTTCTCCTGAGAGTTTCTCTGAATAGAAAACATTGAGTATGAAGAACTTGAAAAGTTTTACTTTAAACATGAAACCTTAAGTTGTAATTAAATATACTACTAAAAAACAGAAATATTAAGCATAAGAAGATAATCAATAATCAATTTCTATGCTTCAAGATACTTTCACGGACCTTTTTAGAGGGTTATAGTATAATTTCATTGTAGAATAAGGAACTTGGGATTCATGGGGAAAGTTGAGGACAAGAATAATGTGCCTTGCTTAACAGTGAAAACTCAACCTTCAAATATACTGATGGTTTTGGTTGGTGGTTGACAGGCAGAATGTTAAGCAAGGCTCTACCCTTGATGAGATCCTGGATTGGCTATAACCTCCCACATAATGCAATCCTTAATATAATCCATTAGTGATAACAGGATGGACCCATTGTGTTGACTAATAGCAGTTGGTAGTTGGAGGTGATGGGTGATGTTGGCCCTTTGGAATTATGCTTCCCCGGAAAGAAATAAGGAGGCTCCCATAGTTGAATGCTATCCTACTAAGGGGGTTGGTCTGCTTCTAAACCAGTTCAGGGAATCCTGTAAACATCATTTACAAAATAAAATTGAAAATTGTCATAAAAGCTTTAACAGATAAAACGGCATACGTCATGTCACTAATTTTGAGTGATCAGCATGCTAAAAATTAATTTTTTTTTTTTTATTTTTTTACTTTACAGTATTACTTTGTAAAGTGTAAGCTTAAAATAGTTAGATAATGTTTTATGTTGCTATCCCATCTTCTCTTCTTTTTTCCTCTACACACGACTTTCAAACTCATTTTATTCTCAAAGACATATACTACATAGTAGTTCCTTTAATTCTATCAAACTTATTTTATTCTGAAAGACTATTACTATATAGTAGTTTCTTCAATTCTATTTACCAAGGACTAAATATTTTCAACCCTAACTCAAAAACAACTATCTCGCAGATTCTGCATAATGGAAACAGATTTCCAAAGTTATTGAATCCCATATTGTGGTGGCACCTCACATTCTAGTGCTTATTTGTTGTTAATAAGAAGCCTATGTAAACAGGACTTTGAATTTTGCGCCGAATAACAAGTGCTTAATAAAGTTGTATTATATAAAATCGCATAAGTAAGACTGGGAGTTGACTAAAGGCTGAAAACAAAAATAATACAAATTACTTAGTTAAAATTTGAGTTGTAGAACAATAATTGTTCTCTGACTCAGCATAACTTGTTGGTTGGCACATAATAACAAAGATATACTAATGAAAATTATACCCACTAGAACGCTAACAGAAAATATATAAAGAAAGTTTTGCAATGCAACTTATTTTCTACAATTTATCAAAATAGTTTTTGCAGTATAAAAAACACTTCTGCTAAACCAATCATCGAAGTAACTATATCTTGTTTCATCTGTAATCTTGGTACACTCATTGTCTCAAGCCCTCATTAGTTAAGAAACATCTCCTTTTCAGCATTCGTTTCATCTGAAAGAAATGTGCAAAGTCGCAGGGTGTAGGGAAGGTACTCTAACAGTTTAGGAATGAAAACTTCAGTACAGTCGGCTGGAGCATTATTATGATGAAGGAATCATGAAATCATTCTAGACTTTGGAGATTGCACCACTTAAGGGAGACATTTCAATGTACCACTTGATTATAACAGTTTTAGCACCATTCTCTTCTTAACAGATCTGGTTTTCTAGAAAGTCCAAGGTGTTGTATCCTTATCTGCAAACAACTTGGAGGGTGACCTTTGAGCCTCTTTGGTTAGAACATCTTCTAGTAAAGCAAAGTTTCATCACCTGTCGCTATACTGTTTACATTGGAGGTTATCCATTTTTGAACTTCTTTAGCACTTCACACTACACTCAAGGTCAAGGTTTGTCATCTAAGTTTCAGACAAGCTATGGGATACCCAGACAATACAGCTTCCTGACATGAAGTTGGGCACAAAGAATGGAATGATCTGCTGGTACATTAATGCCCAAGGATTCTTATATCTAGTGGTAGGTCACTCACCCATCTGCCTCAAGCAAATTCTGAACAACATTAAAGTTTTCTTCAGTCACAGATTAAGCTGGATGACCTGGTCTTGATGTATCCTCAAACTTTTATCTTTCAAACTCCCAGCACTACCCGGATGTCACTGTAAGGTGTGAACAATTGAAGGGTTTGCTGCAAAAAGGAGGTAGCTCCATCCCATAGCTGTTAGGAGTTATAAACGCCTTCTTGTGCCAAAAAAAATCTCTTTTATTTGGCACAAAAAGGATGCAGCTTCAATCGTTATGATGTTATTTTCGTATTTTTTGTTATTCGTTATAATGATGTTATTTTCTGTTTGTAAAACCAATAATTTTGCTCTACTTTATTTTTAGTTTTCTTTGAATAAAAATACATAATAATAGTACACTCTATTTATTTTTACACCTTTTTCCAAGACATAACATATTCCTCCATTCCTCATATTCCATTCTTTTGGGCAAAAAAGAGGTAGCTCCAAGGATCATTCACATACCACCAACATTTGGATGAAATTTTTTGAATGAAAATACTGTTCTAATATGTAAACACCATAATTGAAAATAGGCAACAACAATATTTTTACATAACTTAAAATTTGAATTTTTTAAACGTTTTTTTTTGGTTTCCCAAAAACTAGAAAAATTGGAGCTACCTCCTTTTTGCAGCAAACCCTTCAATTATCTACCAGCACAGCCAGCATTTGCTACAAACATTCATCCTCACAACCTGTGAGAAATTCTGTAGCCTAAAATTGACCTGTATTCAAATTTGGGACAGGATGACACTATTGATATTTTTCATAAGCACACTTCATTGCACTTTCCTTAGTGCCCTTTGTATATATGCAAGTATGGTGTATATGCTGGTAAGCAAATGTCCAAAAACAACAACATAATCAGTTTTTGTCCTCATTTTTGCCATTTCCTAAGCAGGATTAGCGGATTTTTGAAGAATTTTTTTTCAAAATTCATGTTATAGCTACAAGCTCAATAGCAGATTTGCCTAACTAACAATCAAATAATAGAGGGTGTCTCTTTTCCCTACTGTACTCTCCAAATATAATGATACATGCACATTAACAAGTTTCAAGATTTAAATGTACGGAAGGTACACGCGGTTAAACCCTTAATAATCACTCAACAAATAACTTTAAACTTTCTTAGATTTCTTTACTGCAAGATTAAAATAAAATGATAATTAAAGCCCTTGAATATTTATGGATTATAATTGTTGTTTTAATAGCACCCTTTCCAATTTAAAAGAGCATACAACATGGCAATAAGGCTGTAAGAACAATGAAATGTATTCCAACAAACTTGGAATCATAATTCTTTTTACATTTACTTTATATTACCGTGGCTAATTAAGATAGCAATCTATGAGTTGCAACTCTATTCTAGAGACCAGCAACATCATGTTAATATATTCTACATTAGGCTAGATTCAAACTAGCAACCTTTGATTTCATAAAATGTATAGTGCAGAATAACAAACAAAAACATACAAAAAAATATTATTAATACCAAATTGTCTATATAGTTAATAATTATATTTAGACACTAATAAAATAAAATGTACTATTGTTGTTTTTCAAACCTTAATTTTTATTAATGGAGTGTACATGGTTATCTGCATTTCAGTGATAGCTAGTAATAAATAGCTCATCAAATATTTTAAAAAAAGAAAAAAAAGAAGAAGACTAAAAGGGAGATAGGACCTTTCTAAATCTAAATATATAAAAGGGAAACTATTTTAAAAACCCTTGAGGATGGAAGAGAAAGTAAAAACTTTCCGAAGAATAAAACTGTAATCATTGAATTTGGAATGAAGGATTCATTAAATAATCCACAAGTTTTAAAAGCAATTACTTTGCCAAAATAATAGAAAGTATTAGCTCATACCGAAGGTGAAGAAAAGTCGCCAGCAGACAACGGATAAATTTGCTCCTCTTCTGTAGGAGATGATGCAACCTCCAACTCTCCATCAGAGTATGTGTCACTTGAAGTGTCAGATGTGTCTTTAGCAAGGCCTGTAAATAAGCTTACGATTAGATACAGTCATAATTTAACAAAGGCTCAAACTCACATTCCCATGTTTTCATATATCATTAACCTAATTATTTTATATATATAAATGATAACGTTTAGTTATGGCTGGTGCAAAGTAAGATTTAAATGGGAAGGAAATGACTGGTCTATTATATAAGGAGAAAAGTCCGTCACGCAGGGGGCTGTGTAAACTAAGCAGATTTCCCATGTAAAGTTTTACAATAGAGAAATTTGCATACAAGTAACACTTACTTTTGAAATGTTTAGCCTTCAGTAAACCCCCACTTTTAGAAATCGTACTTTAACCACTTGCGAATATGTCGTAAAAATACTTACTCCGAGCTTAAATACCAAATATTGTTTTCAACAGATCTTTATTAGACGAGATTCATACTAATAATTAGATGACAAAAACAATTAAAATTTAATTTTTTGCCATGAGAATGTTTATTTGAACTCTACCGTGCTCAGTATCTAATTGTTTCATTCAAAACCACATAATATTCTCTGGCTGAAATCGGACCAGGAATAGGGGAAGGGGACAGAAAAGGGGAGGAGATTCTAATCTAATCTTCATTGTTATGATCCGGATCGAAAAATGTTATAGAATCAATATTGTTAAACTATTGATGCTCAACATCAATCTTAAGGGAAATCAGCTATTGAGGTCATACTCATGACGCGATTTTTGAAAAATTTCTTAAAATGTCCATCGATCCTACCAAACAGATGACGAAAAAAGTCCGTCACGCAGGGGCTGTGTAAACTAAGCAGATTTCCCACGTAAAGTTTTACAATAGAGAAATTTACATACAAGTAACACTTATTACCATGAATAAATACAAACAGTAATGAGAAATCATTCAGTTAATTTAATAACCTCCCAATGGAAAGCATCTGAATTGTAAACAAATAGATCTGCTAACAACTCAGAGGTGAGCAGATAGATAGACATATTCTTCAACGGAAACAAAAACAATTACTGAAATTTATCTGAATGTAACATATTAATTTTATTGAAAACTATTTATTATATCTAGTACTATAATTTATAATGAATCCAAATCATTTGCATCTCAATTACTCAAATTTTAGTAGTCCATGAACAAAAGAAAGGAGGGAGGGGGTCAACAGAACATATTTGCAAATAACTCTTAAAGTAGAAGCTAACACCAATTTAACGAGAGCCGAACAGTTACGGAAATGGACGAACTAACTTTCAGCAGAACTCCACAAAGAGAACCAAAGATACCCAAATATGAAAAATGCAAATATCTCGGTTAATGTTCAAGATAGAGAATAAATGTATATAACAATATTTATAGTACATTTAATTTGCAATAAGATCTATAAAAGTTTTCGATCCGACGTATAGTAACAGAGATATTTTGAATTTTTGAAAATCCCCTGTCCCACTGGTCGAATTTTAGCCATTAACGAAATTGATCTTTTTTTTTTTTTGCATAAAATGATTAAATATCCAGTTTGGTAATGATCAAACAAAATTTACGATCGCTAGAGCATTAACAGACAAATATATATATAATTTTGAACGGACCTCATTTTTGTAATCTTCTGGGTAGGATTGATGGACATTTGAGGAAAATTTTCGAAAATTGCGTCATGAGTACGACCTCAATAGCTGATTCCCCTTAAGGGAAATATGCTAAAACCAAGTATACAAGAACAATACAGTAGGCTGGGATATGTACTTATCCTGAGAAAACAAATTTTTACAATGTAGTGCTTCATGTTACGTGGTGGAGTGAGACAAAAAGCAAGTGTACAACGATAGATATTAAAGTATATTTGAGTGCAGGTGATAGAGTCTGTAGAAGATAGATTACTGTGATCTTCAGAAAAAAACTCCACTTTTATTCATTTAACAAGGAGCAGTAAAATACTATAATACACTAAAATGAGATGTACATGACACAAGTTATAAATTACCTGTCGAATATCCTTGACAGCTGTATACACTTTCGGTTCCATCAGTACAGTCAGCATCAGAAGATTCAGGCGCAAGTAGGTAATAATACCTTGGTCTTTTAAGAAACTCTTCTTCTATGAACAAAATACTGAACTACAGGACAGGAATTCATAAAGTTAGTAATGCCAACCAAGGAAATAAACTGCACTTACCATCACTTGAAGAAGTTCTTTGTCTTTTAGTTGGGCCACAAGTGCTTCCAGGAAAAGCGGTAACTGAAAGGATAACAAGTATGATCAAAAATAGTGTATTTAAGAGCAAACACTCTCATATTTAATATTAAATACTTAAAACTTAAAAAAAAAAAAAAAAAAAAAGCAAACTTAAAGAGAATCAGTTTCAATCCTATTTCCCCCATGTTGGCTGAGCACATATTCCTTATTTTCAAAAATAAAACCCAATGTAGAAGCGGGCAGTCAATAAAATCTTAATTGATGAGGTCATTGCACTATTTGTATGTACTTTATATAAGAAAGAACCACTGAAAACAATATATGGTATTTATGGATTCAATAAAAAGCTTCATGATATATTCACTTATTTCTAAGTCTGATTAATAAAAGTGAGTGTTTACTGAATGCTGAAAATTAAGGAATGCCAATATCTCAGTCAATAAAGAAGATATGTAGATAACAATATTTATAGGAAACTAAATTGGCAATAAGACTGGTACTAAACAATTTTTCGATCCAACATATAATAATAATAATAGATATCTCAAATTTTTGACATCTCACACTCCCGCTGGTCCGATTTCAGCACACACACGCACGCATACATATCTTCTTAATCATAGATGACACACTTCTTAAATTGTTTGTAAATTTAGCCATTGAATGTGTTGATTCAACATGTCCAGGCAATGAACAAAATCTTTTCTTCCTTGAAACATCTGTTTTATCGAAATCCCAGTGTTTCAAGGTTCCTAGCTCCTTATCAAGGGGTTCCTTTCTCTCTCACTTCAATGTCCAACATTTATTTCCTAAACTAGCATTGTCAAATTTGATGCACTTTTACCAACAATATTTAAAACCATCTTTCTAAAATTCATTAAAAATACATCTACTTTCGTTGCATAACAACAGGTCAATGTTTAAGAAGAGTTGACTAGGTACCTATCTTCTAGATAGGATCAATGGGCATTTGTGAAATTGCTTAAAAAATTGTGTACAACCTCGATAGTTGATTTCCCTGAATGGAAATCTCCTAATAACACTATATGAACACAAAAGTCTCCGGTAAGAATTCAAACTTACTCCTATAATATATTTATCAACTAATTAAAAACAACAGTCAAATTAAGCATCCATCATATTAGAGCATTACTTTCTACTATTTTTACCTGATTTAATAGATTATCTTTAAAAAAAAAAAAGAAACTTGTAATTTATAGGAAGGAATTAACATCTGAATCAGAAATTAACAGTCCTCGGGTTAAGTCGATTTGCTTCCCATTAACTCATTCTCACCATCTAAATTCACTTAAAAATTGGTTGGTCAAACAATTAGTTTTCTTTCATTACTATCTGAACCTTTTTAGGGTAGCCGATATCTGAGCACAAATATCTCAAGTAAGGCTTTCATTTAAAATTTTTGGGAATTCTTTTCCTGTATGATTAGACTAAGGATTTATAATAAAGAATCATAATTTTGAATATTTTACAACACAAGCCTAATTTTTACATAAACAAGAGTAACAAATAGATAATGCAGAAAATTGAACTAAAAGTATGCAGGCAGTAAACACTACGCTCATAAAACAAATAATAGATGCCATAACAAATCAGGAGAAATAATAGTACAATGAAATATTCCTGGAAATCAAAAGCCTTTAAGTAAACCCAAAATATACAAGAAAAGGAATAACTCTTTTAATATGAAGCGTTTCTGGCTTATTTAGGAACACTAAATTAATATTTTAGACTAAAGATTTACAATTAAAAAATGGCAACTTCGTACATTTTAGTATGGAAACTAAAATAACCCTAAATAAAAACATAAAGAAAACCCCTAAATACTCAGCACAAATACAGCACAGTTTTAGGCCAGGACTGCATAAACTTGGATTGTAGACATATTCATTAATTCCAATATTTAGTAATATTTTGACCAATAATGTCTAAATACTTAGAATGTTTACAAACAGTGGATAATACTGTAAGGATTTACCTGCACTCATGCTTTTGTTCAGTGAGGGCTCAAACTAACAGCGGAGCTGGGCGAGACACACAAGGAAAACACGTTAGGAAGATTAGATAGAGCAGGTTGGGACATGAAACCCACGACGTAGCACACTCCCTACCACTCACTCACTCACATTAAATTACTCTCCCAAATGTTTTTTCCCGGGCGAATTGTACTCTTCAGACACCAAATATACTCATAAACTAGTAAATTGAGCAAAAAGTGAATTGACAATTAAAAGTTAAATGATTGAAGAATGGAATGTCAGATCGCTATCACCGATACACAATTAATTCTAAAGTTGTTCTTCATAATTGCAATTGATACAGACACACTATTGGAAGTCTCCAATTCTACATTAAAAGTTGTTATTTTGAGAAAGGTTTCAGGAGCAACACCTTCTTCTACAGAACTTGTGCCGAACAACATTTAGGATATTCAAATTTTTCCCGCCATTTTTAACCCGCATTTTTTTTTTCTCTACTGCCAATCATTTCATTAAATTGTTTCTAGATACTCTTAACTACAATTTATGCTATCAGCAGATTTCCTTTAAGGGAGATCAGCTATAGAGGTTGCACTCGGCGCTATTTTAGAAAACTTTCTCCGATTCTTGATTGATCCTACCCGGTGTTGACAAAAATGAGGTCTGTCCAAAAAAAAAAAAAAAATCTATTAACCCTCTAATGGCTACATTTTTTTTTTGGTACTGCCGCAATTCTTGTTTGATCGTTACCAAACACGATATTCAAACGTTTTATGTAAAACTAAAGATCAAGTTCGTTAATGGCTGAAATGGGACTACGAAAAGGTTGGGTTTAAGAGTGAGGGCGATTTCAAAATGTCTCCATTATTATGAGTCGGATAGAAAAAAGTTTCTGAAACTTGTTCTGTACATTTCTTCTTAACTCAAATATTAGTGAGCTATTCATACTTTCCTTTTCTTTTTTCAGCCTTCAGTAAACACACACTTTTACTCGCTGGATTTTTATTTAGATATGTTGAATATATGGTGAGATGAGATCAGTAGTGTGTCATACAAGCAAGTGTGAAATCAGCTTAGTTTACGCAGCCTCTGCGTGGACGACTTTATTTGTTGCTAGTGAAGTGTTCTTGAGTAGTCTATATATAGTCAGGAACTGGTATGAATTAATTGACAATTAAAAATTAAATGAGTGAGGAATGTAAAATCAGCTCGCCTTCACCAATACACAATTAATTGCTAAGTTGCTCTTCATAGTTGCACATGCCACATCCACTTTTTCCAATTGTGTTGTCTCCATTAATAAACTCTTTGTAGTTATTTTGCGGATGGTGTTAGGAATAACAGATTTTTATTTTTGCTAGACTTGTCTAAACTGATTTTTAGAATATTCAATTTTTCCCGACATTTCTAATCCGCTATAATCACTTTATTATTTAAAATAACACTTCTAGAATTCATAAATGACAAAATGTTTAACAAGAGGCTACTCTTTATTTACAGATAAAATATTTACTGGTTCAAAACCGCTCATCAAATTATACGTTGCTGGTCTGTGTTGGTGGTTTACACCTATCTAGGTTATCTTAGTCATTCTGTTCCCTTTGTTATCAGAAAATGAGTGATGTTTATTAACACCACTTGGTGACCATTTATTATTACACCACTTGGTGGCCTTTTATTATTACACCACTTGGTGACCATTTATTATTACACCACTTGGTGACCATTTATTATTACACCACTTGGTGACCATTTATTATTACACCACTTGGTGACCATTTATTATTACACCACTTGGTGACCATTTATTATTACACCACTTGGTGACCATTTATTATTACACCACTTGGACAGCTATCTACCTTGCTGAGTTCATTTGGCAAACGGCGGCCGTGGAAGGCCGCTTTATGCTGCTACTCCACGATATTGTCCAGTTTTGGACTAACTCTACTTTATAATTACATTTTGTTATTCAAATAAATTCTAGAAGTGTTATTTTAAATAATAAAGTATTTTTTCCTTTTAATAAGATTTAATAATCTTCTTTAAATGGGTGACCACCCGGTAATCAATAAGTGCCAACTTTTCTCAGCATTATGAAGACGATGCTTGAAATAACCAGTTCTTTGCATAGTGGCTTATGGCTAATGTGAAATCAATCGAGGTTGGGTGTATATAAGGGTGAAAACGAAAATGCAAATATTCCAGTTATTTTTAGAGTTAGACAACTACAATTACAGTAAGTTAACTTTTCTGTGAAATTGGTTATTTAACATCTGACATAATAACAGAGGTATTTTGTTTTCGATTTCAACCATTAACGTACATGATCTTCCTTTTTAGATAAAACGCTATATAGAAAATAAGTGTTATATACATTTCATTTCTCTATCTTGAATATGAAGAGATATGTTTGCATTTTTAGCCTTCAGTAGCCCCCCCCCCATTAGTCTTAGCACGTTAACAATAGGTCAATATATCATGAAACTCCTTATTCAAGGCTTACATACAAAATATTTATTGCTTTCAACGAACTTTTATTAGGTTTATACATGTAAGTACGTTGAACGATTACTCCATCAATTAATATTTCATGTTCTTAGTTCCATAATGTTTATTTAATGATCATGTATGTTTCAATATTGGGACACACTGAGCTATCTTATATTACACATCGTTCATCTTCATCATCATCGTTCGTAAGAACCTCATGTTACATAAAGAATATTCGGTTATATAATAAACCACATTATTCGAAGCTTAAATACCAAATATTGTTTTGAAGAAACCTTTATTATACGAGATACATGCAGTAGTCTCGAACGTCAATGAGCGAAATCGGTAGAGCTACCAACTAAAATCGGTACATTGGTACCTAAAATCGGTATATGACAAAAAAAGTACAATTTTCAATCAAATTCGTTTATTTGACAAAAAATCCACTTATTATTATATTATAATAACATAAAAATCAATTTTCAACATAAAAATATAATAACATAAAAATCAACTTACAACATAAAAATATGAGGTTTAACATAAAAATCTACTTACAATATAAAAATATAATAACGTAAAAATCGGCGTATCTACTAACTTACATCTAACACACTTATTATATTAATATATCATATTATGGCAATTATTAATTTGCCAGCGTCAAGTTAAAGAAAGACAAAAACTGGAAATTTAGAGATTTTGAAAGTTAAACAAGTTGCACACCAAAAAAGGTAATATAACAAATTAAATTATTTTACATAATGTTTGGGATCGCACCAATATTCCTTGACCATAGCTGCAGTCATTTTTAAATTAATTTATAAGTCATAACAATTAACATCCATGAAAAGATGCTTTGAATGCAGTAGGCTAGTGATTGACTCAGTAGACAGCCTATTTATCTGTTTTGTTTTCATAATATTAATTTGAGAAAATATGCTCTCAACATTGGAAGATGAATGGGGGAGTGAAAAAATATTAAACATAAAAGTAGTTAACAAGGGAAACATTTGAGTCTCATCGCCACGCTTTAGCAAACTTACTTCATCCCAAAATAGTTCTACTTCATCAGAACATGTTTTCATTTGATCACAATTTCTTAGAATGCGCCACTCTGTATCAATTCGCAATAACTCTGCTCGTTCATCCTTCTGTAAGGTGATTCCCCGTAACATTAAACATAAATGAAAAGGGCTGTCAACACAAAATTGTGAAATCGGTAGAAAAATCAGAAGAATTTCCATGTATTTTCTGAAATCGTGGGAAAATCATTGCATTTCGGTAGTACAGAGTCCATTTCGGTAGAAATACCGAAAAATCGGCAGGTTCGAGACCACTGGATACATGATACATGTTCTGCCGACCCCCCCACCTTCTTCAGTTTTTGGGGTACAATAATTTGATTGATTGAAATAAAAGTTATTCTGCTTCCTTATAAATTACAAGACTAGATGCAGTAAATAGTTTTTATTAAAATTAATATATTATATTCTGATATATTTCAGTAATTGGTTTTCTTTCCGGTGAGAGGTTAGCAGGCCTGTTTGTTTACATTTCAAAGCTTCCCATTGGGAAGCAAAAGATTTCTTATTACAACTTGTATTTATTCACGGTGGTGTTGTGATACCAGAATGTAGAATTATCTATTTGTTAAATTTCACATGGGAAATCTGCTTAGTTTATGCAGCCCTTGGTATATATATATATATATATATATATATATATATATATATATATATATATATATATATATATGTATTATTACCGCTGGAGCGGGCGCAATTTTATTCTTATCGATACTAAAATCGATATATAATCATGTTATGTAAAATGGAAGGTCATGTTTATTAACGGTTAAAATCCGACCATTGAGAGGGGGTTGGGTTTAGAGGGGGAGAATTTTGAAAATTCAAAATATATCCTTTATTAAACGTCGGATCAAGAACTTGTATAGAACCAATCTTATTGTAAATTTAATTGCATATAAATGTTGTTATATACATATGCTCATATTAGCAATAAGATTTTATAACATGAACCTCTTTATTCTAAGCTTAAATGTTAAATATAGTTTTTATGAGACCTTCATTATGGGAAATACATACGAATTCGTTGTGCGATGCCATACTCGACAATTTAACTGTTTCAGTCCACACTAAAGATCATATCTGTCATTAGGAGTAATCAAACCAGGAATAAGGGGGGTTTAGAGGGGGTGGGATTTCGAAAATTCTAAATATCTCCGTTATTATGATAGAATCAATCTTGTTAAAATATTGATGCTCTACACTTAATCTTCTATATCTTTTTTCGTAACTCAAATATTAAGCGAGTAATTCGTAGTTTCTGGTTTTCTGTCAAAAAATGTGGCGAGATATTACTAATGTGTCATACCAGCATGTAGGAAATCTGCTTAGTTTACGCAGCCCCTGCGTGACGAGCTATTTTAATATTATTATAGATATATTAAATTCGCGTTCAAATCAAACTTTCTTTTTCGTTCCTTCTGCTTATTACTTATGACTAATATATCATTCCATCGCATACTTTTGTTGGCGTCTGTATTTGGGATCTTTGCTGATCGAGGCAAGACGAGAGGTTGTTAGGACAGGAATAGCTGGCAAGTCTGTTCCTGCCTGGAGTGTGTCAGCTATACCCCCACCATGTTTCGTAATGAGCCATTCACTGGCTCGGCCTGTCCTTACAGGCTCTACTTCCACAATGCCAGCTGGTGCAAATCAGCTGACTAACCCAATACACAAGATTCGTTGACTATGATAAGATAAGGCAATGACGTTCATTCCTGGGGTAGTTTATGGTCCCCATGGACTGGTTATGTCCAATTAAAAAGTTTGGGGGAATTTAGTTAGTACATATATATATCTACTATATTAATGAGAGCAGTATATCGGTTTGTGTATTTCTAAAAGATGTTTAGAACTTTACAGAGCATATACAAAAAGTTATACAATAGAGAAATCTCCATACGAGAGCCTAACAGTTACGGCCGAACTAGCTTTTGGCGGGAAACTCACTCGTCCGTTACACTTAATAAAAATGCAAAGATCTCGGTTATTATTCAAGATAGAGAATAAATGTATAAAACAATATCTATAGCAAATTTAATTTTTTGATCCGACGTATGGTAACGGAGATATTTCGAATTTCCGAAAATCCCCCCTCTACACCCCCCTCCCTCCCACTGGTCCGATTTCAGCCATTAACGAACTTGATCTGTCTTTTTACATAAAACGTTTAAATACGAGTTTGGTAACGATCAAACAAAAATGGCGACCGCTAGAGCGTTAACAGACAAATATATATATATATATATATATATATATATATATATATATATATATATAATTTTGAACGGACCTCATTTTCGTCATCTCCTGGGTAGAATCGATGGACATTTGAAGAAATCTTTCGAAACTCGCGTCATGAGTAAGACCTCAATAGCTGATTTCCCTTAAGGGAAATCTGCTAAAAGTCCGTCACGTAGGAGCTGCGTAAACTAAACAGATGTTCATCGTGATAATAAGACATACTGCTGATCTCATCTCAACACATATTTCCTATTTCTAATTAAAAAGTCCGTCACGCAGGGGCTGCGTAAACTAAGCAGATTTCCCACGTGAAGTTTTACAATAGAGAAATTTCACGAGAGCCGAGCCAGTAAAGGAAACGGCCGAAATAGCTTTTGGCGGGAAAGTAACTCTCGTCCGTTAGGCGCCCCGATTTAATAAAAATGCAAATATCTCGGTTAATATTCAAGATAGAGAAAAAATTTATTTGACAATATTTATAGTAAATTTAATTTGCAATAAGATTGGTTCTGTACAATGTTTCGATCCGACGTACAGTAACAGAGATATGTCGAATTTTCGAAAATCCTCCCCTCTAACCCACCCCCCCTCCCACTGGTCCGATTTCAGCCGTTAACGAACTTCATCTTTCTTTTTACATAAAACGACTAAATATCCAGTTTGCTAACGATCAAACAAAAATTGTCGACCGCTAGAGCGGTAACAGACAAATATATATGTATATACAGTTTTGAACGGACCTCATTTTCGTCATTTACTAGGTAGTTCGATGGACATTTGAAGAAAAATTTCGAAAATTCCGTCATGAGTACAACCTCAATAGCTGATTTCCCTTAAGGGAAATCTGCTAAAACCTGTATACGGCATTACATTTGTTGTTATTCATTAACGTCCACTTTGTACTATGAAGTCTAATTGGAACGAGTTATCTACAGTTTACTACCCTTTTCTAGCCATGGTGGGACTAGGAATTTCATTTCATGGGTTCGTCACTAATTAAATTAATATTAATGCCCATTGCGAGAATCGAACTCGCCACTCTAGGTTTACCATGTGAGATTAAGGCTTTAACTCACATGGCTAACCTCAGCCCCAAGCATTGCATTTGCAACACGATTAATCACATGTTATTTTTGATCCAACTTATAGTAACGGAGATATTTTGAATTTCCATTTTCATCCCCTCTAAATCCCTCCTGCCTCAGGTCTGATTTCGGCTGTTAACAAAGTTGATCTGTAGTTGTACATGAAAGGCTTATATATCGGCATTGGTATCAATAAGAAAAAATTGCGACCGCTAAAACGGTAACTGACGTGCGTTTGTGTGTGTGTGTGCGCGCGTGCTTTTTATTTTACATGAAATGATTAAATACCAAGTTTCGTAATGATCAAACAAAACTTGGGACCGTTAGAGCTTTAACAGACAAATAGTATACATACAATTTTGAACGGATCTAAGTTTCGTCGTATACAAGGTAGGATCGATCGACACTTGAAGAACGTTTTCCGAATTGCTTCATGAGTACAACCTCAATAGATGATTTCCATTAAGAGAAATCTGCTAAAACGTTACAATAATGTTGCAACGTAACTTATTTAACTTTAGCTCTGTCACATTCTTTGTTAATCTGTCGCAACAAACAACCTCTGATATCTCATCATTCTATTCTACTTGCCTTCAAGACTTCTCTATTAAGTCAAAGAGAAAATTTCCTTCTTCTGTTGATACTATTTATCCAAGAATAAACTATAGATATGATACATTGTTTATCTTTTTAAGTACTAATTTTCCTTAGGATGACAGCATCTGATCCATGGAAACAAGTAATTATGCAAACACTAAATTTTATTTATCGTTAGTTACAAGACCGCAGCCCCTGATGGATTTTTTTTAATCTGAGATAGGAGTTATTTTTATCTGACCGACTTAAATTAAACGTTACTGATACATATATTCAAAATATATGGTATATATTTTTATTAGGCCACGAGATTAGTGATTTATGATATATTTTGCTCTATACAAATATTAAAATTGGGCATTGAAATAAAGTTTCCCATTATATTATCTGTTGTGTGGTCGGAAAAGCTTATATCAGTGTCTGGTGTGACTAAACATAATTATCTCAGCTTTATCAAATAAGTGCCCTTATCAAAAACTATTCATGATAACGCTTTGTCCTATAGTTATTACTATTGACAAATTTAATTTAATATTTCATTTATAAAGATATCCAACAAAAAAAAAATTGTGTTAAATAATTCTTTAGAATGATTTTTCAAAATTAGTTTGAAGTGGTCCTAAAACTCATTACTCATTCTAGTTACCGAGTTGTGCAAAATATTTAAAACATTTTTACTAACCGAGAGTCTTTATTTAAAATTTTATATGTATTAATTCTAGGGGCATTAAAAACTTCTATAATATGATAGAAAGTACGTTTCTATTAAATAAATCAATTGTACTGAAGCTTAGTTTTCAGTTAGAGATTTAAAAAATGAAAATATTATTTGAAGAAAATAAATAAAAAATACGTCACATAGTTGCGTTAACTAAGCAGATTTCTCACGTGCGTCAAGTACTGAAATGCAAATATCTGGGTTAATATTCAAGGTAGTGAAAAAAACGTACATAACAACATTTATAAAACATTACATTTGCAATAAGATTGCTTCTATACAATGTTTCGACCCGGCGCATCATAAAGGAGATATTAAGAATTTTCGTAATTCCTCCCCGAACTCCCCACTGTTCGAATTTTAGCCATTAACGAACTTGATCTTTCTTTTTGCATAAAACGATTAAATATCGAGTTTGGTTGCGATCAAACAAAAATTGCGAATATATATATATATATATATATATATATATATATATATATATATATATATATATATACATTTTGAACGGACCTCATTTTCGTCATCTACTAGGTAGGATCAATGGACATTTGAAGACATTTTTCGAAAAAAGGCGTCATGAGTACAACCTCAAAACCTGATTTCCCTTTAGAGAAATCTGCTAAAAGGACATTGACTGCTTCGTGTTTCATTTCTTTTAGAGTTAATTATGACCAAGGATTTTTTTTAAGCCCCATCGTTGTGGGATGATAATCTACTTTTATCCGAGGAAGACTTTGATTCACAGTAGTCGGCATTGTTAACCTGTTGCCAAATTTAATGAAGGTGGCCATTGTTATTGACTGATCATAAAAAAAACACTTGCCATAAGATGCGAGTGCACCATCTCAAGCCCTGTCGTATGTTGTAATGATGATGTTTCCCGGGTATCGAAAGTCTTGCCAGATGTACTCGTAGGTACAACCTGAGCATTGCCTTACCCTGATATGAGTAATGTATTTCGAGGTCTCAATGGAGAAAATTGTTGATCAGAACACAAATGGTTAATACTTTTCCGAAACAGTGTAATTCAGTTCTCGAAAAAATACAAGCTTTGGTCCCAAATGGTGGGGGCAAATGGAAGACTGAATTTTTGATTTTTTTTTTTATACCTCTCCATCCTGATCAACTCATTAGTTCGTTAGTTTTCTTCATTAAATGTAACATCGTGCTCTTGTGTTTTAGGGAAGAAGAAAAATAATTTCCGTGCAAACCTCCCACCAGATTAGTTTAATGAGTTTATTATAATTGAATTCATATGACCCAGATAAATCTATTTATTAGTAGTGTACAGGTCAATTACATGACAATTTTTTGATCCGATGAATTGGACACAAGATACCGTGTATCGCTTTCAAATGAAGTAATTTGAAATGCAGTGCAGAAAAACGTACGTATAAGGAATTCGTGTGGTCTCTACATCAAGAGTTTTATTTTTTGCAATCAGGGGCTTCCTCCTTCCAAATAATGTCAATTTCGGTTCTGGCGGATTAAGAGTATGGAGTTGGAAATAAAATATGGACTTAGAAGACCTACAGTTCAAATATGTTTAGAGTTATGTAACCATGCTGTAGTCTTGGAGTTTGAATTTGCCAAACGACCGCTAATGATTCATCACCTTGTACAGTTAGTTGGCTGTGGCTAAAAATGTCTAGTAAATAAAGCCAACGAGATATAGATTTCCCCTTGCCACGCATGAGCTAGGAGATCCAGTTTTTTAAGAGTGTTGTTACAGATGGCATAGTATTGTGAGAAGCCAAACGAAGCAATACTGGGATACGTTGGCTGATAAACTGGCCATATCAGTTCGGCAACCTTCGGTTCCTTTCGTGTAGGCTCGTGGCGGTGCGGTGGGATCTTGAATGGGAGCCAGTTGCTCTACTGATTCTTAACGGGATGGAGGTGGTCTTTAAATCGCTCATCCCATCACTAGCTGCCAAGAATGTCTTCGGTGAAGGAGAGTTTGTCAGTATCAGCACGAACGATGGAACTGAAATAGATGCCCAATTTTCGTCGTTTCTCGTAGCGGTGAACCTTGAGTTGCGTAGCCAATCAGGTGAACTCAAGGTCATCCCGTTAGTGGTCAAATTAGAACCTACAATAAACATCGGGACAAGGGACATGAAGACCTTGTTTTATAACGAGATTACTATGTACAGTGAAATACTACCTTTCCTCAATCAGAAAAATGTCTGTTGTTATCCAAAGATGTATTACGGTAGCATGGCGCCCGAAAATGAAATCAAGAAGGATATATTAATCATGGACGACTTGAAGGTGCGTGGTTTTGAGCTTTGCCGCCAAAAGGTTCTGCTTGATTTTGAACATATTTCTGTAGCTATGAAAAAAATTGGTCAAATGCATGCTTGGTCATACACATGGAAGGCAGAGGATAGCAAGACGTTTTACGAAATGGCTAACAAATTGAAGAATCCGAACGATGAGAGGCCGGAAGATTTTATTTATGTCAATTATGTTTCAATGCGGAGAGGTGTAAAGCCATTTTTGGAAAAAGGCATTGAAGTAGATACACTAAATAAATTTTTAAAAGCTATTGAAAATATTACAGAATTTCTTGAATTCGTTTGGGCACCTGTTGAACCTTTCGCTGTGGTTGTCCATGGTGATTATTGCAAGAATAACCTGCAATATAAATATAATGAACAAGGGCAACCAATAGATTGTTGTTATTTTGATTTTCAAACTTCAAAATATGGAAGTCCAGTTATAGACCTAGCTTTTTTTCTATACATGCATACCACTGCCGAAATAAGGCAAAATTGGGATGATTTTCTCAAAATTTACTGGAGCTCAGTTGAAGACAATGTATCTGAGGGAGTAAAATTGCCCAGCTATGAAGAATTTATTAAGTATTTTGCTACCAAAGCGGTTTTAGGCTATTTTCCATGTTCCTTTTTCCTACCGATGATGGTATGCCCAGAAGAAATCATGGTGTTCGAAGAATATTTGAAATTGCCACTCGAAAAAAAGGTTGAACGGAGTGAAAATTTTGGTGGAGAGAAGGCGGGCAATCTGGTGCGTGATATTATTGGACATTTGTTGGAGAAGAAATATATACATAGCTTTTTAGAGTATTATGAGAAAAATCAGCCGTATTAAATATGAAATAGATAAGCCGGCCAAAGCTATTGTTTGAGTCTGCTATCAATTTAATCGGAACTAAGTGAGTTGTTCTTCAGTCATACCAGTGGTGCTTAGAAAGAAATATTTTTCGTGGTTAACCAGACTGAGCATTTTGTCGAGAATGCCTGAAAGAAGAAGATGTTTTGGGGTTATTACTGACACATTTCAAAAATGGTCTTAACTCCAAAAATAAATGCATCAGGAATTCTCCTAATTCCTTTTGTTCTAATATCACAAAATTATGACAAAATGTCTCTAAAAAACTTATGTTTAACTAATATCAAAAAATTACTTAATTTATATTAAGTTATTTTTAGTTAAGTATTTATATCCATGTAAATGTTTTTGTGTCATGCCTCTGATGATTAATGTCCCAGGTTCAACAGTTTATTTAAATAATGAAATTGTCTAAAAATTTGTTAAAGTTGTCAACAACTAATATGTGTTCTTATAATTTTGGTCAATTAGTTTACAAACAAGAGTGTTGAATCCAGTTTCAATGTAATTTATTATATTATTTATTTAATAAAATTTCGTATATATGTAAATTATTGCTATAAATATTCTTGTTTTAATTATTGTAATCCCAATGTTTTTTTTTTAAACAAGAGAATTTTTAAAAATAATATTTTTCCTTTTCGTTGGATATTCGTTTTAATTATTTATGACACATACAAAAAACAGGATTGGAATGGGAGGTAATTACTCCTAACCTTGGTGTTCAAATTTAAGATAGTATTAGAATAAAAAATTATCTTTATGAAAATTAAATCCAATATTGAGTTGGAAAATTGTTCTAGTATTTTTGGATGGTTACAACTGCAAACACAGAAGGTAAAAAAAAACATTAATTTTTTAATTCCAATCGATCCCGGTTATCAAAGCTGTCAGCGTCGGACTAGACTAGCAGCTTGTGGGCCCTCGGCAAAAGTAGCCATACCCTGGTGGAATTTTTGATAACAAATATAATACAAACATTTTTTTATTTAGTAATATATATATATATATATATATATATATATATATATATATATATATATATATATAATACCATCACTAGCATGTTTTAATAAGAATATTCTTAATTGAAATTAATAAAATTTGTAGTTGACTTTGTGGTTACAAAATGCGCTTATATAATACGTACAAATATTTATTTAACTGTAATAATAATCAGGACATTAGTTCCTTACAAAACATTACAATTATTTTAAAAAATGTTTACATATGCTTCTCACTATGGGCGAATTAAAGACTCTAATTTGAGATGACATTACCAGAGCACGCACAAAACATGGGAAATCTGTCAAGATTGCTAAGTAACTGCATAAAGGACTCTCGAACAAGCCTGTTCTCATGCACAGAACTCGTGTAACTCTTAGACATCTTATTGCAGAACAGGTGTTAATGGGAAAAAGTCCTTCACTTTAAGAAAGCTGATTCTCTCGCAGTGGGATGTCCCACACATGACGTCAAACGTTCTATTCTCTAAGTCCACTTGAAAACACTATGTAGTAAATATATATTTGTTCATTAATTATTATGAATTAATAATAAATTATTAACAAGGCTAAATATACAACAGTTTTCGATCCGCTTCAAAATAATGGTTATTTGAATTTTTTATTTTTCCTAACAATTTCCTAACAAACTCTCCTCCGGACCCGAAAAAGACCATTAACGATTGTTGTCTATAGTTTTATATAAGATGATAATAATGATTATGGCACATACATATATATATTTTCGTTGGGAGGACTTCGGCTATCTGCTCCAGCGGTTGGAATGTTTGTTGGTTTGCAAATTTTCGATGGAAATGTGTCAGGAAAATAAATATGATTGGAATAGCTACTCCAATTGATCATATGTTTTGGAGTTTTATTTTAGTATGGCTTTCCACGTTTTAGAAAGTATGACACCGTCCACGCCGTTTATAGTATTTGCTCTCTTGCTTATTTCTGGAGCTTCCAGGACTAATCTTTTACCGAGGTAGTCCTCTCTGTGTAAAACCTTTTTCTCGTCAAATTTAATTTAGTGAGGGCAAATACTTGCGTGTTTAGCAATGGCGGATGTCTTTGTTCTGTTATGTTTTAGACCAGCCATGTGTTGGTTGACTCTTGTAGCAGTCTTCAAGCCTGTCTGCCCCACATAAACCTTACCGCAATCACTCGGTATCATATATACTCCACTATCTTGCAAAAACTGGGTGTCTTTTGGGCTCTTTAAATATTCGTTGAATATTTTATGTGGCCTGAATAATGCTCGTAAATTATATTTTTTGAAGTATTCTTGCCAGTCTTTCTGAAGTCCCTGCTATATAAGGAAGCGTTGCGTTGCTCAATGGTTTAACTCGAGTATTTTCAATGTTTTGTTGAATCTTGGTACCAAGTTTCTTCTTAATATTTCTTAATGCTCTTGTTACTTTCATTTTTTTGTAGTCGTTGTAGTGGAGTTCTTCTTTCAACTGTACTATTTCTTTTAGCAGATTTCCCTTAAGGGAAATCAGCTATTGAGGTTGTACTCATGACGGAATTTTCGAAATTTTTCTTCAAATGTCCATCGATCCTACCTAGTAGATGACGAAAATGAGGTCCGTTCAAAACTGTATATATATATATATATATATATATATATATATATATATATATATATATATATATATATTTGTCTGTTACCGCTCTAGCGGACGCAATTTTTGTTCAATCGTTACCAAACTCGATATTTAGTCGTTTTATGTAAAAAGAAAGATCAAGTTCGTTAATATCTGAAATCTGAGGGAGGGGGAGTTTAGAGGGGAGGATTTTCTAAAATTCGAAATATTTCCGTTACTATAAGTTTATTTAATTTACTATAAATATTGTTATATACATTTATTATCTATCTTGAATATTAACCGAGATATTTGCATTTTTATGAAATCGGGGCGGATAACGGATGAGAGTAAAACTTCACGTGGGAAATCTGCTTAGTTTACGCAGCCCCTGCGTGACGGACTTTTTTTAAATGCGTTTCATTGCTGCATAATGAAATATCTCTGTTTACTAGCGTATAGATGTTACCATGTTTTTGGGCTGGATAGTGGTGGGATGTGACATTCAGATATCTACCTGTAGCTGTTGGTTTTCTGTACAATGTGTGGCTGAATCTATTATTGCCTTCTTTAATTATTAAAAGATCAGGAAACAATAATTTCCCTTCATTTTCAAATTCTATGGTGAATTTGATCTTTGGATGTTGTTTGTTCATGAAGTTAAAGAACTTCATTAGTTTTTCTTTGCCGTGTTGCCAAATTATGAAACAGTCGTCTATGTATCTAAGCCATAATTTGGGTTTCAATACCCATTTTTCTAAGGCTGACGATTCGAGATCTTCCATAAAGAGATTGGCTACAATTGACGACAGGGGGCGGAAATTTGCAAACCAACAAATATTCCAGCCGCTGGAGCAGATAGCCGAAGTCCTCCCAACGAAAATACTTCCCAGCGATGCAGCCTCAAAAATAGAACTTATATATATATATATATATATATATATATATATAAACAAAACAAAATAAGCTGCCCTCTTTCTGAGGGTACCTGTATGGTCAGCCACCTAATCTGCCAGTTTCTGGATAATATTTTTTTTTTTTTTTTCTTTATATGTTACATGAGAATTCGGAATCTTATATATTATGTAGTGCAAATTTGGGAGGTATCTCAGGTGAGAGTGGAACTCACATTTCATCTTTAATTTTTATATAAATGATAATTGATAATTGTTATCGAAGATTTTAGGATTAGTGGTGACAAGTTCTTCAGTTCAACTTTTGACAGCCCATATTCGATTAATATCTTTGATGGGCTGCTCCTCATGAGTCGAACAATTGGCCATTAACCGTCTGATCTTAGTTTATTCGAAACTTTTTATTCAGCCTTTGTTTGGCCTGAATCATTAACTCGTTCTTGAGTTCGAATCTTTCTACGAATTGATGAATAGTTGAGCAGTAGATTAATTATATGCAACTGAAAATCCGAATGAACTTTTTTCGCAATTTTATTTTGTTGGAGGTTGGACCATTTATGGATACCACAAGAAACCAAGGCTTGTTCTAATAGAAGAAAATAAGATGAATATATTTGCTACAATTGCTGTTCAATCCACTGCAATTATCAGAAAAGTTGATTTAAGATCTATTCAGAAAGCATTTAATGATTGGGCTTTACCCCACATAAGCCTGCACTTTATTCAAAATCTTTCTAACCATTGAAAATGCCTCAGATTTTGTCACTGTGCTCAAAACAAATATTCAGCGTATCTGAACTTCTTTATGACTGTCTTATGGGCCCACATTCACAAGTTTCGGTGAAATTCAACTTCCACGTTGGTAGATGCGAAAAAATGAAAAAAAAAAAACAACTAAGAAACGTTAAATTGTAGAATTTTGCATCATTAATCTACCACATCCTCGAGTTTAATAATATCACGTGTGACTGTTTAGTTTATCTGTGTAAACAATGATAAGCAGTCGTGCTAGACAAATCACATCAGAGATAAAGAATACTTTCATTCGGTTATTGTTGGAACCTATCCTGCTATTTCTGTCAGAACGAATTTTCGTGAATATTTTCCAGTAGGCGGGAAATCTGCTTAGTTTATGAAGCATATGCGTGACGGACTTGCATCACTTATGTTCGTACATTACCAGAGACATACCTTGTTAAAAATGAAAATATTTTATTGATTCAGTGTCACCTAATATATTTCCCTTGGGAGTGGAAAAAATGGTGCTTAAACGACGAAGTGCGAAATGAAGTCGTTCAACGTCGTGTAAACTCGGGCATCTTCGCCTCATAGAACTAACAGTGCAAGGGTCTCGCCCATTTTCATCAGTCACTCCTGAGCTGCGCGAATTTGGTGAACAATGGTCGAAGCTTTCGTACCCCTCGTTCGTCGACTAGTATCGGAAGAGGTGTTTGGCCCTGGGGAGTTCGTCGCCCTGGAGGAGGAGAGAGGAACAGACACAGAGGCTCAATTCCTGTCCAAGATGTCGCTGGCTAACCTCAACCTTCGTCGTCAATCAGGTGACCTTGACGTTATCCCCCTCTTTATCAAAGTGCAATTCATAACTGAGGACGTCACCGTTTCAAAGAATTCCAACACTATATTCTACAACGAGGTTCTAATGTACACCGAAGTACTTCCGTTACTCGACCCTGACAGACTCGGCAATTATCCTACTCTCTACTACGGTCACGCAACGTTTGGTGAGGATCCTTTGAAAGATATTTTGATCCTTAAAAACCTTAAGCCCGATGGGTTTATTCACCAAAACAAAAATTGTTTTCTCGATTTTGACCATATCACAATCGCATTGAAAACCATCGGAAAATTACATTCATTCTCATATAACTTGAAGAGTAAGAACAAGGAAAAGTTTTTCGAGCTCGTTAAGAAATTTAAACATAGAGATGTTGTTCCTCCCAATGACGAACGCCAAAACTTGCTTTCCATGAAAAGAGGCATAGAACCTATAATTAAAAAAGGCATTGCTGTAGATTCATTACAAAAATTCCTGAAAGTTATTGAGCCGTTGAAAAGTATAATGGAATTCATAGAAGGACCGACAGAACCGTTTGCTGCAATAATACATGGGGATTATTGCAAGAATAATGTATTATATAAGTACGATGAAAATGGAAAACCCATTGACTGTGCAATTTTTGATTTCCAATACGCCAAATACGGTTGTCCATCCGTAGACGTGTCATTCTTCCTCTACATGCACACCACGGCTGAAGACAGGGAGCAGCACTGGGGCGAATATCTTCGAATCTACTGGCAATCTGTCGAAGATAATGCATCTCCAGATGTCAAACTCCCGGGCTTCCCAGAGTTTCTCGACTATTTTGCCAGCAAGGCTGTTTCAGGCTATTACCCTTGCTCGTTTTTCCTTCCAATGATGGTCTTCCCGGAGAAGATCCTACCACGGGAAGAATACCATTCTCTCTCGACACAACAGAAAGAAGACTACGTTGTATTCTTCGGAGGCGATGAAGGCCAATCATTGATCAGTGATATCGTGTCTCATTTAGTTAAGGAACAATACATCCAAAGGTTTTTAGAGTTTTATGAGGAAAAATCAAGAAAAGAAATTGTTTGAAAAAAAAAATGATATTCAAAAACTAGTGTACATGCATGCTATACCAATTAAAAATATATTTTATTGAACATACTTTATTTTTCCCGCCTTACAACAGACATTAAAGCATGTCAAGCAGTGCGTAAATAAGCCAATTAAGACCTAGACAGCGCAAGTGAATAGAAGGCTGAAAATACAATAAAAATAACTTTATAAAATTCGAGTTAGAGAAGCATGTAAAACGATGATTGTAATTCATTCAAGTTTAGTTTAATAAATTCTTCCATTAGATAAGACTAAAACAGGTGTATAGGGTTCCGTATTAACTTAATCTTTTAACTCTCACTTCTTTTGGCCCTATTTGGTATTTAAGAATAGAATAAGACACAGTAAAACACTGAAGATACAGTAAAAAGGTACATAAAAACATTTATAGGACACTAAATTTGAAATACGATTGGTTCTGTTGGATCGATGATCCTTTGAGGACATTTTTCTAAAATGGCGTAATGAGTACGAGTCATCCCTTGATGATGTAAGTAGCGACGTAACTTAACATCGGCTGAGATAACCGCTCTGTGCTTAATAACTTTAATTTGACTTCAGTAAGCCTTACAATTTGCCGAATTGCAGCTACACGTACATTTAGCTACATCAGCTATTGAGGTCGCACTCATGACGTAATTCACGAAAACCTTCCTCGAATGTCCATTGATACTACCCAGGAGATGACGAAAATGAGGGCCTTTCAAAACTATATATATTTGCCTATTAACACTCTAGCGGTCGCAATTTTTGTTTATTCGTTAACCAAACTCGATATTTAATTCTTTTATGTAAAAAGAAAGATCAAGTTCATTATTGGCTGAAATCAGACTAATGGGAGGGTGATTTCGAAAATTCGTAATGTCCCCGTTATTATGAGTCGGATCGAAAAATTGTATAGAACCAATCTTATTGCAAATGTAATGTTCTGTAAATATTGAGATGTACATCTTTTTACTATCTTGATTATTAACCGAGATATTTGCATTTTTTAGTATTCGGCCATCAATAAACCCATACTCCAACTCATGTCATATTAACCAATAAGCTGTTGTATTATGAAGTACAATATTTATAGCCTAAATACGAAATATTGTTCTTATTGAACTTTTACGTTTTGAATTAAATGCAAATACTTGACGCTCGTGGGAAATCTGCTTAGTTAACGCAGCCCCTGCGTGGCGGACTTTTTTTGTCCATTTAACGGCTATGTGTCTCTGTTGGTATGTGTATGGAGTGCGGTGGAGGTAACTGAGCAGTGGCGAGGACTGTTAATATTCCCCACCCACAGCCGATGTGACTGGGCCCAAGGTTACTCTGAGGGAAGGGGTAAATCATTAATATGTCCACTAGTTTATTGAACGGAAAATGTTATATAACCAATCTTGCAGATCGAATTTCAAGTTATACTTACACAGGGGTCATTCCATGTCAGTTCAACACACTTCGAATTAAAATTTTACATGGCCATTTTAGAATTTCCTAACATTTTGTGTACAGCTAATAGCTACTGAAAATTAAAAAAAAATGGGTACTTCTGTATTATATCCACCACATTTTAGTTCCACGCTAGAAGGCGCTTCTGAAGTGCGACGCTAGCTCTTTCAGGCTAATGAGGTTATCTTTTGTCATAGTTGCGTTTGCTGTTTATTGTGCTGTTTAGTGTTTCTTAATCCTTTAAAAATGCCTCTTTGGGATTTGCTAACGACTGAAGAAGACGCTGTTAAATATTTACAGGAGAGGAATATTTTGGCTATCAGAAGAAAGTGTTCTAAACCACATTGTATGAAACTTTATAGTGGAAAAAAAAGTCTTTTTTGGAAGTTGAATGTAAGAAAGTGTGGGGAGTAAGTCGGCGTTCGGATTGGCACTTGGTTTGAAGGAGGTAAAATTCCATTTTGTAATGCATTGAATCATATTTGGTAGAATTCACATGGCGACAGCACCATGTGAAAGGAAATGGAGACACATTTCAGTGCATTTTAAATTGTATTTCTACACATTTCCCGCCTAAATGTGAATAAAATGTTTTATTTTTAAAAATTGTGTTTTCTTTTATTTATCATTATAATTCCGTAGAAGGTTATAAGGTAAGTATAACCTCCCTTGCGGGCAATGAATCGTACTACTTAAAACAGTAGCGCACTCTAGCGTGGAACTAAAATGTGGTGGATATAATACACAAGTACCAAAAAATACACCATAACTGCATTTTGTTTCTTTCGTGTGTTTGTTTGTTACCTTTTCACGCATAAACGGCTGAACCGAATTTTTTTAAACTTGGTATGTAAACTTAGACTTGAGGCTATATTAAAATTCTCTGAGATGAACAGGAGTGGGGGTTATAAGGGAGGCCTGAAATTAAAAATAGCGATATTTCGTTTCCTATTGGTTTTTCGGCAAATATAAATATAACAAAAGTTGCTTATTTTGTTATTTGGAGTAACTTTTGTTATATACATTTTTTTCGTATACCGGTTTATAAACGAGATATACGCTAAAACCTATAGCGGAAGTGAACAATTTAATTTGACACAAAAGACTCAACCAAACTAAATATAACTCGGTATGTGTATTAGCACTAATGCCATCATTATAATAAGGCGTACCAACATTTCTAGGGAAGGGCAGAAGTGGGGGTTGTAAGGGAGGCCTGAATTTAAAAATAGCTGTATTTCGTTTCCTATTGTTTTTTTGGCAAATATAAACATAACAAAAGTTGTTTATTTTGTTATTTAGAGTAACTTTTGTTATATAAATGTTTTTCGTATACCGATTTATAAATGAGATATACGCTAAAACCTATAGCGGAAGTGAACAGTTTAATTTGACACAAAAGACTCAATTAAACTAAATAAAACTCGGTGTGTGTATTATCATTAACGCTTTCATTATAATAAGCCATACCAACATTTCTAGGGACGGGCAGGAGTGGGGGTTGTAAGAGACAGTATAATGCAAATATGACAATTTGGAGGACAGTGAAGACTTACATAAGAAATTAATTTTATTATTAACAAATGCCAACAACGGGTATTAACCCTAAACACTGGGATGGGTAAATGTCAAAATATTGTGCAAAGTAAAGCCTTGCCAAAAAAATATCATCAACATTCAGCCTCAAATGAATTCCCGAGCGAAGCCGGGTATCTGAGCTAGTGTTAAATAAAAGAAAACACAATTTTTAAAAATAAAACATTTTATTCACATTTAGGCGGGAAATGTGTGGAAATACAATTTAAAATACACTGAAATATGTCTCCATTTCCTTTCCCATGGTGCTGTCGCCATATGAACTCTACCAAATATGATTCAAGGTGATGATGCCTGGCTGTCCCACGATGTTTTTTATTTCGCCACTTTGCACTTCCCCACATTCTCTCCACTGTCTGAGTATGTGCTCCAGTGATGGGGTCAATAAAATTATATTTATGATTAACTTTGGCTAGTAAATAGACTCCCATCTATTGCAACTATGACAAAAGATAAGTAAAAAGGAAGATCAAGTTCGTTAACGGCTGAAATCGGACCAGTGGGAGGGGGGGTTTTTCAAAAATTCGAAATATCTCCGTTATTATGCATCGGATCGTAAAATTGTATAGAACCAACCTTATTGCAAATTAAATTTACTATAAATAATGTTATATACATTTATTCTGTATCTTTAATATTAACCGAGATATTTGCATTTGTATTCTGCGTGTAGGCTATGTTCGGACTTTCCGCCGAAAGCTCTGGTGGCCATTTCCATAACTATTCGTCCCTCGTGAATAGGTTTAGAGGTTAGCTTAACTGTTTTTTGGGGCTAGAAACTACTGGGTTATTACGCCCTAAATAATGTTTTAGGTTTAGAGGTTTCTTACTACTACAGTTGTTATTAGGCAGATTTCTCTATTGTAAAACTTCACGTGGGAAATCTGCTTAGTTTACGCAGCCCCTGCGTGACGGACTTTTATTTAACTTCTATTAATTTAGGTGGTAAATAAGTTATTTTGATATTTTTTGAAATGTAATTTTGGTAAGAAAATTATCTGTAGGTTTTTAAAAAGGTATTTGTAAGTTTTAAGTATCACAAATCATTGTGTAATTTATAAAAAAAAAATGATCTTTACATTTTTAAAAATATATCTTTAAGTATTAAAAATAATTATCTGTAAGCTTATAAATTATCTTTAAGTTTCTAATCAAATATCCATAAGTTTTAAGTATAAATAATTTTCTGCAAGTTTAAAAAAAAATTTAAATAATAATGTCAAAATATTATTTATGTAAACTATGCAAGTATATGCAATTCCACTAACTTTCTATTATCACTAATCAATAATAAATTACGTTTTTTGTGCATTAAATAAATTATTATTTTATTTTTTTATTCATGTTTGATTTTTTAATAATGTTTAATCAATGCTGCTTCTCATTTTCTGCACTATATTTTTATATAAATTAGGAAAAGTAGAACATATACTAGAGAAAGGTTAGACAGCAGGTACTCAGTATCGATACTTAAAGGGCTGGAGCAAGTGTACAGCATGCTGGCAAATATGTTCAGCTTGGGTAGTACACGTCCTCTCATCCCCACCAAGCCTACCACCCATCCCCACCCCCATGCGCGGACTGTCTCATGTCTCATGAACTCAACTATACCTTATTCCATTTTATTTATCAAGTTATATATTTTGTTTAATATTTTTTATTTGATTTTCCTATTATCCAACGTGACTCTTTATTCTTTTTCTCACTTTTTAGTTTTTAGCAGATTTTCCTTAAGAGAAAACTGCTCAAAATTATATATGTATATATATTTGTTTGTTAAAGCTCTAGAGGTTGCAATTTTTGTTTGATCGTTACGAAACTCGATATTTAACCGTTTTATAAAAAAAGACAGATCAAGTTCGTTAATGGCTGAAATCGGACTAGAGGGGGGGGGATTTTCCAAATATAATCCGTTATTATGCATCGGATCGAAACATTGTATAGAACCAATCTTATTGCAAATTGAATGTACTATAAATATTGTTATATACATTTATTCTCTATCTTGAATATTAACCGACATATTTGTATTTTTATCAAGTCTGTGGGCCATGTGGTCGGTCTGTGGTGGGGTATTGTTCGGATTAGTTCGGCCGTTTCCGTAACTGTTCGGCTCTAGTGGAAGCTTCTTCTAACCTTACTTTACCTTCTTTACTTTGTAAGATTTATGCAAATACGCTCTGTTCATCTGCCCCCCCCCTACTTTAGTTCTTGGACTACTAAAATTTGAGTTATTAAAATATAAATTATTCTTACAATTCAGAAGCCGTTTCAGTTGGGAATTTATTAAAATTAACTGAAAGATTTCTCGTTACCGTTTGTATTTACTCACGGTGGTGTTGTGTTACCAGTATGCAGATTTCTTTATTGCTAAACTTCACATGGGAAATCTGCTTAGTTTACGCAGCCCCTACGTGACGGACTTTTGTAATTAGTTTTGGATTCTATCTTTTGTTTATCTCTATTGTGTTCGATTTCTGCTTATTGTTCGATTTCAGTTTTTGTTTTCCATTTCTGTTTTTTGTTCCATATCTGTTCTTGGTTTTCCATTTTGTTCTTGTGTTCCATTTCTGTTTTTGGTTTCCATCTCTGTTTTTTTTTTTTTGCATTTTTGTTTTTCGTGTTCAATTTCTGTTTTGTGTTGCTTTTCTGTCCAATTTCTGTTATTTTGTTTTATTTTCCTTTAAATTAATTTTGTTTCGTTTTTAATTTTACACAGTTTTTTTTCTGAGTAACATCGCCACGGCTGCGAAGCTCCAAGTAAATAAATAAAATTGTAATTTCTTATTTCAAACGGTTTCCGAAATACGACTACGCAAAGTTTTTAAAAAAGCGCTCAAAAACGCTGGAAGGCCTTTTTTCAAAACCGCTCTAGACCCGGTTCTCTGCAGCTAGGAAAGCTGAAGTAGTGTCATTTTACTCTGTTAACCATGACCTTTCATATGGCATGTAACACACCATAGGTTATAATAACAAAATTTTTCAAAAACTCAAAATACAACTTTTACTTTTGATTATTTTGAACATTACATGTCCAAAAATTTTCAAATTATTCCTAAGTGTTGGTTGCACTTACATTTAGTATGTGCCTGAGTTTTAAAATGGCCCGATAATGTGGTTTCGATAATTTCCGATAAAAAGCTTCGAATAATATGGTTTATTATATAACAGAATATTGTTTATGTAGCATGAGTAGAAGTGTAAACCAACAGGCTAGCCAACATCGTAGTGCTGAATAGAAAGATAGACCGGAAAGACAAACAATTAATGAAATATATCTGAATATAACATATTAATTTAATCGAAAACAATTTACTAAAGCTAGGCTGACTTTACTAGCTTCATCCTGGTCTTTGTACACGGGATGTTGTAACCGTTTTAATCACTGCTAAGATATTTTGAAAATTACAAGTTATGGCCAATGTTATGTTAAGAATAATTGAAATGTGCAGTACAGGAAACAAATTATCTTTGAATATTTCAAAATCTCTTTACTTGAAATTCACAAAGAAAAAAAAATCCCAGTATTCTACTAATACTAAAAAATAATTATAAAAATAACTAATTTTACAAAATATTTATGTGTGATAATTGATTATATATTGTGATATACACATTGACATTTTTACAAAATAAAATTATTAAAATAAAACATCTTTTATCACATTTGTCTAAGAAAACCTGGGATTGCAAAAAGGAGATTTAGAAATTATATATGAAGGAGAAATCCTTCCCTATTTACTTTATGCATTTTGTTCATGGAAATCAGGAATGGATAAAAAACATAATGTGAAAAATCTTGTGTGGGTTAGTGGATAATTTCATTAAAAAACATAAATGCTTTCAAATCAATTTCATTTGAAGCTTGCAAAAATGTTACTCATCACTATTTTGTCTGACTAAGTCTATACACAATACTGACTACAGAATCCAGGACTACATGTTATGCATCAGATCAAACAATTGTCTAGAACCAATCTTATTGAAACTGTAATGTTCTATAAATATTGTTTCATATGTTTTTTCAATTTCTTGATTATTAACCAAGATATTTGCCTTTTTTAGTTTTCAGTCTTCAGTAAACCCCCACTCCTACTCATTTCATATATCAATAAGCAGTTATATCATGAAGCACTTTATTTGAAGCCTAAAAACCAAATATTGTTCTCATTGAACTTTTACATTTTGATATAAATGCAAATATGTGGTGCAGTGGGAAATCTGCTTAGTTAACGCAGCCCTGCATGACAGACTTTTTATATAACTTTTAGGACTTTGTAGTTTTAAAGAGCAGTAGGTTACAAATTATTTTTATTTCATCTATTCAGTATAATATAGATATATTTATTTTTAGTTTAAGGGATATATTACATATTACTTTTATTTATTTTTAGTAATAAATGATTCTGTATTACATTGTCCCACATTAAAAGATTTTTTTTTAATTATTTGCTGTTATTATAATTTGATGCTTAATTTGTTAAACTGAAGGAGTTCGAACTCCTTGCATTAGAGTCTATTACTCTGAAGCTATAAATCATTGTATTTTATTCTAGTTGAAAAATTAATACAAACTACCTTTGAATATATAAAAAACATTACCTGCACTTGTACAATTCTAATCAAAACACCATCTTTGTTGTCAAACCAAATGAATAAATAATATTTATAAAGGACATTAATTTTTTGCAATTAGTTGTCTTTTAGTTTTTATTTTTCACTTTGTACAATTAAGACGAATTGGTAAGGGTGATCTACAGGCTACCAACCTTTTCTAGATTGGGATGACTAAGTATTTTATTTAATGAGTTCGGCAATGCCTAAGTGATATGAAGACCAATACCTTAACTCGCATGGCTAGCCCGAGCCCTAAATGTCTTACATTAAGCAAATAGCGAGCATTAAATATGAATTAATACGAAACATTGCTGCCATTGCATGGCTTCAGTGATAGGCATAAATATAAAATTGATTACCATCCCATCAAAAATTAAAATATTTAAAAAGCTTTAAGTTAAAACTGTTGAATATATATATTTTTTTACATATTCCTCGATTTATGAAAAAATAAAGAATCAAACAATTTGTTCAACTATTAAAAAGAATAGAAGAATGATTTAGGAAGTTTATTACCCAACATAAATATAGCTTTAATGGAGTGGCAGTGAAGAATTACAGTTTCCTTTTTTTATTTTAGTGTTTTTATTGTTTGTTCAAGGTTTTAGCTAGTTATGTAATTTTTTACTAGTATGCTTCAAGGAGAGGAGCAAATATTGAATATACTTAAGTAAAAGTTTTAAAATTTGTGGCTCTTTACACTATAATGAATTGGGTGTACTTTTATACATTGAATAAAGAAGAAAATAACTACGAAAAGGAAGTAGCTGAATATGGTGAGCGAAATCACCCTAAAATGTTTTACATGTAATATCCACATTTTGTGAGATATTTCCTAATGTAAAAAAGGATAGTTAATACTTTTTGTTACAATAGTAATACTGCACTACATAGGAAAAAATTAAAACCCCACTAATAATCATCTGTTTTTTGAAGTAACCAAGTCACTAAAGCTTTCAGTTCCAGCATTTCAGCTGAATTTCTGTTTGGTTAGACTTCTTGGCAGAAATACAGAATAGATGATAAGATGAGATGGATGATTGTGTCTGTTTAGCTGGTCTTGGAAATATGCTTATAGTAAGTAGCCCTGCTGACTTAATTCCTGAATGTAAATAGGTTGATATTTTCAACCAGTCTTTATTCTCACTGAGAACATGGTGGGGCTCGGGTTGGCCGTGCAAGTTAGGGCGTTGGTCCTAATCTCGCATGGCAGACCTAGAGTGGCGGGTTCAATTCCCGCCCTGGGCCGTAGAAATTTATTTAATGACGGCCTCATTAAATAAACTCCTTAGGCTCACCCTGGCTAGAAAAGGATGGTAACCTGTAGATAACCCGTCCCGATTAGCCTAGTAGCATAGTGGACGTAAAATTAAAAAAAAAAAAAAAAAAAACATGGTGGTAATCTATCTATAGAGGAATGACTATTTAAGAATTTTTTTCTCTGACACTTTTATTGTTCAATAATCTAATGGAGAAGACAATGGAAAGCCATTTCATGCCCTTGCTGCCTGTTACTTCTGATTTGTCTTCCTGCTCATAGAAACAACTTGCAATGCTCAATAACCTACCTTCAAATACACTTACGATGAATTAAATAAATCGCTGTGCTTTAAGGTTACCCAAAAAGTATTAACCTGTTTTTTTTCAGTGATAATACTTTTACTTTTCTCATTTAGAATTTCTTTTGAGTCCAATTTATCCTGATGATAATTAGGAAATCAACATTTTTATTTTATTCTCTTTTGTGCAGTCCCCATTTTAGGAGATTTTTGCTCCCATTATGTTGTATACTATGCTACAAGGAAAGAAATCTTTGTTTTACCTTTGCTTGATGTACATCTTAATCTTTATTTTCATTTTATGTTTATAATAAAACCAACATTTTTATTACCTTTACATTATAAACTAATCAAGTGTGAAGTTCCGTAACATAACTACAAACCAAATAAATTCTAAATTTGTTTAATTTATTGTAAGTTGGTCTTAATCTTACTTGATAAACGTAGAGCCTTGAGTGAGTTTGACTCTCACTTGGGCAAGAGGAATTTATTTAGTGAGAAATGCATTAAATAAAACCCAATCCTTTGTCTCACCCTTGCTGGTAACCTGTAGATAACCCATCCCAATTAGCTCATGTAGCAAAGAGTGGGCATTAATAAGTAACCTTTTATTTTTAATTTATTATAACTAAAAAATAAAATGCTTTTCTATATAAATTTTACATGCAAACACATATCTAATTAATTTAAAAATAACTGATTAAGATTACTTAAATTTTAAAACTGCTTCAAAATATGTGTTAATTTTACTCATATCACCTTTTCTTTAATGATGACACTACTTAAAACAATTGGTTTTATTTTTTTCTGAAGAGTAGAGTTTAAGCACAATGAACACCAGGTTTACAAAATTTTCTTAAAATAAATACATGGAATCATGTAACATGTGGTATTGTCAAATGAAAACAGCGATATGTTTTACAGTAATAATATCATTATTATTTATTAATGTCCATTTTTTGCAACTATGGCTAATTGGGACGGGTTATCTACAGGTTACCACCCTTTTCTAGCCAGGGTGGGACTAAGGATTTTATTTAATGAATTCCGTCACTAAATAAATTCCTCTGCCCAGGCGGGAATCGAACTTGCCACTCTAGGTTTACCATGTGAGGTTAAGGTCAGCACTATAACCAGTAATAATAAGTCCAATGTAAAATATGGTGTTTTAAGCAAAATAGGTTGCATGGATTTTTAAATGTTCAAATTTAATTTTAATTGATTGTAATAATTATTATTTATTAACTTCCACTTTTTGGTACTATGGCTAATTGAGAGGGGTTTTCTACACACAAACACTTCAATATTAACTAAGATATTTGCATTTTTTCAGTTTTCTGCATTCAGTAAACCCCCACTCCTACTCATGTCACATAAACAATACTCTGTTATATAATGAAACAAATTTTTTGAAACTTAAATACTAATTATTATTCTCATCGAAATTTTACTTTTTATGCTAAATACAAATAAGTGGCGTACGTTGGAAATCTGCTTAGTTAACACAGCACTTAAGGCTGCAGTTACTGAGGTTTATTCAAGATGAGATTTTTCAAAAAATTTCTTTAATTTCTCATTGATTCTACCTAGTAGATGATGAAAATGAGCTGTATGACATATATATTTATTATTTATAATGCATGTAAATAACATTCTTCAAAAATTTTAAATTTTTAGAAATCAATTATAATTTATATAGTAATTATCTGATTTTATCACACTATCATAAATTGTTCTTATTCTTAGGGAATTTTCTCTAGGAAATATGCTATTGTTGTTCCTATTTGAAAATTCAATTAACTTTATAAGAAGCTTGAATACGGAAAGAACAATGTTCTTGGAGCTGCTACTTATTGAATGAAGTGGGTATCTACAAGAGGTAGACACCCTGGTTTAGTGGAAAAATAAGAGGAGTAGTTAATGAATAAAATGACATGGAAAAATTGTTGCATGTCAGGAGCATAGTTAGAGTATATTAAAGTGAGTAAGCAAGGTCCTGGAAGGATTTCAGAATAAAACTAAATGAGGTCCTCAATGAAAACATAGGGTTTTCCCGGAGAAAGATTAATGTTTTTAAAAAGTTTAAAAGCTAGCAAATAGAAATATTAAGAAATACAATGGAAGAGTAGCAGAGGATAACTAAATATTAGAAACATAACAAATGGATTACAATAGGTGATTCCAAAGCAACATATTTGTGACAACTCAACAACAATATGTACAATTGAAACTAAGTTATTGTTAATGCATTAATTCGAACATCTTACAGATGGCACAATTTTAACATACAGATCACTTAATCTTTTAGATAACAATTTATTTCCTACTAATCTATAAACATCACTATAATTGTCCTCCTAGTCATATGAGGGCCAATGAAGATGAATGTGATTCGTTCTCTCCATTTTTATGAAAAAATACCTCATCTCTTAAAGTTTGAAAGACAACCATGGTAGTGTTATAAAGTCCATGGATAAAATAAGAGTGTGGCTCATTGGCCATTTATTACAAATGTTACACAGATTATACAAGTGTTCTTAAGTCTATATTTGAAGAAAATAAGTCCAAATCCCTTCTTTTTTTTTTTAAGTGAACACTTTGCTGTTAAATTTCTAAATGTTTTAATGAAAGCAGTTGAACAGTGCAACATTCTTCTATTTGCTCCTCCCACTTTATGGTGTTGAAAAGTTTCCCCAGTGGTTTTTATCACAAATCTTCTTGTTGTCAAGATCTTCTATAGGGCAACAGTTCTTGTGGTCTTTTATTAGAGCAGTTAAGATTTTGTCGTCTCTCACCACAAAAAGCTCATCAATATTACATTCAAGCATTGTACAGTCACTGTATAGATTTTTTCAATGTCCTGTCTATTTAGAAGTATGCATAGCAACACCATTCTGGAGTAATGTCTGAAGGCTTCGATAAACCCCAGCTCAATTGGCTTTTGGGCGGTTTACATTTGGAGGCAACTTTAAATTTGTGATTTTCTGGTTTTATGGATTGTTATCGATCACCATTAAAACATTTTCAGAATTCCCAATTGCCAATTGATGCTTTTTAACTGTCTTTTTAAAAAAAAAAAAAAACCAGGATAATTTAAAAAACATATTTTCTCATTTACCACTTTAAAAGCATTTTATTTATATTACATCCACATGAAATTTTCATTATAATAATTTAGTTTTTATGAAGATTTTGTAATTTCAGCAAAACTTATCACTTGTCAGTTTATATGGGGTGTGTATTAGTTATTTGTTGGCTTGCACAACCTTATTTAATTTTATGACAAACTACATTAAGGGGAGAGTTTTTCTTAATGACATTAAAATTAAAACTGGGACTGGAACATTATTTTTTTCAAATATTGATTTTCATAAATTTATGCTTATAGCAAATTTGTAAAAAAATACTAAATAATTTATCTATGATTTCTATAAATTCTTGAAGTAAAGAAACTATAAGGCTGAAGCATAGAAATTAACTTAAATCAAATTTAAGTAGAATCTAATTCTGTAAATCTAGATTTTGTTATACAGTATTATATTTATTGTTTGTTTTGTAATAATTATATTGACACATTCAAAAGCCTTTTACAAAATAGATTTGTTCGAAAATAGGCTTTTGAATAATTATAATATGTAATATGAATTACACTCACTTTTTTTCTGGTGACTCACCCCCCCCCCCCCACAATTAAACCATAAAGTCTGTGCCTATGCTAATAATATATTTTATACATGATTTCAAAATCATATACCTTTAACTTAATAGATCCCTCACTTGCCTTTCTAAGAAGTATATATGTATTAAAGGGATTTTTAAGAATATTTTTGCTTTTTAATTTGAGTTTTATCTTCACCATTCCACATTTGGGAAAGCAGCTGTTTTCACAGCATGTGCTTATTGATTTTTTTGAGCCTCTTGACCTGCACCACAAACACCACTTTAAATTGAACCATACACCCTTCAAATTAATTTAAACTATTTTAGGATATATTTTTGAAATTTGGTTTGAAACTTCTTCAAATGTCCATCCATCCTCAGACATACCTAGTCAAAAAGAGATTGTATTTCTTCTTTAAAGTTATCTTATTTAATTTTATCCCCAGCACTTTTTGAGTATTGTAGCTCCTTATCAAAGCGTTCCTTTTTCTCTAAAATTAAAATTTATGAATATCTCTTATTATTATTTATTTCCCTTATTTTTATGATCTATATTTATATCCTTAATGAGCATCATCTTTTTTTTCTTTTTTCTCTTTTTTTTTTATCTCACTAACAGGTATAAAAGTATTTTATGTTCTATTCCATTTAACTCACATCAATATTGGTTGATGACAATAGGTCAATGATTTAGTACAGTTGACTAGCCAATATTAATAATCATTATAATGAGGTTAATTTCTAGACTTCTGCTATTAATTCCCTATATTTTATTTTTTTTTTAAATAGTTTAAAAGATGGCAGATGGGTCAAGCATACTCTTACTCATGTGGGCATATATACATACTTTTATAAGGAATGAATGTTGTGTAGTATACTTGTAGTGTATGAGTGAATGTATGTGTATGTTATGGGAGTGTGGTGCATGTTTATCATTGTTTGCCAACACTCTATATGTCGCAATTGTTTTTTGATTACAATCAAATTCTATATTTAAATGTTTTATGTAAAACTAAATATCAATCTATATAAGATATAACCAAGTATACTGCTATCCACTCCACGTTTGGGCTCTTTGGCTTTAGTATATTATAGTGCTAATATAATTTTCTTCTTTATGTGGAGCATGATCAGCACTTTGCAAATCCCGCTGAAATTACTTATAAAAGTCAAATTATTTGACTCATGTCATACTGCTTGTAGGCGGCAATGAACTGGGAGGGGGGAGCAGTGGTGGCCCGAAGCAAAAATTAGTGGGGGTGCTGCTTCAGAAAATTTTTAGCCTTTGTTTTAAAATTGTGTAAAAGGAAACAAACATGTTTAAAAAGAAAATGTATTCAGAAACTTGATAAAATTCTAAAAGAACAAAATCAAACATTTTTTACTTACTTTAACCTAAATTGTTAACGTTCAAGCTTAATCTATTCATTTGGAAATGAAATCCATTCTTTTCCACAGCAGTGTTGTTGGAAGTGAAGAGTATTGTGCACTTGGAGAGAGAAAGATGTCCAATTCCTCACAAGTTTTTTTTTTTTTTTTTTTTTTTTTTTTTGAAGAAGAAGAAGAAGAATTGGACGTATTTTTTTGTCCCCAAGTAAATCCATTCTTCTTGTTTTAATTTGAGCGAAAAGATCAATAATTTTCTCCTTGATCTCTGGATGAGAACTGAGGAAATCAGGACGCCAGGGTCGGCACTGCGGGAACGAACAGTGCTCTCTCTCCCGTGCAGCCTCGCCTGGAGCTTCCTGTGTACGCACGCGCACAACAGTCAAACACCTCGCCGCTGGAACTGTGAAGCTCACAGTTCCATATAAAGATTTTTGTATATTTTTTCATAAACTAGGGGATGGTTAGTGCATTACGCTTAAGGTTTATATATTATAAAAGTAGAAAGAAAGAATTAAAAAAAATAAAGGCTCATTATATTAAATGTTATAGATGATATCAAGTGGAAATTGGGGGTGCTGCAGTTCCACAGTGCCTATACGCGAGCCGCCACTGGGAGGGGGTTGGGAGGTCTTATAGACATGTCAACAGTTGTCATAGAAAATTAAAATTTACTTTGGAGACTAAAAGTTAAGGGAAATTGAGCTTTCTGGATATGGAGATTTCAAGCAATGGATTGTCTCACTCCTTCATCATCTGTGGGAAGCCTACCTCCACTGCCATCTTGATCCCATCTGATTCTTACCATCATCCCCAATATAAAACTTCGGGAATCATATAGATGATCAACCGTCTGCTGAGTATTCTAATGGCTGAAGCTGATTTTCTGAAAGAATTAGAGTATATAAAACTCATAGCATCAAGCAATGGTAGATAGGACGTATGCTGGAAAAGGTTGGCCGTCTACAGGAGTCTAAGCTCCCTAAAGGAACTCCTTCCAAGAACTTAAGATGCAGTCATCCACTAGATAGATCTGGTGTGTATCGAATTGCTTCTCTGACTTGGGGCAGCTCATATGTAGGGAAACGTGGAAGGGTTTTAAAGTGCAGAGTAAAAGAACACGTTTCCACTTCATCGGAGGTACGAAAGCATATTTTGAGAGGTCACGAAGCTAAAAGGCTGTTCAGTTCGAGATACTTGACCGCCTTAAAAAAGGGAGAAAAATGTGTTTGGTGGAGCAGGTATGTGGATCAGGATAGACATGTTGGGAGACAAGAATATTAATATTATAGGGGAATGTGGTGTTATTAGGTTTACAACATTGGTAATTGTTTTAGCTTGTAGCGGAAAGTCTCCTACCAATTAAGTCGGCAGTGTCGATAATCGATAAGTATGGATGAGCTCTACACAGAATGTTCCTCGTTCAGCCTATTGACACGATAGTGTTCCGCAGTTAAAAGTTTTATAGTTAAAGCAGTGCCTGTGTTTTGTGTCTCTACATCGCCCTACACCAGGGATGAGCAACACGCGGGCCGCATGTGGCCCTTTGAACATGTCCATGCGGCCCGCCAAGCATTTCTAAAATTGAATTTATTTCATCGACTTTCTCCCATCAATATATTGTTATAAAATTAATTATAATAAAATGCTAGTACATACTAAACTGAAACAATTTTTTGTGGCGAGTTACTCACTTTTCGGCGACTTGTTCAAACATACAATACGAACTCCCCGACTTTGTATGTTTACAGCTATTGAGGTTGTACTCATGACGTGATTTTCTAAATTATTCTTCAAGGCAAAGACCTGTACCATGAACTAAAGTATGTGTTGGAAATTTTTTTCAATTTTATTAGAAAATATTATTGGTATATCGACGGTTGCAGCAGGAGTAATGCCAAGTATGGAGGAGTATCGGGAAGACTATTTCAACACATTAAAAAGGTTACAGGAAGGGAAATATTCCTTAACCACTGCATAATTCACCAGGAACATTTGTGTGGTAAAAGATTGTGTTTGCCAAATGTCACAGTACATACCAATAATTACACTAATCAATTTTTATTGATGAAGTCGCTTTTTATCTTTTTTTTTTATAAAGTCGCGTTCGTTAAATCACCGTGAATTTAAAGAATTCGTGAAGATTTAGAAACTGAATATGGCGACGTGGTTTTTAATACCGAAGTACGTTGGCTTAGTAGAGGTGCAATGCTAAAAAGTCCGTCACGCAGGGGCTGCGTAAACTAAGCAGATTTCCCACTTGATGTTTTACAGTAGAGAAATTTCAAGAGAGCCGTCAAGTTAAGGAAATGGCCAAATTAGCTTTTGGCGGGAGTCACTCGTCCGTTAGCCGCCCAGATTTCATAAAAATGCAAATATCTCGGTTAATATTCAAGATAGAGAATAAATGTATATAACAATATTTATAGTAAATTGTATTTGCAATAAGATTGATTTTGTACAATTTTTCGATCCGATGTATAGTAACAGAGATATTTCAAATTTTCAAAAATTCTCCCCTCTACACCCTCCCCCTCCCACTGGTCCGATTTCAGCCGTTAACGAACTTGATCTTTCTTTTTACAAAAACGACTAAATATCGAGTTTGGTAACGATCAAACACAAATTGCGACCGCTAGAGCGGTAACAGACAAATATATATATATATATATATATATATATATATATATATATATATATATATATATATATATACATACAGTATTGAACGGACCTCATTTTCGTCATCTACTAGGTAGGATCGATGAACATTTGAAGAAAAATTTCGAAAATTCCGTCATGAGTACAACTTCAATAGCTGATTTCCCTTAGGGGAAATCTGTTAAAAGAGTATACAACTTAAAAAGCGAAATACAATTGTTCGTGGATATGAAGGGATATACCTTTCCTCATTATGGTGTTAAGAATGGATGTGTGGTTTTGGGTTTCTTATCGACTTGACTCAGCATCTCAATGATCTTAATGTGGATACTTCAAGGAAAAGGGCAGTTTCATCAAATTCAGGGCTTTGAGTGAAAATTAAAATTGTGGAAACAGCATCTTTTGCAGAATAATATGTCTCACTTTCCACATTTAGAAAAAGAAATCATTACAACTTCTCAAAAATACAAACAATTTATAGACATTTTAATCAACGAATTTCAATTACGATTCGAAATGGCCCAAGCTGAGAAGACAGCAGTTTCCGTGAAAATGTTTTCACCGCCATTTAATATCGATGTGGATACAGTTCCCGAAGACTTTCAATTGGAAATTATTGACATGCAGAATAATACCGATTTAAAAAATGTAATTTTATCAGTAAACATGGAACAATTTTATAAATTTTATGTTAGTCCAGAGAAATTTCCGCTTTTGACGAAAAATGCAAAACAAATGATGTTTATGTTCGGGTACGTACGTTTGCATACAATTATTTTCAACCATGAAATTAATCAAACATGTGTTGTAAATTATTAATAAGTGTTACTTTATGTGCGGCCCGCCAAAAATTTTAAAATTTACAATGGCCCGTTGATTAAAAAGGTTGCTCACCCCTGCTCTACACTGTTCGGCTCTCGTACGCATTCTCCTTGACGTCAGTGTGACTGCCACAGGTACGGCAGACAATATATTTGATTTTACCGGCTTCAAGGGAACATTGGTATACGTATCTCACTCCACATAATTCCAACGAGGGCAACGTCAGGCCAATACAGCTTTATCAAAGAGGTCCAAGACATCAAAAGTGGCCATTAACTACCATTATTATTATTTTATTACCAAAAGACATTAGAAACATTTAATTTTCATTACTAGATTATTTCATTCAGAATTCGAATTTTATTTGATTATTTTCATATTGGTTCATAAAATTGATTTTGTTAGAACAGGCCTATTTTGTTGGGGCCTCTGTAGTTAGATCCGTCATCCTCTCCATTACACCACTGACAAACTCTTAGTTTAATATATATATATATATATATATATATATATATATATATATATATATATATATATATATACATATATATATATATATTTATATATATATATATATATATACATATATATAAACAAACAAATTAAGCTGCCCTCTTTCTGAGGGTACGTGTGTGGTCAGCCTCCTAATCTGCCAGTTTTGGTAATATTATTATTTTTTTTAATTTTATTTTGTTTATATTGTATATTGAAAATTTGGATAATTGGATGGAGGAATTTTGGGAGGTAGCTCAGGTGAGATTGCAGCTTAATATTTCAACTTTATTTTTTATATAAATGATGGTTAACAAGTTTTATAGATGACTTTAGGATAAGGGTGGACAAGTCCTTCAGGTCATCTTTGTTTAGCCCGTATTCAATTAAGGTCTTGACGGTTTTTTGATGGAGGACTCCTTTTGAACCAAACAGAAGCCCCATAACTGTCCAGTCTTGGATGTGGTATTTTTCAGAGAAATACAGGCAACATGGCTCGTATATTCCTTTCTTCTCTTGATCCACCTCGTTATATATATATATATATATATATATATATATATATATCTTTTTTTAGCTTTTTATACCTTAACATTATCTTTTACTTGACTTATATTATTTATTTATGTAGTTTGTGTTTATATATATATATATATATATATATATATATATATATATAAAATTGTAACCTCTGTCTGTACATTGATTTTTTTCTCGAAATTTCACGAAAACATTTCGTTTCACATGTCAAAGACACCATAACAGCATTTTGTTTCTTTGGTGTGTGTTTGCTTATTTGTTACCTTTTCACGCATAAACGGCTGAACCGAATTTTATGAAACTTGGTATGTATATTACTACTAATCCAACTTAGACTTTAGGCTACATTAAAATTCTCTGAGACGAAAAGGAGTGGGGGTTATAGGGGAGGCCTGAAATTAAAAATAGTGATATTTCGTATCTTATTGCTTTTTCGGCAAATATGCACATAACAAAAGTTGCCTATTTAGTAATTTAGAGTAACTTTGGTTATATATACTTTTGTCGTATAAGGAAGCTTAAACGACATTTACGCTAAAAACTTTAGTTAGGCGCAGTCAACTGAACATCTGACTTTGCACCAACTGTTACTAAATTATAAGCTATATTAACAAACATGCTCATAACAAAAACTGTTCCAGAGTAACTGAATATATATCTGTGTCGTATAAAAGTATCAATATTGTAGCTTGCAATTCATTCCAATGTTTGAATAAGTTATACAATTCAATCTTTTAATTTAATTTTACCTCACCATGATATATTATGACGATAAATAAGAACATTTCAATTGTATGAAGCATTTTAAATACAAGTAACTGTTTCATATTACTCCCCCCCCCCTTCCTCTGTCTTTCACCGGAACATTAATTAATCGGAAGTAAGTAATTTCTTCCTTTAATGTGTTTAAAAAATCAATTAATTCACAAAAAACGAAAGTATTTAAACATACATAATTAGAATTGAAAATAGAATGTGAATATAAGGTAATGTTAGCGGAATTGAGAGTTGGAATTAGTCATGTTCTGTGGTTAACCTGGAGTGTCTGGGAGGGGTGGGGAGACCTTCCTGTAATCTAGCACCTCTCTCACTCCCTATTTCTTTCCTCAGCTGTTGTATATACTTTTTTCGTATACCGAACTATATACGAGATATACGCTAAAACCTATAGCGGAAGTGTATTTTGTTATTTAGAGTAACTTTGTTATATACACTTTTTTCGTATAACGTATTATAAACGAGATATACGCTAAAACCTATAGTGGGAGTCAACAATTTTATATGGCACAAATGACTCAACCGAATTAAACGGGACTCCATATGTGTATTAGCACTAACACCTCATTATAATAAGCCATACCAACATTTCTAGAGACTGGCAGGAGTGGGGGTTGTAAGGGAAGCCTGAAATTAAAAATAGCGATATTTCGTTTCCTATTGGTTTTTCGGCAATTATGTACATGGCAAAAGTTGTTTACTTTGTTACTTGAAGTAACTTTTGTTATATTCAATTTTGTCAACAACAACAACAAAGTATAAACGAGATATACACTAAATACTAAAGCGGGAGCCAACAATTTTGTTGGGCATTAACGATTGAACCAAAATTAACAAAACTCGGTATGTGAATTAGCATTAATTCTTCCATGATTATAAGCTATATTAACATTTGTAGGTCTAAACGGGAATGGCGGTTATGAGGGAGGCCTGAAATAAAAATTTCATTGTCTATTTGTTTTTCGATAAACGTGCTCATAACAAAAGTTGTTTACTTTGATATTTAGAGTTAATTTTGTTTTATAAATTTTTTTCGGGAACAATGTATGAAGCAAATAATTCGCGTAGAAATATTCATATGGTCAACAATTCTTTACAATACCAACTACCAGGTACCTTCCCTGGAAAAATAAATTCAAATCTATGTTAATATTTTATCCTTAATAAATAAAAATCTATGCATAATGCACAGGAGACGGGAAATATGTAAAATATGGAGGACGGTGAAGTCATACATAAAAAATTAATTTTATTATTAACAAATCCATAGCAATGACGGGTATAAACCCTAAACACTGGGACGGGTAAATGTTAAAATATTGTGCAAAGTAAAGCTTTGCCAAAAAAATACCATCACCATTCAGCCTCAAATCAATTCCCGGTTGAAGCCGGGTACCTTAGCTAGTATATATATATATATATATATATATATATATATATATATATATATATATATTGTATTTTTTATGTCCAAGTGGATTGAGTACTCTGCAATTAATAAAGAATTGTTAAGTGTGGAGGTGGTTTGTAATCCCTATCCTTCTGTTGTTGTTTTATACATTTTTTTCTTTGCTCGAATACTGAGCGACTTATTCGTACTTTCTTCCTTTCACTCATCAGTAAACCCCCATTTCTACCCATCGGATTTCTACTTATACATAGTAAATATTTGGTGAGAAGAGATCACTAGGTTGTCAAACAAGCATGTGGGAAATCTGATTATTTTACGCAGTCCCTAAGTGACGGAAGTTTTAATATTCAGTCTTCAGGATAGGTAACGCGATGAAGTCATCAACGTGTCATACCCGTTCGTACTAAATCTTCGTAGCTTACGCAAGCACTGAGTGACTGATTTTTCCGTCACAACTTTTACAAGTTGTAATCCATTGGCGCCCGCGCGCTGTGTGTGCGCATGTCTACTACATTTTCAATATCTAACGGATCTTGTTTTGTCCAGTCTTTTACAGGGATTTACGGACATTTTTGAGGTGATCATGTAACTTCGATATTGAATACATGAGGAAATGCTGTAACTGTATTAGGGGAGGGAAGAAGATGACAGCCATGAGTTAAATGTCAGCGTCATAAAAAGTAAACTCATTCGTATAAATGTTTAGCACATGTTGCAGTGCACGTGCACTTGTGTGCCTTACGAAACGACCGTCTGCCATTTTGAAGGGCCGTATATTATGACTTAAAAGTGATAATATTTGTATATTATATTGATAATATGACCTATAAAATAATATTTGTAGAACATCAATAGTTTTAAAAGCTTGATTCTATTACATTTTACGACCCGACTCATAATAACGGAGAAATTTTCGACTTCCCATACCCTCTAAACCCCCACCATTCCAATTCCGACTTTAGCCAATAACAAATATAATATTTAGTTCTGACTAAAACAGTTAACTATCGAGTATGGTAGAAATTTAAAAAAAAAAGTTTGAGGAAAGTGCGATAAATTTTATTTATTTATTTATATGTTTAGTGTCACGCAAGTTTAGCGATTTACACCCTTTATCGCACGAACCAACTGTTAAAGATTACTCTAAAATATTCAGTCTAGTTAATATAAATTCATTGTTGCTGCTGGGCGATAACTCTAGTGGAAAATAAAATAACGTAGGAACTAATAGATAAAAAAAAACTATTAAAACAGAAACAACAGAACAGGGAAAGTTATGAAGAGGAAACAGAACATGAATAATTGGTAAAAGACAAAAAACAAAAAAAAATACGAAACAAAAACGAAATGTTAAATTTGAAAAGTAAAATATTTTATAAAAGATAATAAAAGTATAATTACCTAGTAATTTATGATAAATAAACAAGGATTTATTTAAAGTTTGTAAAAAAGATTTTACACAAGCATTCAGAATTTCACACATACATATACACTCACACGCTCACACACACACTCACGCACACGCTCACACACACACACACACACACACACACTGTGTTGAATTAAACCTTTATGGCTATACTTCGCTCAAAATAAGAAGAGGTTGGGTACTATATAAGTGTGTAAATGTGTGCTTGTTTTAAATATGATAATAATACGTCTAGATGTGTACTTTCGTTGTTCAGAAGTTCGTCCAAATTGTAAGATAAGTCTTAGTTATGTTGTCGTATTATGGCGCCAACCGACCAGTCCCGAAATTTACCATCATTAAATTCGAAAGCTTTCCTTGCGTTTCTAGAAGGGATATTAATCCCTCTGTTTTAAACCCGATGCACCATAATTTTGCCCTGCGCGGCAATTTGGTCCACAAGCACAATCCAAATAAGGAAGTTTTAGACGAGGTTAGAACAAGTGTTTGTTGTGAAAAGTGCTTTCAAAATGGCTTCCAATTTAAACCTAAATAGGTTACATGCAGTAATTCTTACAGGTGAAAGACCTAGAAAGAAGAGAAGTGTATAGTCTAAGGCGTGGCTTGGTTGAAGAGGATATGTTTCACTCATTTGAAACTTATAAAGGAGTTTGGATCCAAATGGGCATGGATGAAAGTTGTTAAATGGATCTCCTTGGTTTAGTCAGCCTCTTCATCGGAAAGAAAACTGTGATGAGACAATCATATAGTATAGTATCTGCTGAGAAGAGGTTTTTTGTAACGTTATCATGCCCATCATCAGTTCTTTAGAAGTCCTGACGTTTAGTGTAGCAATATCTCTACAACTCTCATCTCATTCTTGGCATGCAAGTTACGACAACCACTAACGTAATGTAAGATAAATATTCAAGAAAACAGAAAGAGGCTTACTGAGTACCACGTTTGTCAATTTAGGATTATGTTTTCATTTTATTTTTGTGCGTGTGCGCGCATCTTTTCTTGAGAAAACATATTGGTCATGATCTTGTTATTTCTAAGCATAAGAAAAACTTGAGTTCGTATACTATTATCATTCGGCAACACCAGTACTATCTGGTTTGGGGTCTATTGTACTCTTCCCTGCCTATTTTAGCATTGAAGTCGTCAAAAACAATTTGACGATTTATTTGGGTATTTCATTGTAACGTTTTTCCCCTCCTTATCCTCTGCACACTGATCAAGGATTTATTGATGAGTCTTTCTTTTAGACTATTTTAGTAGAACTTACTCCTACTGTAGTATTCCCTTCTTAGAGTTACTGTAGTATTCCAATAGTGAATGTCACAGACCTTCTCTAACCTGGTGCCTTGCTTGATCTACTGTTATTGTATTAGGAGATACTCAGCAAGGTAGGCCATATCAATTTTACATCATTGGATTTGTTGAGAGTTTGTATATTGTACCAGCGCAACCTCCATTGCCCTGCATACTCCTATTCTGATAAGCTCCGCATGTTCCGATATTGGGTTGAATATTAGTCCCATTTTGTAAGAACACAATGGGACTGATAAGATTAAAAAATCTTTTTTCCCAGAATACATAGCAAAACCTGGTGTTGGTTGGGACATCCCACCCCGTAACTGGATGGATATGTTTACCTATCATCGTGCTTTCATTGCAAATAGCCGATTGAGAATAGCCTGACGCAAGACACTATGTTGGATGCTTCTCATTAATCCAGACTTGAAAGCGAACATGCTTCAAATACTCTCAGTGATGACCGGACAAACAGAACCACAATCCAGTCTGGAGCTCTAATAGTCTTCTCTTACGACATATGAGTGTACATTGAGTGAACGCTACCCTCCCCCCCCCCGGGAATTATATTTTCCATAAAGATTGTTATTGTAATTATTATTCCTTATATCTACTAAAACTAATTTAGACGAGTTGACTATAGGTTACCACCCTTTTCTAGCCAGGGTGGGAGCAAGGATTTTATTTAATGAATTCCTGACTAAATAAATTCTCTATTGCCGAATTTTGAATCGAACCCATGACTTCAAGTTTAGAAAGTAAGATTAAGACCAAGACTAACTCACGTGCCTACCCTGAGCCCCCTAAACGATGACTTTAGTTTTAGTTCACAAAAAGTGTTAATGAGTAAAGAATCCGCCGTTTGCTTATTGTTTTGTATAAGATTGAGAGGGTGACTGCCACTCTCTTATATTCGTACATGTCTGCATGGAGCGTTCAATGGACTTTGCACCTTATGATGCAGTTCGCTTTTCAAGCTATTTCATAATACGCTGAACAGCATGAAACAATGGTTAATATACAGCACTCAATTTCTTAGGAAATTCCATATTTTGTGTTGTGATTTGTGGAATAGGGTCCGTTTGCACAATCCCACGACATTAAACAATCTTATTGTGTATGATTTTGGGAAAACGGAGTGCACCATTAATCTTCCCAATGCATCATAAAGCTGGGATCATGACTTTGCGCAATCGCAAGCCAATAAACAACAGCTTGCCACAGAAACGTACGACAAACATGGCGATTAGCGTCAGTGCGAAGACACTGCAGCAGCTGCGTAAACACTAGCCTCCTTGACCACCACCTGTACTAATAAATAATTTCCAAAGGACTCGATCTTGAGCTCAGTCTTCATGAGTTATGTATCTGTGCTTCTACCAGTTCCTGCTTCTAGCTCTTCTTCAGTCCACCACCCCAGGGCTCTCCTACATCTCAGGTTATTATGAATTTTGTTTTTGGACTTTCAGATGCTAAGAGGCAAAACAGATCAATATCTACAACTTTTTTTGTACCTGGATGCTGCAACTCATATTGTCTCCCTTGCATAAGACATTCTAATTGAATCCTAAATTCTTACTCAATTTCTATTGTTTTCTTATCTCCTGTTTTGAGTTACGCTTCCAGATGAAATGTTTCCGTATGCTTACGGAGTTGTACATCTGTGATATTAATATGCCTATCAAATAATTCTTTTCTAACATCATTGCTCATCAAATAGGAGTTATAGGACTCATTCACATTACGAGCATTAGAACTTTACATGCCCGGTGAATTAAACCTGGCAATTTACCTTTTCCATAAAATCACTGAATTTAAGTTAGAACTTGAGTTTTTAGTTGTCTTTACCAACTGCATTCCACAACAGGTATGTTGTCGACATTTATAATCTTAGTTCACTTGGGGAAGCTAAGATAATATCGCACGTTGGATTTACTTCGATAGCCCAACTTAAGTTATTCTTACTTGAAGTAGTCCATTTAGATAATGAAATTTACTAATTTTCGCATATAAAAGAGGACGCAAAAGAGGGGGGATACATTCTTACCTTCTTCATATGAGAAACACCCAGTGGTTTTAGGGCCAAGGGCGACGAGAGTGGAAGCAACGCCTCTTCCAAGCATTACCTCTGTCTGATATCGATATTGCACCTTAAGTATATAGTTAATAAATTATTTATTTTTTTTATTTGAATGTAGTATACGTATATTTGTTGTTTTTTTTTTTCGGTTGGCGTTATTGACCTTCGAGATCTACAGCCCCCCTCCCCCAAGCGGGACTTCGTTACGTGGGATTTGTTATCAGAGTTTTACGTAGTGAGTGATCAGCGTGACGTACAACCTCGTGAACCAAGGAAGACCTGGAATGAGTTGTCTCTAGTAGTCGGACGAGCCCCATTGTAGCGGGGGGAGGGGGGAGTCTATGGAAGACCCAGCCATCGTAAGTCATCCCTGAGATCATGCAGACCTTTTTACCAGTACGTGCCCATGTACTCCTAGATCCGCTTGGTGTACCATTCAACATTTTCATGATTAGCTTGCCTCTCAACGTGCCTTAATCAGAGCAATCATCCTATCTTCATAGAACAGACCATGTCATGCTCACTCTACAATGAGTCCTGCTGTTGGTACTGATCCGCCATCTGTGTTGTTCTTTGACAGACTCAAATATCTTTAAGCCCTGATCATTGCTCCCAGATTAGGCGCGTACGGCTTTCCTTGGCGCGAGTCTACGGTTCGCTGCCACATATAAGTTGTTGTTCTGATTACAGCTTTTTATATTGGCACTTTCGCCTTCCTGGAGAAAATTTCAAAGCGTAGACACCTTTTCAGGGTTTCGAAGCCTCTGGTGCCTGAGACCATTTTGGCTTGCATATCTGTTTCTTCAATATAACTCTCCATGTCTATCCCCCCCCCCCCATGGTACTTAAACTTACTAAAATCACAATTCGTGTACTCTCCTTCTTCGACAGGCCTCCAATCTCCCTGGTCCATGTTAAGGGTATGTACATATTTATTCTTTTCTAAACTTAGTATGAGCCCTGGACCTACCGCTGCTTGTTTTAATGCTTCCAGAGTTCCAGCCAGTGTTATTACTAGCACTGAACAACTGATCTTCTGCTAACGCTAGTCACCACATTGTCAGCATATACCATACGATTTGTGAGCATATTGCATATGGCACCACCAGCAGTTGTCCTAATTTTCCGCTTTGTAATTTTCTGGGCGAGGTTAAACAGTATAGGCGAAATGGATCTCCTCGGCGTAAGGCAATGGTAACCTCAAAGCTATCAGAGTCACCAACTCTGACTTTGTGGTTTCAAGGTGTACCTCCTAGAATCATCATCAACCTCATTAGCATGCTGGGTATACCAACTGACTATAATCCATGCAATAATTTTAGCCTATTTAAACTGTTTTAGGCTTACCGGAAAAACCTCAAGAGGTGATGCAAATTAACACTCTGGTACTCTCAAAGTATTCTCTAATCTCCGATAGGATTTTATAGCAATCCAAAACGAAACGAACGAAATATGTTCATTTTTTATGTATACGTACAGTATCCCCCTTTTTTTTTTTTTTCTCCTCATAGTAACCCTGTGAGGAGTTATTTATTGGAATACATGTTCCATTGCCACATGGCATATTACATGTATTATAATGTTTAAATACATCATTATTTTACAATAAATATTTGTTTATCAACTGTCTACTCAAATATTCAAGAAATAAAATAAAAAAAATTGAAATAAAAAAAAATGAAAATAAAAAAAAATAAAAATAAAATACAATATTAAAATAAGTATGGTAATTACAAACAAAATTAATAAATGAAATGAAAAGTAAATAAATAAATACAATAAGAACAAAAGCATATCAATTAAAATTAAACGTAAACTCAACGATGTTTAATTTGCGAGTCTATGTAAGGTAAATATATTGAATTATGATTCCCATTCCTCACAATCAACTTAACATTCTAATGAATTTTTGCTACATCCATATCTATACTTTTGATAAACTTTATAAATTCTTTATAATATTTGTTAAATACAATATGAGGTGGTTCTGGCCAATTACCTCCTTTTAAAATTATGTTCATTATTAAATTTGATCTATTTTGACTAAATGTTGTGAAGTCATAAAGTATATGTAAAAACGTTTGTGTTGTCTGTAAGCCGCAAGTACATTTGTTATTGTCTTGAATTTTAAATCTTGTTAAATAATGTCCTGTCTGTCCATGTTCCATTAGAAATTGTGTGCATTTGTGATGTTGACTCTTAATTGTGTTGTAGTTGTTGTGAGTTATATTTGGTATGTATTGATGTAAACTGTAAGATTTGTTACATGTCGTCCATTCTCTGTTCCACTTTTGTATTGTGTCGGTACGTAAGTCTTTTTTAATGTATGAGAGTGGTACGAGGGCAAATTCTGGGTTTATGTTGGTATCCTGGGCTGCTTCCTTTGCTAACGTCTCGGCTTGTTCGTTTCCAATATTTCCTGAGTGGGCATACCCATTCTATATGTATGTGTAGGTTTAAGTGTATAATTTCTAGAATATGTTGTCTAATGTTTTCTTTGATCGGGTCGTGTATAGTAGGGTTGCGTATTGAGTAAATGGGAGTCGTGTTGTCTGGGTATATGGTCGTATATTTGTGTAGGTTATATGACGATTTTATAATTTATTCGGTAGCTTTTAAAACAGCGTATTTCTCTGCTTGATTATTAGAGCATCTAACATCAAGTCGGTATTTGTATTTTAGAATATGTCCACTTGCAGTCTCAACAATTAATGCTGCTCCAGATGTGTTGTTGTCAGTTTTGCTTCCGTCAGTAAATATGTGGGATGTCATAGTATTTTCAGTCCATGGCTCGTCCAAATGTGATGTTACTTTCGCAAATAGTGCCGGGTGTAGCCATTGTGAGCAGTCAATGTATTTATCTATTGTAATATTCATTATGTCTTTGTAGTTAGTTCGTTGTTTTTTTATGTTGTACTGAGTCGTCAGCTCTTCTGTTTTATATTCTGCTGGAATTATAGCTGCTAAAACACAACTAATACCTAATAATTTTATTATTTTTTATTAGTTTTAATACCTATGAGTCGTTGTAGCCTATGAAATTTCTTCAGGTTCCTTTTTCTGCGTAGAGCATAATGCCATACTGAAATACCGTAGAACATATTAGGGACAATTGCACCTTCATAAATAGTTTTGAGGCATTCTGATTTCATACCCCAGGTTGTTCTTGTAGCGATACTTAACGTGTTAATGAGTTTTGAGACTTTAGTGTATATATAGTCAGTGTGTCTATTCCAATTTAGTTTTCGGTCCATGAGAATGCCTAAGTATTTGATTATGTCAGTCTGTTCTAGTGAAACGTCGTCAAGTAAAATATTTAGTTGAGGGATATTCCGTTTTCTAGAAAAAATAATGTATTTCGATTTTTCAGTGTTAAATTCAAGTTTGTTCTGTTTCGTCCAATTGGAAAGTATGCTAAGTAAATTGTTAGCAGTATATTCAAGAAATGTAAAACTTTTATTTTCAATTAATAGTACTATATCATCAGCATAAGCAATTATGTGTGTCGCAGGAGGTAACGGTACGTCAAAAATAGTGTTGATTAAGATGTTCCATAGGGTCGGAGATAAACTTGACCCCGGAGTAGTAACTGGTTTGGTGTAAGTATAATGTTTGCTCTCTATCGTCAAAGATCTTTCTGTAAAGAAATTTAAGATAATCTACTATATAAAAATAAGTCGGGTTTTCCTTTCTGACGCTATAACTCCAGAACGCACGAACCGATTTCCACGGTTTTGCATTCGTTGGAAAGGTCTCGGACTCCGTGAGGTTTATAGCAAAGAAAATTCAGGAAAAATTTCAACAGAAAAGCGGGAAAATCTTTTTTCACATACAGCGCCATCTCTGATACATAGCATGTACTACAAACCAATATTTTAAGTAGATGGTGCCGGTGCGTGATACATTGTTTGACAGCTACTCATTGATCTCTGCTCAGTTAATTTCATGTGACAAACCGGTATTGTGTTCACTGTGAAATTGTGAAAAAAAAAGTAAAAAAAATAAGTTATTCGTTTCACATTTCAATTGGAAACCATCAAATCAATCACGTGTATTGTGCAAATTTTTATTCAATTTCAACAGCAGGCATTTGTCTTTAAGGTGGTAAGTTGAACTGTGTAAATTATGTGGATCGTGCATTTGAGGTTAAATTCACCACTCTGTCCATAGTCCAAAATGCCTAGAGGACGACGTGCGAACATCGGCCGCCGCACAAGACATGCAAGCCAGCAACAAGTGTATTCACAGAACTTAAGCGAAGAAAAACAAAATATAATAAGAGAAAATGCCCGATTGAGACAACGCGTGAGCACACGAAGATCATTGGCTTCATACAATCGCTTGGCATTCCAATATGATCCCACTGCGAACTACAGTGATGATGAAAATTTAGATATTGGACCAATGACGACTATATGCCGATATTGCAATGCGTTAAAGTTTAAAAGAGAAACGGCTGGATTGTGCTGCGCAAGTGGAAAAGTCAAACTGGATCCATTACTTACTCCACCACAGCCACTTAAACCATTGTTCGATGGAAGTGATCCCGATTCCAGCCATTTTCTTCAACACATCCTTGAATACAATAATTGCTTTCGCATGACTTCCTTTGGAGCTAATATCATTCGAGAAGGCGGCTTTATGCCGACTTGCAAGGTAAAAGATACAACACACATAACCAATCACTCACACCAACACAATGAATTGCAACACATAACAACTACATATACACCACACACTACACCATCACACGATCAGAAGTTACACCGTATTCTTCAACAAATGATTGTTTGCAATTACAGATACAAGGACAAATATATCATTTGCATGGTTCAATGGTGCCAACACCAGATGAACCACATCAATTTCTGCAAATATATTTCATTTCGTCGATGGTGGATCAGCTGAATGTGCGGTGCAATATACAGGGAACACAACAGTTAAAGAGACGAATTATTGAACAGTTGCAAGCATGTTTTCACGCTAATAAAGCTGTGGTTAATATGTTCAAAACAGCATTGGAACGAATGCCATCGGGATAAATTTAGAAAATCATTGTTTTTCACATGGGGAGTTATACGTTGCGTGTTCACGAGTTGGGAAACCATCTGCTTTGTTTGTGTTAACGTCAGACCAAAAAACAAAAAATGTGGTTTACCAAAGAGCACTTCAATGAAACGGATAATTTGCGGACACGTATAACGCTTCGATTCAGTATTTACTTTGGATTCACTTCCATTTACTTAGAGAAGTTCAACTAACACTTCATTTTTGTAATCGAAATGAATTCATTACACAGGCCAACAAAAAAAACCTTTTTGAAAACTTTTTTAATTTTAATAGCTGATCTTGATAGATTTTTATGTGCTGAATCCAAATCTGCTCGTAGTTTTTATGTATCACCCTTAGTTTCCAAGCAAAATGTATTTTATTATATAGTCTAATACCCATTTACAGTATATAGGGAAATCAATGAAACACTGTAGAATCGTAAAAATGGTTTGTATTTACAGTAAAATACTTGGAATAGTAATTTTATGTGATGATACAAGGTTCACTTGTCAACTGGAATTGCTTTATATTTTCTTTCCCTTTTTTCCTTGAAGCTTCTTGTGTAGCTTTTCCTGCGATGAATAGCTTGCTGAACTTCCCGGTGAAGTGACCAACAGTAATCCCCCATCATGTTGGTATTCCAGCGGCCCTGGTAACGTTTTTCCATTACTTTAACGTCCTGGTGAAAACGCTCACCTTGCTCCTCACTAACATCTCCTAAATTTTCCGGGAAGTAATCGAGGTGGCTGCTCAAGAAGTGAACTTTCAGGCTCATCAAACATCCTAACTGTTCAATTTTTTTTAACATGTTAGCAACAATAGCCTTATATTCTGGGTCTTTTTTATTTCCCAAAAACTTGGTGACAACTTGCTTGAATGAAACCCATGCTTCTTTTTCATTTGAGGTCATTGTGGATTCAAAGTTAACGTCAAACATCATTTTTCTAATATCAGGCCCGGTAAAGACGCCTTCTTTCAGTTTAGCTTCTGAAAGGTGTGGAAACTTCTGACAGAGATATTTGAAACAAAGCCCATCTTTAGGCAAAGCCTTTACAAACTGTTTCATGAGACCTAACTTAATATGTAGTGGTGGTAGGAGCACGTTTTTTGGATCTACAAGGTTTTTGCGTAAAATGTTCTTCTCGCCAGGCTTTAAAGACTCCCTAGCAGGCCAGTTCTTTCTGCACCAATGTTGATTCCGAGCTCTACTGTCCCATTCACACAAGAAACATGGAAATTTGGTAAAACCCCCTTGCTGACCAAGGAGCATGCACGTAACTTTCAAATCACCACATATCATCCAACCGTGTGCAGAATAACCTATTTTATTTAACACTATTTCTAGATTTTCGTAACTCTCTTTCATATGTACAGAATGACCGACAGGTACAGAGGCATACATGTTACCGTTGTGTAGTAAAACTGCCTTCAAACTATTTTTGAATGAATCAATAAACAACCTCCAATCTTCTGTTTTGTATTCAATTCCAAACTCATTCATTAAACCATGAATGTCTGAGCAGTACACCAAATCACCCTCTTGTTCAAAATACTTCGAAAATTGTTGTTCTCTCTTCCTATACACATGAAAGCTGGTTCCAGCCGCCAGCAAGTTCTTTTCTTTTAGCCTAGAGCCAAGCAGTTCAGCTTTTTCTTTTGTTAAGCCCAGATCCCTAACTAAGTCATTAAGCTCGACCTGAGTGAACAATTTAGGCTCTACATTTTCTGTAACACATTGGAATTCTTCATCGTGTTCATCTAACTCCGACTTTACATCAGAAAATACTTCTGTTTCAATAGAATTTAAGTCCTCTGGTGGTTCCGGGATTGGCAAATCTACACCGTGCCCTACTGGTCGGATGGCGGACGGAAGGTTAGGGTAGCTTATTACCTTCTTGTTCTTAGAGTTATGACCAGTAATATCTACACTGCAAAAGTAACAGTCATCGGAATGATTTTTTGGTTCCCTCCATATCATGGGAACAGCAAATTTAAAGTGTTTTTTCTCTTTTTTTGACCATTTCCTGAGGTCTTCAACACATACATAACATACCTTATGCGGTGCCCAAGGTTTATCCTGGTCTCCAAGTTTGGTTCCAAAGTATGCTAGATAAACCTTTTTCACAAAGTCTGTAATGTTTCTTTGGTGCTTTTTAATAACAAACTCACCACAAATATAACAAAAACTGTCAGCAGAGTTTTTACAGCCGCGATGAGACATTGCACTGAGCACATGTACAGGAAACGTAAAAGTGAGGTTATGTTGAAAATAAACAAAACATCAGCTGTTTAGCATGTGTTTCAGCAGTGCTGCCAACATCATCTTTGTTCATTAGACCTATTTTTTCATGTTATGTTAACTATGAAAAAGCTGTTAAATTCTAAAAATGTTTCTTTATTTCATGAATTTAACTATAAAATGTGAATAAATGGTGGGTGATACAACTTTTTAAGCATCATATTTGGATTCAGCAACCTAAACAACATAAGAATAAGGTATTTTCATTAAAAAAGTTTTTTCATCGTTGGCCTGTGTTACTGTTGTGAAATGAAATAAAATTTTTCCTTTTCAAATATAAAACAAAAAAAAAAATTTTTCTTCATCTTTTAATCACCAAACGAAATGTTACATAAAACGAAGCCATCTGGTGGCGAAACGGAGTTCGCCGGGTTTGCTAGTTTTATATAAGTTTTTTGGACAGTTATATGATTGAAGATTTTTTAAGATAGCTGGCCACCATGCATTATCAAACGCCCCTTTGATATCCAGACTGACCATTATGAAATTAGATTTCCCATTTAAAGCTACATGGATTATATTTGTTATTTCTGTTATTGCATCTGTTGTTGACCTTTGTGGTGTAAATCCGTACTGGCGTTCATGTATTATTTTATTAACATTTAAATAGTGTACCAGTCTTGAATTTATAACCTTATCCAGAACTTTAGACATCATTGGCAGAATGCTGATAGGCCTACACTTGGAACTCTCTGATTTTTGAATAGGTATGAGAATTGCCTTTTTCCATTGTTTAGGTATTTGGCTTGTTGAAAATACGATTTGATATATTGTTGAAAATAAGTCGGGGAAGTACTCTGCTGTGTGTTTTATTATTTCAGCATTTAAATTGTCCCATCCTGGCGTTTTCTTAGAGTCCAAATGTTTCACAATTTCCATAATTTCTGATATTTCGAGTTCTCTGTCATCTTCGGAGTTTGGTAAAATTTGAGTTTCGTGTCTTATGAGTTTTTGCTCGATAGTGTCAGTATTCATGTTATCCTCACTAGTAAGGGAGTGAAGTAAGTGTTCCAGAGTTTGAGCATAATTTGTTGTATAGCCTTGATCACTTATTTTAATTGTTTTCATGGTATTAGATTTAATTTTTCCTGAGGAATATTTATAAGGCCATGCCCAAGCAGAGCTTCTGTCTAGAATCCCCCTTACTGTTGGTATTTTTCTGATATGCGAATGTCATCAATTAGCCGACAAACCTTCTCCCTGATATGGGCCACTTTTGCCTCTACGACTGCTTCAGGGAGGATTTCCCTCACAGCCCTGGGACCTTGTTATTTTTGCGAAATAGGACTATTTCCTCGATCTCATCAGGTGGATCAGCTTCTTCAATATTCTCATCACTGAAACGGTGCGTCCAATGGTAGCCAACTGCTCTGTCCTGGAGTTAGAATATACTTAAAGTACTTGGAGTACCATGTTTAGATTACTTTCTGTGCGAAGGTTTCCTTATTTATCGAGACAGCATTCTATCAGCTGAGTGAATCCCTCCATTAGGCTTTTGTCACCTTTGTAGAGCATCTGGCTGTCTCTGGAATGGAAATGAGCTATTGAGGTCGTACTCATGACGCGATTTTCGAAAAATTTCTTCAAATGTCAATCGATCCTACCCAGGAGATGACGAAAATGAAATCCGTTCAAAATTATATATATATATATATATATATATATATATATATATATATATATATATATATTTGTCTGTTAACGCTCTAGCGGTCGTAATTTATGTTTGATCGTTACGAAACTCGATATTTAATCGTTTTATGTAAAAAGACAGATCAAGTTAGTTAATGGCTGAAATCGGACTAGAGGGGGGGGGTTTAGAGGGGGGGATTTTCAAAAATTCAAAATATATCCGTTATTATGCATCGTATCGAAAAATTGTATAGAGCCAATCTTATTGCAAATTAAATTTACTATAAATATTGTTATATACATTTGTTCTCTATTTTGAATATTAACCGAGATATTTGCATTTTTATGAAGTCTGTGGTCGGGTATAGTTCGGATTAGGTCGGCCATTTCCGTCGGCTCAGGTGGCAGGCTTCTTCTAACCTTACCTGTCCTTTCTAATACTACCTTACCTTCCTTCGTTGCTTTGCGAGATTTATGCAAATATGTTCTGTTCATCCGCCCCCCCCCTTCTTTAGTTCTTGGACAACTAAAATTTGAGTTATAAAATATAAATTATTCATACAATTCAGAAGCCGTTTCAGTTGGGAATTTATTTTAATTAACTGAAAGATTTCTCATTACCGTTTGTATTTAATCACGGTGGTGTTGTGTTACCAGTATGCAGATTTCTCTATTGTAAAACTTCACATGGGAAATCTGCTTAGTTTACGCAGCCCCTGGTAGACTTTTTCAGTTTCATGATCTCCCATTTAGCACAATTCCCTTGAAGGATATCACCTATTGAGTTTGTACGCGTGACATCATTTTTGAAGATTTTCCTCAACTTCAATTGCCCATCGATCCTACCAAGAAGATGACGAAAGTGATGTCCAATGAAAAATGTTGTTTATTCGTTACCAAACGAGCTTAAGCTTATATATATATATATATATATATATATTATATATATATATATATATATATATATATAAATATGTGTGTGTGTGTGTGTGTATGATATTTATTTTTACATAAAATTAAGCTTTTTATGTAAAAATAAATATAAAGTTCGTCAATGGCTGAAATCGGTCGAGTGGGGGGAGGGTTTAGAGGGAGGTATTTCGTAACATCCCCGCTTTATACGTCTGATAAAAACACTGTATAGAACCAATCTTATTGCAAATTTAATGTTCTAAATTTTATTATATTTTTAACTATCTTGTTTATTAACGGAGATGTTTGCATTTCTTAAATTTTCAGCCTTCACTAAACCCGCACTTTATGACCACACAATTTCATGCCACATAAATGTTGTATATAATAAATATTATTTTCAACAGATCTTTAATCCTGTCCTGGCACCTCAAGTGCCACCACGTTCAATGCTTCTCTCAACCTCCCCCACTTACTTTAATAATGATGTCTTCTTGGGCCCATTTTAATCACTGAATATGAGGTATTTCCTTGTAGGTCTGTACTGTCTAACCCAAAAAACCTGTGATTTGTAACAATTTGTTCTCTCCCTCAGTACTAGTCGATGATCGTACCTAGTAAAAATGGCCTTACTCGCAGTTCTCCGGTACTTTCGTGCATCAGAATTGTGAGCCCTTGGTGCTCAAGGAAATGTCTGCATGGTTCCAAGCCTGATACATTTTTCTGTGTGTAATTGCTGGTATGGGAAAGTGGTTTGTCATGATCTTTACATTCCTAAGCTTAGGAAACTATACAGTTCATATACCATCATTCCTCAAGCGAATTACACTTCAAGCTATTATATAACTATACGTCTTACGGCCATCTTATTTTTCAAGGCTTATTTACTTAGGATTCTTACTAAACGAAAACAATTAATTAAATAATCAATTTATGAATAAATGAATATGGCATCATCATAGCTGGCGTGAATTACAGATGATGTCATCTGGGTGCCACGTTGGCATACGAGGGATCTGCTTAGTGTGCACAGCTTCAGCGTCCAGACGTGCGGTGACGTTTTAGTCCGAGAATAGATTAAGGGACTCATGTCTTTTCGGATCGAACTTAGGTATTTCATCTAAACCCTTGACCTGAAAAGATTTCTGTCTGTCCTTTCTCTTATTCTCTTGTAGATTAATCAACAATATACATCAGTCATTTTATTTTATCCAGACTCTGCATATTTACCTTTAATACAGTTGGTACTTTCCTTTAACATAAACCCGACGCCTCTTGAGTCCACGTAGAACTGCTATTTATCAATAAATATTTGTCAAGTGACCATACAACCTCAGCAAATCGAATCTCCTTCAGAGTCAGAACATCTCTCGTATACTATTGCTATCACTATTGCTCTGTTGTATGCAATTGCCGTCGGTACTGGCTGATTGGCGAGTATACCTACAAGCGCTTTCTATGCTAGGACAATATTTTCAAACCTGTCTAGTATGAGATTATTACATACATTGTCCAATGCCTACATCCATTAAATCCAATCGAAGAAACGGCTTCCCTGATCGGAAGTGTTAAAACCTACTCAATGACAAAACTAAATATAAACAACTAGCGAACCGTTGACAGTACAACATTTGGCACGCTTGAAAATGCTGCCCCTCACATCAAATGGGATTGAAAGGTGTACACGACGATCAGACAGTTTTGATAAGCTCTATTGACAGATTTCAGAATAATAGTACTATATATGCTGGTAGAGCCAAACCATTACTTGATCTCTCATATTGCACTATCTTCTGTGCCGTCTTGTTATCACTTAGTACTCCTTGGAATTCTACTCGAACCGAGAAGTACTCATCACCTTCCCTGGATTGAAGGAATCATTCTTCAGCCGTGCCGAAGTAACAAGTGGGCATTCTTATAACTACCATAAACAGATAGGGATTACGGTCCCAGGAACTATCCCATGGTGAACGTCAACCTTAGGCCTCCAACGTATAATGCGCTTTGGCACCAACCACCTGAAAACATAACAAAAAGTTGATAAGGATCAATAAAAAGTCCTTGTCCTCTACTATTGTTCTTAATTTTATGCAAAGTGCACTTTCGGAGTCAGCGCTCCATCGTCAGTGTCTGAATTTAGCGGACAACAACCGCCGGGCGACTGTGGTCGGGGAAGTCTTTTTTACGTGATACTGGTCAATTGGTTCCTCTACCATCCAGCATATTCCTGAGATAAAAAGTTCTTATGAACAATTTATTTATACAATACAATAAATTCGAACCATTTATAACGTTTAATAAAGTTATTTGGAAATACATAATTCTTGTGATGCGTATAATAAATAGGCTTTCGCAACTATTTATCTTCGTTGGCACTAAAAGGGTTGCACAGACATTTTTGTCACTTTGTTGTACGTTATTCGTAAAGTGTTGCATTCCAAGTATTCCAAAGACCAGGCCGTATGCAATTCATTTCCCTTTATAGCTGACTGGGGATACTAACTTTTTTTTATGAAACCTTGTTTTGAGGTTGGGTGACTTTCGGCTTTCACGTTCTCCACTCAGCATCGTGAGGGAATAGAGTAACATTTTATTTGAAGAGGTTGGTATATTTGGTCTGTAATGACAGTACAATAGGGCAGGGACACGCCACTAGTACAGCTTTACTCTCGCCAGTACAGCAAAAGATTTTCATTTGCAATCAGAGTGTGCTTTTTCTAACATATGGGCTTCATTGTGAACATTGCTGAATTATTGTGAAATTAAGTTGTCGCAAGTATGTCAATGTTATTTTACTTTAAATGAATATAATACACGTGTCATTGGCCTTAGGTACCTCAAGTAGGCTGTTGAGAGCTATCTCAATTTAATATATCTCATTTTCGGATTGTTTATAATTACACACAGGTGAGGAACATTCATATATTCACATACATTCATAAATATTCATTGTCCTCTGCGCACCAATTTATGATTCTAAAAAATTACAAATACACAATCTGGCAAACAACATTCCTTACCACTGAAATTAAATATTTAATTAGCCCCATATCTTGTCCAAAATAGGTGAAGGTGGTTCTCATGAGGATGTATTTTCGATTTATACAGAGTGTTTCATGCTCTAAGTCTTGCATTATCAAGTCTTCATTTCAATCTAAATAAATAAAACTCAAATGCTCCACATTCTGTTTAAATTTTACGAATCTAGATTCTCTACATAAGCTGCTCAATACATTTTACTCTAATTTAAATAAACTGAAGTTAACTCGTGGCAATTAGTAGCACAAAATGTAAAGATTATTATTAATCACTGTACGAAAGCACTGCATGCACCCAAGATATATTTAAAAATCCGTCAAGCTTGGGCTGCGTTAACTAAGCAGATTTCCCTCTTAGTTTAACAATAGGTAAATCTACATACCGGTAAAACAAAACCACTGTGAATATTAAGTGAGTAAATACAAACGATAATAAGAAACCTCCCGGTCGGAAAGCATCTGAAATGTAAACAAACAGTTCTGCCAACTTCTTATCGGAAAGAAAAACAATTGCTGAAATATATCTGAGTATAACGTATTAATTTCATTGAAAACTATTTACTATATCTAGTACTGTAATTTATAATAAAACAGAATAATTTTTATCTCAATCAATGAAATTTAAGAAGTCCATAAACTTAAGAAGGAGGGGGGGGGGGGTTAACAGAACATATTTGCACGTATCTCGTATAATAAAGGTCTCTTGAAAACAATATGTGGTATTTAAGCTTCGAATGAAGGGATTTATTACATAACCGATTATTGTTTATGTAACATGAGAAGAAGTGGGGGTTTGCTAAAACTTAAAAGTGAAAAATGCAAAAATCTCGGTTAATTTTCAAGATAGGGAATAAATGTATATAACAATATTTAAAGTACATTTAATTTGAAATACGATGGTTCTATACATTTTTTCAAAAAGCTCCTCCTCTAAACTCCCCCTCCTTCTGGTCCGATTTCAGTCGTTAACGAACTGATCGTTCTTTTTACACAAAACGACTAATTATCGAGTTTGGTAACGATTAAACAATAATTTCGACCGCTAGAGCGGTAACAGACAAATATATATCTCCTAGGTAGGATCGATGGAAATTTGAAGAAAAATTTCAAAAATCGCGTCATGAGTTTGACCTCAAAAATTCCGACGCTTATTAACGTCTCCTGCTCAGCGTTTTCAAAATCTACAAATGTGGCCATTAGTTATTTTTACTTATATGTTTGGCAGTAGAGGAAGAACTGATCAGGATGAATAAAAAAAAGTCAGTCACGCAGGGGCTGCGTAAACTAAGCAGATTGCTTACGCGAAAGTTTACAATAGATAAATATCATACAGGTAACACTAACTTGAATGTTAAGTGAATAAATACAAATGGTAATGAGAAATCATTCAGCAAATTTACAAAACAAGTTAAAAATTTCTAAAACGGAAACGGCTGAATTGTAAACAAACAGACCAGCCAACCTCGTAGCGCTGAATAGATAGATACCGGAAAGACAAACTATTAATGAAACATGACTGAATATAAAATTTTAATTTTATTAAAATTGATTTTCTAAAGCTAGTGCTGTAATTTTCAGCAGATTTCCCTTAAGGGAAATCAGCTATTGAGGTCGTACTCATGACGCGATTTTCGAAAATTTTCGTGAGGGAGGCCTGAAATTAAAAATAGCCGTATTTCGTTTCCTATTGGTTTTTCGGCAAATATGCACAGGATAAGAGTTGTTTATGTTGTTATTTGGAGTAACTTTTGTCATATTCACTTTTGTCGTATAATAAAGTATAAACGAGATATACACTAAAAAAGTAAAGTGAGGCCCAACAATTTTATTGGGCACAAACGATTGAACCGAACTGGACAAAACTCGGTATGCGAATTAGCATTAGTTCTTCCATGGTTATAAGCTATACTAAATTTTTTAGGTTCGAACGGGAGTGGCGGTTTACTGAAGTCCTAAAACTAAAAAACGCCGATATCTCGGTTAATATTAAAGGCAGTGAAAATAGGTACATGACAACGTATATAGATCTTTTAATTTGCAAAAAGATTGGCTCCATACAAAATTTCGATCCGACTCAAACTAACGGAGTTATTTTGAATTTTCGAAAATCCTCCCCTTTAAACCCCCCTCCCAATGATCCGATTCCAGCCGTTGAAGAACATGATCCGTCTTTTAACGTAAAACGTTTAAATACGGAGTTTGGTAACGATCAAGCAAAAATTGCGACCGCTAGAGCGTTAACAGGCTAATACACCTCTATCTTTATATATATATATATATATATATATATATATATATATATATATATATATATATATATATATATATATCGTTTATATGTATAATTCTAGCGTACTTGTGTATGTTACTGAACTCCTCCTAGACGGCTGGACCGATTTGATTGAATTTTTAAAAACGCGTTCGGGTGACGCCCCGGATGGTTTAGCGCTGGAGATCGGCCCGGCAGTTGGAGTAGGTCTCTGGTCGAAGGGCGAAGGGCAAGGTTTTCGAAAATGTAATGAAATGTTAATATGTTTATCTAATTTATGTTTCATTTTTTTTTTTTTCCCCTACACCTGACTAAAGAAGAAAGACCAAAAGAAAAATCATGCGTAGAAGAAGGGCATGCGAAGAAAACTAAGCTAAAGAAAAACGTGCAAGCATGCAAAAATAAAAACAAGTACCTCATGTACACACGCATATTACACGGGATATACACATACATACTGGGCTGTGATGTAGGATAGGATAAGGATTTTGGGTGATGATTCCCTTTTTTCTGTAATTTATTTATTATCATTTTAAGGCGGTTTTGTAGATAGGAGTCCGGGTGCTGGTTGTCTGAGGAGACGTGCTGAAGATGATCTGCGCAGGGTCACAGTCGATACTGATAGCTAGGGTAAAACGAAAGATAGTCGGAGAGTAGGCTAAAAGGAGAAAGGGTTAGTAGAGATAGATAGACGTGTTATTGTTCAAGTGTCAGTGTGATTTAGAAGACTGTGTGTAGGTGTGTCGCCTCTTCTGCGTCTATTGTTCCAGTAGGTCTACTAGTCTTGTTGTGAGGTCTGTTGGTCCTTGCCATCGTTCTGGTCGTACCGGTCTTGGGAAGTCGTCGAACAGTCGGTTGTCGGTGCTTTTTAGTCCGTCGAAGAATTTGTAGTAGCGTCGTCTGATGAAAGAGGCGATTGTGGGTATGTTGTGATTGTGTTGTATGATATGTGATAGTTTTCAGGATAGAGTTTTGAAACTGCTGAAGCTGTTGAAGAGTAGACGGAAGAAGAAATCGAAATAGTGGTGTTCCGTATGTTAGTGTGGGACGTAAGACTCCAGTGTATATTAGTTTCTTCAGTCTGAGTGTGAGCGTCTGTGATCTGAGTATGTGACCAAGGGAGCGGGCTTATGTCCTGACCTGCTTTAGCTTCCCTGTGAAATGTGTTCCGAATGTGAGGTGTTTCCCTAACTGGATTCCCAGGTAGTTGATCTTTTCTGAAAGTTTTATTGTTTTGTCTTGTATCCTAAAACTACCTGGGTGTTTCGCGGATCCGTTTCTCTTTCCGAAGGTGAAGAGTAACGGGTCTGTCTTTGCGGGTTCACTGTGATGTTTATATCATTCAGTCCTTTTGTCACGTCGTTACAAGCTCTCTCGGCGAGTGTGAGTGCGTGTTTGTGTGAAATGGATGTGCTGTATATCGCGATATCGTCAGCGTAGGCGGCTATTTTTGCATGTGTGTATTGTTTGCCGACGATATGTCCTGTGTATATGTTGAACAGTATAGGTGCAAGCACTGACCCTTGAGGCACGCCGCAAGGGACAGGCTGTGGGCGCGAGAGGCTTGTTCCTACCCTAACAGTCATAGTACGTCCGTCTAAGAAAGAGTGTATGATGTTATAGAGTTTTTCTGGGCATCTGTTTGTTCTGAGTTTAATGAGCATTGTTTTATGTGAGACAGAGTCGAAAGCTTTAGTGCAGTCGATGGAGATGAGTGCTGTGCTACGGTTTCTGTTCATGTTGTTAGTGATGTGTGATTGGAGCCTTACTAACTGGTGTTCGGAGCTGTGTCGTGCGCGGATACCAAACTGTTCGGCAGGGATTATATTCTCCTCTGCACAGTACTCTTTAAGGTAGATGAGGATTATCTTCTCATATATCTTAGAGAGGTGACACAGAAGGTTAATGGGCCTATAGTGTTCTGCCGCGTCGCCGCGCTTCCCGGTTTTGAGTATTGGTGCTATTGTGGAGTGTTTCCATTGGCCCGGGATGTGTCTGAGTCTCAGGCATGAGTTTTATATGTGTACTAGATAGTGTAGTGTTTTCCTGGGCAGTTGTTTGAGTAGTATAGTCTGTACTCGGTCTTGTCCTGGAGATTTGTTACCGTGTGTACGTCTGAGTATTGCTGTCAGTGTCTTAGGCGATACGTACATGTAATTGTCTTGTGCGGTCAGTCGGTATTCGGGTGATCTGTCCCTAGTCCGCGACTTTGCGTCTTGTGTGTAGTAAGTAGCGAGTTCGTTAGCCTGTTCTGTCTCTGTCAGTAGTCGGTCATCCCTGTGGATTTTAACCCTGCTGGTCTTTTTAACCCGACTGCGTAGGAGTTTCCAGAAAAGCCGAAAATCTCCGTGTGTCTTGTGTAATTGCTCATGCCAGAGTGATGTTTTCCATTGTGTCATGAGTGTGCGTATTTGTGTAGTGAGAGCGTGAAGTGTCGTTTTATATGCTTTGTCTCGGGTATGGTGCCATATGTTTTGTATATTGTGTCTCTGTTTAATGAGTGACATGATTTGTTCTGGGGGGGGGGGCGTCGGAGACCGGGTGGTTGTGGCGCGAATTTAGGGATGCAAGTGTCTGCTGCGATTTTTATGAGTTTTGTGAGTTGTGTGATGGCAGTGTCTAATGAGTCTGTATCCAGTAGTGGGGTAATGGGTGGCGTTTGTTTGTGTAATAAGTCTTTGTACTGTTTCCAGTCGGCCTTACTGTATATGTAGTTTGTCGGTTCGGGTTTTGGTATGTGTCCATGTATTTCGTACAGTACCGGTATATGGTCTGATGTCAAAGTGTCGTGTTTTGTGCATGAGGTGATTATGTGTGGCTGTCTCGTCAAGAGTAAGTCTATGGTTGATTGGTAGTCGTGGCTACCCGCTTGCCTGAAGGTGTGACTGTGAGTGGGTATTTGGCTACTAAATTCCCGGCCTTATTGTTTCTAGTATTTTGCCCGGCAGTATGTCTAGCGTTGAAGTCTCCTATGAGTAGGTGTTGTCTGTCAAGTGAAATTTCGCTTAGAGCTAGTCCCAGTTGTCTGAGCCGTCCGTTTGGCCTACGATACATACCGGTCAGTCTATACTGTTTGTTAAGTTTGATTTGTAGTGTGAGTATGTAGTATAGTCCCTGTGTGGGTATGATGGGGTCTATTCGTCTGTGAGTGATGCCGTGTCGGACGGCAATCACTATGCCGTCTACATTCTCTGTGGTGTCTTGTCTGTGTAGTGTGTATCCTACAAAGCTTGCGGGCTTCCCGGTTTGAGTCGTGTGTCGGTTAGTATGGCTATGGTGGGCTGTAGGTCTCTCAGTAATAAGTCCACTTCCTGTAGTTTTGGAGTCAGTCCGCTTGTGTTATAGTTCAGTATGGAGTATCCGGTCATGGTCGGTCTAACAGTCGTGTTATGAGTTTCATCAGTGTCTCTATCTGTGATGCCTGTTTGTGTATGAGTTTAACCATGTTGTTGGCGTTGTTTGTTAACTCCTGTACCCATGTCGGTGTATTGTGATCGTGTATGGGTTGTGTATGTGTGTTCTGTTCGTAAACAGGGTGTTGTGGTAGGGTGTGCGGTGTAGGTAGTAATGGGCCGCAACGTTGCTGTGAGGGTGCTGTGGGATATGGGGCCTGTTTGTGTGGTTGAGTGGCGTTAGCGTAGCTGACTCCCTCTGTGAGTGTCCGGTATGCCCTTAAGTCGGTCCTTTCCCTAACTGGGGGCTGTCGGGCACCTTGGCTCTTTGCTAGCAGCTCGAGCCGTTTGGGGCCCTGCCTGTAAGAGGCGGGGTGTGGGCCTTCGCAATTGGACACTTTAATTTTGTTGTCTGTCTGTTGCACTCTCGTGCAAAGTGATTTTGTAAGCTTCGAACGCACTTTACTTTAAGTGCGCAGTTGATCTTTGTGTGATCTAAAACAATGAGCGATACCGCGTTCGGCTGTGTACTTTTTAAAATATACTTTAATTTGGTCGATCGATTCGATCTCCCGTAGTTTGTCTAGGGTCATGCCTTTCGAAAAGGTCAGAAGAACCGATGACAGGTTGTGTCTTTGTCTAATTTATGTCCTTAGAGTTTATGTATGTCATCTAAATAAAGATGTTTTCAGCTGCGAGAGGTTTTCACTTTCAGACATTGTTATTTATTGTCCAAATTTATTTTAATTTGATTTGAATGTTGCAATTATTTTATTTTCTTTATTTATATTTATGTATTTGCTTTATTATTGTTGAGGGTTTTGATTTATTTCAATTATTGGTCTACAACTGTTTGTTTTTAAGGACGTCTATTGCGCATTCTACCAGATAATCATAGAAGTAAAACGTCTTCTTCTTCTTCTCTCATTTTTCCTTTTCTTTTTGCGTACCAAGTTTTCACGATATTAGCAGATTTCCCTTAAGGGAAATCAGCTATTGAGGTTGTACTCATGACGGAATTTTCGAAATTTTTCTTCAAATGTCCATCGATCCTACCTAGTAGATGACGAAAATGAGGTCCGTTCAAAACTGTATATATATATATATATATATATATATATATATATATATATATATATATATTGGTCTGTTAACACTCGAGCGGTCGCAATTTTTGTTTGATCGTTACCAAACTCGATATTTAAATGTTTTATGCAAAAAGACAGATCAAGTTTGTTAATGGCTGAAATCGGAGGGGGGGGTTAGAGGGGGATTTTCGAAAATTCAAAATATCTCCGTTACCTTAATTTACTATAAATATTGTTCTATACATGTCTTCTCTATGTTGAATATTAATCGAGATATTTGTATTTTATTAAATTTGGGGCGTAACAGACGACTGAGTTTCCCGCCAAAAGCTAGTTCGGCCCTTTGCCGTAACTGTGCGGCTCTCGTATGGAGATTTCTCTATTGTATAACTTCACGTGGGAAATCTGCTTAGTTTACGCAGCCCTTGCGTGACGGACTTTTAATGAATCCGAATCAGTCTTATCTCAATCACTCAAATTTTAGTAATCCAAGAACAAAATAGGGGGGGGGGGGTCAACAAAACTTATTTTTATATATCTCACAAAATAAAAGTTCAATGAAAACTATATTTGGTATTTAACCTTGTAAGTGGATCATGAAATAACAGCTTATTCTTAATATGTGTAGAAGTGGGGGTTTGCTGACGTCTGAAAAGTGAAAAATGCAAATATCTTGGTTTATATTCAGAATAGACAGTAATTGTATATAACAATATTTGTAGTAAATTTAGTTTACAATACATATTGGTTCTATACGCTTTTTCGGTCCGACGTATAGTAACAGAAATATTTCAAATTTTCGAACTTCCTCCACTTTAACCCCCCCCCCTCCCCTTGTCCGATTTCAGCCGTTAACGAACTTGGTCTTTCTTTTTACAGAAAACCACTAAACGTCGAGTTTGGTAGCGATTAAACAATAATTGCGACCACGGTAACAGATATATATATATATATATATATATATATATATATATATATATATATATATGTGTGTGTGTGTGTGTGTGTGTGTGTGTGTGTGTGTGTGTGTGTGTGTGTATAGATAAAGATAAAGATATACAGTTTTGAACGGACCTCATTTTCGTCATCTCCTAGGTAGGATCGATGGACATTTGAAGAAAAATCGCGTCATGAGTACGTCCTCAATAGCTGATGTCACTTGAGGGAAATCTGCTAAATTAGCCATGTGAGTAAAAGCAGTGCCTTTAATCTTTATCTGGCTCACATGGTAAACCTAGAGTGGTGAGTTCGATTCCCACCTGGGCAATAGGAATTTATTTAGCGCCGAACTTATTAAATAAAATCCTTTGTCCCACCCTGGCTAGAAAAGGGTGCTAACCTGTATATAACCCGCCCAATTAGCCATAGTAATAAAATGTGGACGTTAATAAATAATAATAAAAAAATAAAAAGCCTTGCCCTCCACGTATTTATTGGGCAGAATGGACTTTCAAAGAGCAAGGATGAACATCATCAGCGCTTGTTGATAAATTAAAACTTTGTTATTAGTCTTCATGTTATATTTATTCGAGTGATATCGATATCACATTAATCGTGTTGCTCCCTATTTAAATTACATAGTTCAACATCGTGATATTTGCTAGCTAATTTATGAAACTCAATTTTTTTTTTTCACAGGAGATGTAGCAAGTCGCCAGAGCCATATTGAAGAGAAGAATTCTGCAACTATTGGAAATGCAGTGGATACGATATCAAGGGGTGGAGTCGATGAATCGGAGGAGGCTGTTGATTCCAAGAAAGCATTGGTTCCAGCAACACATGAACAAGTACATCAAGTTCTGCTTCCTGGAGTTTCAAATGATCTCAAATCTGCTCTACCTGTTTCAACACGGCGACAACTCACTGGACATATTGAAAGAAGTAATAAACAAAGTGCAGAGGACAACAGAAGCCTTCCAGAAACCATTTCTTCTGGTTTGTCGCATTATACCTTTGAACTGCCTGTTTCTTCAAGAAAGGTATACCATTTTCAAAAATATATTCCTCCAAAATTGTTCACAGAAGGTACTCTCAGGAATTTTAAACTCGTTAAAAATCCAGTCACAGTAGTTTCAAAGAAATCATCAGTCAGCAATGCAGATTTTCCTGGTTTTGAACATCATACACAAAACCCGATTTCTGTCTTGTCATACTCAACATCACATGAGAATACTCCAATAGAATTGACAATTAATCCTCGGACTAGAATTTATAGCAATACTCTAAATAAAAACGTAGACAATGTTAACTTTCAAATTATCGGAAAATCAAGTAATCCTTTAATTTCAGCTAAACAGAATGAGTTCATTCAAAGTAATAAAAACATGGGCGATGTAATTCATGAAAGACCTTTGACTCTTATAAAGCAACCAAATTTTAAACGGACTGAGAAAATAAAAAAGCCTAAAACTCCTTTTTCCCTGAACCATACTTCTGTGGAAATACTCGGAAATAGAGAAGGAGCACAAATACCACTACCTAACGACCAAAACGAACAGAGAACTACACGTTATGTTTACTTCAAAGACTTGCCACAACAAATCACTTCACACAAAAATAAGCTACACCTACGCAAACAATTAGGCAGGCATCCGACAGAAGACAAGGTAGATACTATTGCACAACATGAAATCATAACACATGCACCAGACATTCTATCCACCCAGTCAATAATATCAGATATTTCATCTATTCCATCGCAAAAATTAGGTCCCTTAGGTTTAAGGAATCCTGATCAGATAACTGAGAGATTACTTGTCCCAGAAGCAAAATCTCATTCACATTGGAAAGTAAATGTGTCTCCAAATGTTCTTTTCTCATTCGGTAAGCAGAGATCACCTGTTGCAGAAGAAACCGAGGATTCTCAACAAGAGAAGGGTTTTCCAGGCACAAATAGGCTTTTGAAGAGGGAAAAAGAGAAATTAACAACTCCTAACCACCGGACAAAGATCTTTTCTTATGTGTCACATGGTGAGCCACTTGACATAACAAAAACCTCAGTTAAAAGGCAACTTTCATTACTCAACACCGAGCCACCAATCATCGATAGCCCTTTAGTTGAGAGTGACCTGATATCTCCTGTACCAGAGAAGACATCCCGTACTCACTGGGCACATGTATCTCCAGATAAGCCTAGCTCTTCATCCATGAGTGAAATTTTATCACCTCTACCAAAAGTAACAAAATTGTTTGATTGGCAAGTTAACGATCAACCAGATATTTCACGGCTACCTAGTAAAATCCGGAAGGCATCACCTCAACCACAAGACCAAATGATTACACATGCAAATAATGCTTTAGGGGATAAATTTCTCTCACCAAGTGGTAAAAAACTACCATCTAAACTGCAAGGAACAACACATTACTCTCGGAAAATTATTGGCTCAGAAGGTATATTGAATCCATCAGCTACTGTGCAGCTGACATCTATCCATCCACAAGAACTGCCTAACTGGCAAGGTATTAACTCTCCAGTCACATTGAGCCCCACTGTTACGTGGAAGAGAACGGTACGTTTTCCAAATACTATATCGCAAATGCACTATATTTCGTCACCTCGGGGAACTACCCAACCACATATATTACACAATGGAAAATCTAAGGGGCCCATTTTACTACAAAAAGTTAGAGCTCAACAGCATCCTAGTAGAAAACAGACATCAAATCGACCTGGTGGATTGCAGAAATCTCTTGATCAAATAACTGCATTTCCGCATGTATCACGGTCACAAATATTAACTAGCCCCAATGAAATAATTCAGTCCCCGAATCAAGTAGTTGAAGAACCAATTACTAAAGGACAAGCCCAACAACCATCGCTGAGTCCACACGAAACATCTCAGTCACCTGGACAAAATACTAATATTGAAGAAAGAATTAATACTCATAGTCCAAGGATATCTCTATCTCCTGACCCAAAAGAAGAGGAAATTCCCAATACATTAAATCCAAGTATTAAGAGTCAACAAACATCTCCACGTCCTCAAGAAGTATCTCAGACTCTTTGGCAACATAATCAGAACCCTGGTATGCAAAAACCCAGTATTCAAGAGCAAGAAACATCTACAAGGCAAGGGCTATCCCAGCTTCCTGGTAAAGGATATAACATCCGCAACGTATTTGCACCCGTTAGACAATGGCAACTAATATCTCCACTACAGACTACGTGGAAAATAAATAATTCTCCTAATCTAACGAAATCCATTGTTCAGGGACATTCAACAGAGCCTCAAATAAAGGGAAAATCTCAGTCTCTTCGACAAACCAATAAACCTAAAATATCGAACCCCAGTATTCAGTGGCAACAAACAGTTCCAGGTCCTCAAGGGAAGTCTCACACTCCTAGAAAAATAAATAATCCTGATATATTGAACCCCAATATTCAGTGGCAACATACCGTTTCAGATCCTCAAGGGAAGTTTCACACTCCTAGACAAATAAATAATCCTGATATATTGAACCCCAGTATTCAGTGGCATCAAATTGTTTCAGGCCCTCAAGGGATATCTCATTCTCCCAGAGAAATAAATATTCACCATTCACACAATCACAATAATCAGTGGCAAGAAACATATTTAGGTCCTCAGGGGAAATCTAACACTAATAGACAAATGAATAATCCTGATATATTGAATCCCAGTATTCAGTGGAAACAAATAGTTTCGGTACCTCAGGGGATTTACCACACTCCTAGAGAAATAAATAATCCTCAATTAACCAATCCCAATCTTCAGATGCAACAGAGAGTTTCAGGAACACAGGGAATATTTAATTCTCCTGGACAATTAATTGATTCCTATAAATTGAATCCCAGAATTCAGTGGCAACAAATAGTTTCAGTACCTCAGGGATTATCTAAAACTCCTGGACAAATACATAATTCTGATATATTGGATCCCAGTATTCAGTGGAAACACACAGTTTCTAGCCCTTTGGGCACATCTCAGCCTCAAAGAGAAATAAATAAACCCCTCTCACCCAACCCCAATATTCAGTGGCCAGAAACAGTTTCAGTTCCTCAGGGGAAGTCTCACACTCTTAGACAAATAAATAATCCTGATATACGGAATCCAAGTATACAGAGGGAACATAAAGTTGCAGGTCCTCATGGGGTATCTCTTTCTCCTAGAGAAATAAATATTCCCTATTCCCCCAATCAAAATATTCAGTGGCAAGAAAAAGTTTCAGATCCTCAGGGGAAGTCTCACACTCCAAGAAAAATAAATAATCCTGATATATTGAATCCAAAAATTCAGTGGCAACAATTAGTTTCAGGTCATCAAGGTATATCTCAGTCTCCTAGAGCAATAAAAATTCCCCCGTCAACAAATCCCAATATTCTGTGGCAACAAACAGTTTCAGGTCACCAGGGGACGCTCCAGTCTCCTAGAGAAAATAATATTCCCCATTCACCCAATCTCAATATCCAGTGGCAACAGAATATTCCAAGTTCTCAAGGATCATCTAAGTCTCATAGGAACAGAAATAATTCACATTCACGAAGTCCTAGTATTAAATGGCAACAAACCATTACAGGCTCACGGGGGATATCTAATTCTCCTAGACAATTAATTAATCCCGATTCATCAAATCCCAGTATTCGGTGGCATCAGAATGTTCTTCAGGGTAGACTTCAGTCACCTCACCTAGATAACCAACCCGATACATTGAATCCCAATATCCAGTGGCAACATAATGTTCCAGGTTCTCATGGGAGGCCTCAGTCTCCTGATCAAATAAATAATCCCGATTCATCAAATCCTAGTATTCAGTGGCAACAGAATCTTCCAGGTTCTCAGGGAATACCTCAGACTCCTAACCAAGTTGACAAACCCGATACATTTAATCCCAATATTCAGTTGCAACATAATGTTATAGGTTCTCAAGGGAGGCCTCAGTCTTCTGATCAAATAAATAATTCCGATTCATCAAATCCGAGTATTCAGTGGCATCAGAATGTTCCCGGTTCTCAGCGGAGACCTCAGTCCCCTAACCAAGTTAACAAACCCGATACTTTGAATCCCAACATTCAGTGGCAACAGAATGGTCCAGGGTCTCAGGGAAGACCTCAGTCTCCAAGCCAAATTACTAAAACCCATACATTGAATCCAAGTATTCAGTGGCAACAGAATGTTCCAGGTCCTCAAGGAAGACCTGATTCTGCTACCCAAATAAACCATCCCGATACATTGAATTCCAATAGTCAGTGGCATCATAATGTTCCAGGGTCTCAGTTAAGACCTCAGTCTCCAAGCCAAATTACTAAACCCCATACATTGAATCCAAGTATTCAGTGGCAACAGAATGTTCCAGGTTCTCATGGAAGACCTCAGTCTCCAAACCAAATTAACAACCCCAATTCATTGAACCCCACTATTCAATGGCAGCAGAATGTTCCAGGTTCTCAACGTAGACCTCATTCTCCTAGGCAAATTAACAATCCAGATACATTGAATCCAAGTTTTCAATGGCAACAAAATGGTCCAGAGTCTCAGGGAAGACCTCAGTCTCCAAGCCAAATTACTAAAACCCATACATTGAATCCAAGTATTCAGTGGCAACAGAATGTTCCAGGTTCTCATGGAAGACCTCAGTCTCCAAACCAAATTAACAATCCCGATTCATTGAACCCCACTATTCAATGGCAGCAGAATGTTCCAGGTCCTCAAGGAAGACCTGATTCTGCTACCCAAATAAACCATCCCGATACATTGAATTCCAATAGTCAGTGGCATCATAATGTTCCAGGTTCTCATGGAAGACCTCATTCTCCTAGCCAAATTAACAATCCCGATTCATTGAATCCCAGTATTCAATGGCAGCAGAATGTTCCTAGTCCTCAAGGAAGACCTGATTCTCCTAGCCAAATTAACAATCCAGATTCATTGAATCCCAGTATTCAATGGCAGCAAAATGGTCCCGGTTCTGAGGGAAGGCCTCAGTCTCCAAGCCAAGTTAACAAACCAGGTACATTGAATCCCAGTATTCAGTGGCAGCGCGAAATTCCAGCTATTCTGGGAAGACCTAAAACTCCTAAGCAAGTAAATATACTTCATTCACGGAACCCAAGTATTCAGTGGCAAGAAACATTTTTAGGTCCTCAGTGGCAACAGAAAGTTCCAGGTTCTCAACGTAGCCCTCATTCTCCTAGGCAAATTAACAATCCAGATACATTGAATCCAAGTTTTCAATGGCAACAAAATGGTCCAGGGTCTCAGGGAAGACCTCAGTCTCCAAGCCAAATTACTAAAACCCATACATTGAATCCAAGTATTCAGTGGCAACAGAATGTTCCTGGTTCTCAAGAAAGACCTCAATCTCCAAGCCAAAATATCATACCCGGTACATTGAATCCCAGTATCCAGTGGCAAAAGAATGTTCCTGGTTCTCAAGGAAGACCTCAGTCTCCAAGCCCAAATAACAAACCCGGTACATTGAATCCCAGTATTCAGTGGCATCAAATGTTCCAGTCTCAGGGAAGACCTCAGTCTCCAAGCCAAATTACTAAACCCCATACATTGAATCCAAGTATTCAGTGGCAACAGAATGTTCCAGGTTCTCATGGAAGACCTCAGTCTCCAAACCAAATTAACAATCCCGATTCATTGAACCCCACTATTCAATGGCAGCAGAATGTTCCAGGTTCTCAAGGGAGACCCCAGTTTCCTAGCCAAATTAACAATCCCGATACATTGAATCCAAGTGTTCAGTGGCAACGAAATGGTCCAGGGTCGCAGAGGAGACCTCAGTCTCCAAGCCAAATTAACGACCCCGATTCATTGAATCCCACTATTCAATGGCAGCAGAATGTTCCAAGTCCTCAAGGAAGACCTGATTCTCCTAACCAAATTAACAATCCCGAATTATTGAATTCCAATAGTCAGTGGCATCATAATGTTCCAGGTTCTCATGGAAGACCTGATTCTCCTAGTCAAATTAACAATCCCGATTCATTGAATCCCAGTATTCAATGGCAGCAAAATGGTCCCGGTTCTCAGGGAAGACCTCAGTCTCTAAGCCAAATTACTAAACCCGATACATTCAATCCAAGTATTCAGTGGCAACAGAATGTTCCAGTCATGGGAAGACCTCAGTCTCCAAGCCATTAATAATATTATTGAGAAGTATTCAGTGGCAAAAGAATGTTCCAGGTTCTCAGGGGAGATCTCATTCTCCTAGGCAAATTAACAACCCCAATTCATTGAACCCCACTCTTCAATGGCAGCAGAATGTTCCAGGGTCTCAGGGAAGACCTCAGTCTCCAAGCCAAATTACTCAAACCCATACATTGAATCCAAGTATTCAGTGGCAACAGAATGTTCCAGGTTCTCATGGAAGACCTCAGTCTCCAAACCATATTAACAATCCCGATTCATTGAATCCCNAGTATTCAATGGCAGCAGAATGTTCAAGGTTCTCAAGGAAGACCTGATGCTCCGACCAAAATTAACAAACCAGATTCAACGAATCCCAGTATTCAGTGGCATCAGAATAATCCACGTTCTCAAGGAAGACCTGATTCTCCTAACCAAATTAACAATCCCGAATTATTGAATCCCAGTATTCAGTGGCAGGAAACTATTGTACATTCTCAAGGGAGACCGCATTCTCCAAGTCAAATAAGCAAACCCGGTACATTGAATCCCAGTATTCAGTGGCAGCAAACTGTTGTAGATTCTCAAGGGAGACCTCAGTCTCTGAGCCAAATTAATAAACCCGGTACATTAAATCCCAGTATTCAGTGGCATCAAACAGTTTCAGGTCCTCATGGCAAGTCTCACGCTCCTAGACAATTAAATAATCCTGATATGTTGAACCCCAGTATTCAGTGGCAACAAACAGTTTCAAGTCCTCAAGGAAGTCTCACACTCCTAGACAAATAAATAATCCTGATATATTGAATCCCAGTATTCAGTGGCATCAAACATTTCAGGTCCTCATGTTAAGTCTCACACTCCTAGAGAATTAAATAATCCTGATATATTGAATCCCAGTATTCAGTGGCAACAAACAGTTTCTGGTCCTCTTGGAAAGTCTCACACTCCTAAACAATTAAATAATCCTGATATATTGAATCCCAGTATTCAGTGGCAACAAACAGTTTCAGGTCCTCAAGGGAAGTCTCACACTCCTAGACAATTAAATAATCCTGATATATTGAATCCCAGTATTCAGTGGCATCAAACAGTTTCAGGTCCTCATGGCAAGTCTCACGCTCCTAGACAATTAAATAATCCTGATATGTTGAACCCCAGTATTCAGTGGCAACAAACAGTTTCAGGTCCTCATGGGAAGTCTCACACTCCTAGACAATTAAATAATCCTGATATATTGAATCCCAGTATTCAGTGGCAACAAACAGTTTCAGGTCCTCAAGGGAAGTCTCACACTCCTAGACAATTAAATAATCCTGATATATTGAATCCAAACATCCAGTGGCGACATATAGTTTCAGAGTCTCAGGGGATATCTCACACTCCTAGACAAATAAATAATCCTGATATATTGAATCTCAGTAATAAGTGGAAACAAACTTCTCAGTCTCCTAGAAAAATAAATATTCCTCATTCACCGAATCCCAACTTTCAGTGGCAAGAAACATTTTTAAGTCCTCCTGGAACGTCTCGGTCTCTTATACTAAAAAATATTCCCATTTCACTGAATCGCAATGTTCAGTGGCTACATCTAGTTTCAGGTCCTCAGGGGAAATCTCACACTCCTAGACAAATAAATAACCCTGATATATTGAATCCCAGTATTCAGTGGCAACAATCTGTTTCAGGCCCTCAGGGGAAATCTCCCAATCTTCGACTATCTAATAATCCTAGTTTATTGAATCCCAGTATTAAGTGGCACCAAACTGTATCGGGTCCGCTGGGGAAAAATCACATTTCTAGACAAATGAATAAGCCTGATTTATCGAATCCCGATGTAAATTGGGAAGAAGGAGTTTCAGGTCCTCAAGGGATATTCCAGTCTTCTACAAAAATAGAGACTCTCCACACACCAAACCCTGGTAATCAGTGGCAACAAACGATTTCAGGTCCACAGGGTTTTCCTCGAAGTAAAAGTAAGTCAGCTGTTGAGGTTAGTCCAAATGGTTTGAAGCAAGTGGCATCTCCTAATACACAAAGAACACTTCACATTCAATTACCTGTAATTGGTTCTACAGGTTCTTCTTCTACATATAGTTTGAAAAAGCAGTTAATACCACAAGCTGGAGAAACTCTTGAGACTCGTGGGTTGTTTAAAAACTTTGAGGATAAACCTAATCCAACTGGTCACTGGTTGTTAAGCCCTGTTTCTAATTTACGAAATCCTTTAGGCCTGATCCAACAGAATTTTCCAACCAAAGGAATGTCATATATTTCTAGTTCAATTAATGCACCTCCTGATGTTAACGTTCCAACTGCATTAGAGCTGGAGGCACTACCGCACAACGTAGAAACATCTGAAACTCAGAGGTTGATAAATGGTTCTCCTCAATTTTCTAATCCAAGTATTTTCAGACAAACAATGAATGTTTCTGGTACATCCCATTCAGATCCGCCAGTAAATGGCATTCCTGTTAACCATAAACCATCTGGTTTGAGGTCACAGATATTACTAAATACTCAAGTAATTTCGTCAAATGGGGCTCCAGATGTACCTAATCAAACTGGTTTAAAACAACAGTTATCACCTCCAGGCCAAGGAACATCTAAGAACAACTTGCTTATAAACATTTCTTTTAGTGCTCCTAGTCAAAAAGTATTGACCCAACACGAATTACCACAAACAAAAGAAATATATAATAATTATTTGAAATTAAATCGTTTTCCTGATACTGCTAACCTTCGTGAACTCTCACATAGAGTACCACAAAATAGAAAAATATTATTGCCATCTGGAGGACATCCAAGTAAGCAAAGTTCAATAAAAAAAGTCATTTCGGAAAATATTCAGTTTACACCACATAAATCGGATTTACCTGTTCTTCGTGGAATACAGCATGAACCACACCAAAGCAAAAGTATTTCTTCTCACTTAGTTTTAACACCACCCGAGTATTCTTCACCAGGAAAATTAGGAGATTTACCAAAATCTTACATAGTTCCATTTTTGGGAGATCATAGGAAGAAAACATCCAGGCAAAGACTGATATCAATTGTACCTTCCATAAATAAGCCAACAGGTAATTTGCCGTATGAACAAACAACTAGAAACGTGTCTGTTAAACAGAGATTCTTAAACACACCTTCCCATCCTTCACTCATATCTAATAATATTCCAGTAACTAAAGTTCCTCTTTCGGTTTCTTCCAAACCAAGGTTCACATCTACTTCTAATACTGAGCCTATAAATGATTCTGTATTAACTTACAGAATGTCATTTGATAAAGACCCAAAAAAGCAAGATTCCACAAGAAGATTTACATTATCTTCCAATATACCAGTTTCAGAGCCATCAATTGATTTGGAGAGTACTAACAGAATTGTATTAGATTTTCCTAGTAAGGTTTCTTCTACTCAAAAAATGGTTTCGCCGTCTCTTATTCCTGAACAACTCAAAAAAATTGACTCCATGCAAAAACTGCAATCAACCACTCCTTCCTGGCTTCCAAAAACGCATATTTATCCATTAAAAAAAATTATTACACAGGATTCACCCACACAAAGTCATTTGTCGTTAACCAAATCCCCCGTTCCACCGGATTCAGATGATCTTCCAAAATCATTCAGAGTTCCACTGGGATTTCAAGAAAAGGGTACTTCATCGTCAGAAAGACTTTCATCGCCACCAGCTTCTTCTACTCCTCAACATAAAAATTCACCAATAGTTTACGGAGTCACCTTAGAAGGTCACCCTAGAAAGGTTGCTTCCTCCCAAAGGCTTCTATCGTCGCCTATTGTACTTGATCCGTTTTCAGACAAATCAGAAAACCCTGAAGAGCTTCCCCAAACTCGGAAAGTATTGCAATCTGTTACTGATATTGAAGAACCAGTAAATAATGTACTGAAAACTGTTCAGCCTGAACTACACGTTATCCAAAAACCACCAAATTTATCGAAAAAGTTAGAGCTGTCGTTAGGTGAACAACCAAGACAAATTACATCCAAGGCAAAATTCTCCGTGGTATCAGATTCAGATAATCGTGGTCCATTGGTGCACATAAAGAAAACCCCTGCATCAACATCCGCTGATAATCTTAGTAACCTACTTTCATCCCCTGGTGACAAAACTTTGCCTTTAAGAGTTATTCATAATCAATTAGCGCCAGAACCTACTACAAATCACATAGTTAGGAAAATTGGAAAAGTGTCAAAATTTATGGTCATTAAACCACCTAAGCCTAAGTCCGATTCCCTATCTGATCGACCGACAGCTATAAAGCAAGAATCTGCACCCAACAGAGTGCTTCAACTTCTCTCATCTCAGTTATCTTCTCATCCTCAAGAATCAAAACCATCTCAGTTCGACTTACCCACGTCTCCGGAAGAACAAGTAAAACTTCAAACAGCAACAATTGTGAATGTATTCCCAGTCGAAGGTAACCATTCTCATATCCAACCATTAAGTAATGCTGATCATAAAACAGCAAATTTTTCAACACCTGTATTCAACTTTGGATTATCAATCAACCAAATAAGGCGTTCAAATTCACCAAAACCACCAAAAACTAGTAGAACAAAATCTGGATTTTTCATAGTTCAAAATCAAACTCCTAGAGACCAAGCATCAGACGTAATACTTAGTTCATCGCCTGTGAAAAATTTCAAAAAGTCTCAACCCGGTGATGTTAAACCTAACTTTCAACAAAAAATTACAAACCCAATCAAATCCTTGAAAGGACAGTTGCAGAATCCTTACATAAATAGTGTTATTTTTAATGGTGTTGAAAATTCGATTCCTGAAGTAAATCAAGAATCAATTAAATTCACTACTAAACGTATTAAGATGCCTTTAAAAGGAGATATGAAATTGATTCAAGATGTAAATGGTAAATTTGAAGTGATCAAAAGACTCCCAAATTCAGGCACATCCATCAATCAAAGAATCCCACCAATAAGTGATATCAACTTGAATGGGCTTGATGATACTGTACATGAAAAGATAATAGACAAACCAAAACCAGTAAACGCATTCAGACAACTATTGAAAGTACCTTCGATTAACAGCGAAAATATTAATAGAGATGATAATATTCCTGAAAAGATAAATAAAGGAATACGTCCAAGTAAATCCTTCTATAAACCTATTGATATTCCTTCAAATGAATATATCGATGGGATTGGAAGAGATAGTGCTTCTTCAGGAGAGACTGATAAGCAACCTAGACCATTAAAATCCCTTATCCAAGGATTCAATGCTCCTACGACTAGCGACATCGATTTACATGAAGTTAAATTGGCGAACCCCAATGGTCTTAAAGAACTGTCAAAACCATTTAAGCCGTTCAATGCAGGATTAAGAATTCCTTTAACTAATGTCGACAATTCTGTTGGATTTGACGATGTTACTTCCGAATCTATTCAAGGACGACAAGATCCAATCAAACAAGACTTGAGAATTGATCCTAGTAAGGATATAAGGTCCCATATAATTCATTATGCAATTCCTGAAGTTCAAATTTCCTCTAATCCTATCAAGCCCTTCAAAGAAGGATTAAACCTTCCTCCACGTGCTAATGTTCTTCAAACCGAGTCTGAAGAGCATCAAGGTCCCTCCAAACCGATCAAATACTTCAATCATAGATTCTCAATACCTTTTACAAATGAAAACAACTTGAATGTTGCCGAAGACGATAAATACAAACAGGTTGAATTCCCAGAACTAATACAACCTTCAAATGAAAAACTAGACGTCCCTGCCACTAACGAATACATCCTGAATACAGATGGGGATGTGCTTGTTGGACAACAGCAACCCTTGCAACAAGTCAAATTGTCGAACCAAAGACTTACAACCCCAAATCCTGTCGATGCCAGTCTGAATGGAGTTGATGATCCTGAGCCTAATGGTATCCTCAAGCAGAATCTATTTCCAGGTCGAACGTTATTGAGCACTGTAAAATCTCATCCAGAAACCACGTATGACTCTTCTGAAAATAAAGAAAATAGTGAGCTGATTTCTCGAAAAATTACTGGAGACAATTATATTAGAAGTACGTTTTCCACTGGTAAAAACCAACACTTAAATCCTGCAAATACCGTTATAACAATTACCAAACCAGTTTTATCTGATCCGAGTACAGTCCCTATATTATCTGGAACGACCAGGACTGTTGTGACCAAAGTACTTAAAAAGCGCAAAGTAATTAGGAAGAAAGTAACATCTCAAACATCAACAACAAAAACAGTAAAACATGTCACTAAAGTTCACAAAAACCTAGCTTCCAATTAGGTACAGACACATATATAACTCCTTATCAAACACGATGAACAGTTCAATCAAAATCTAGGCACTATTATTTACAGGTATGTTACTTTACTAAATTCAGCCTGCAATGAATATTATTTATCAACTTCCAGTCACTAAATATCCCTTCTCAAACAACAACAACTTAACTGGTTATAAACTACAAATAGCACAAATACTCAACCTAAAGTGACAAATATTCTTTAATCAACAAAATACCACCTGTTGAACTAACCAAAATAAACAGGACATAAATGTTCTAAAAAATTGATTTCCCTCTATATAATATTCGACTTCAGTTAGAATAAATCTCTAGAGCGCATAATTATATTGATTGTAATTATTGTATTATCCTTGCAATAATAAAGCTAACATTGTGCAATAAGATGTTTAACATTAAATAGTAATTTGTTATATTATGCAATATGTATTCTATTCATTATATGTGACTTACCGTCTTCTATGTAAATTAGAAATATTTCCTAATTTGGAAAGTTCCCATTTCTTTATTTGCTATGAAACTGTGAAATTATAGAAAGTATATTAAGTATAGTTAATCTAACAGGTATATTAGTTACTAGTAAGCCTAATTATTAGCTAATGGTATTGTCAAATAAGAATATTAGTTACTACATGAAGGTTTTGTCGAAATTACAATAAATTATATAATTTTTTTCACAGAGAATATATATTTAAATCTAAAAATGGTCAAAACGACTTAGATGAAATCAGTGTGGTAATTACCAACATTTATTAATTGAGTATAGTGAATATAATTCTGAAGGAGTTGCATGTATGTGAATAAATATTTTCTTACTAATTAAATTATTTTCTATTTGAGGTAAAAATTATTTATAAAAATAAATATTTATTTTATCTCAAATAAAAAAAATAATATGATCTTTAATAATTTTCAAATTCAAAATTGGTTGCTGCTCACACAGGTAGATGTTTTATGACTATTCGATTATCCGGAATTAGGTACTACAAAATAAAGTCCTGTTGTTAAGGTAGGAAACTCATTGTAAAGAATAGGTGTTAAGAACTTTATTAAAAATAACAACTGTAATATGTTTATAAAATATATAAAATAAAACGTTCTATAAAGACAGTACATTTATTTTAATTCCTCATCTACATAAACATTACCTTTCTGCATCATACTTTCTTCTGTTAGTTTATGAATTTATACGAATTCTGGGAGCAAAATAAGGATGGTTGAAATATCTTCATCGGCCGCTTGCAGAAGCAGTGCGAAATCAGGCTTAGATTTCAAAAATGTTAACAAAACTATTTATTGCTATAAATATCAGACAATTTATTGAAACGTCAGACAATAAACTTATTCGCCAAATAAGCGTCATTAGACATAAATTACATACATTTCACGGGTATACACACTACTATAACTACTTTCATAACTGCAATTCATTTTTCATCTACTTAAACCTAATACAGTACAATTATGTATGTATATGCAGCATTTTTTCTTATTATTTCCTCTGTATAGTATCCCTATTAAGGGGAAGTATATACATCAAATTATAATAAAAGGAACATTAATGTAAGACAAAAATTACAAACTAATAACAAAACTCCTCTTCCGGTCCTGTCCATTGCAGTAATAAGCAATAACTCTATTACTAATTTATTCTAATTCCTTTGGCACTGTTGTGTATATCATTGCTGGATTTATTGCAATTTTTTACAGTTTAACTAAGTTTTCAAATTATTCTATTTCATTAATATTCTATGAGTGGGCAGGTTAAATATATATAAATTAGGTACATATAAAATTGTTCAATGAAATAGCCACATTGGTGAATGTTTGTCTCAGTCCATTTGTTTTGTTAAAATAAGAGTTTGTTGAGTTATGTCGTGTTAGTACTAATGATGTTGGGATAACCTTGTGTTATTTAAGTTGGATATAAAACATTTCAACTTTACTCCTTTTAAACTAGATATACAACTTGGAAAATTTTATTAGTTCTTTTTCTAAAATGTTTTGTACGTAGTTTTGAAATGGTTTTTTTTAATATGATTGAAGCATTTTGATAATTTCAAAACTAACAGCCAAAAATCCTGCAATTGTATTATCTTTCAGCACTAAGTGTGTACGCTTTTGAAATTTATAAAACATTGATTTGTTTTCTACTTCGAATAGTGAACTTAAAATGTGTTCAAGTATTTTCCCATGGTTTTTGTTGTCAATGTAGTGATAATCCGCTGCCAGTGAGTATTTCAATTTTGGAGTTTTTTGGTAAAGTACTATTTTTAATATATTCTACTATTATTAATATAAAGGAAATCTGCTAAAACCTATGCACGACAAGGTACATTTACGGTTCAACGGGTGTACTTTTTTTATACTCATATCCCATTTAGTTATAACACCATCCTAATAAATATGGAAATGTTGAAACGTTATCGAAAATAACAACATTTTATTGATAGTTGTAACTAGCAAGTGCCTTGTTACAATTTTGAGCAGTAGACTCCACTCTCCATTAGGACTTTATTTATTTAATTAGGAGGTACGGAGTATTAATGGTGGTTATGAATCCCAACCAAGGGACAGGTGTGCTCACTGTTTTGAATAGCAGAAAGCTATATAAACCTGTTGTAATGATTATTTTTCCATTTCTGTTCTCTACAGCTATCTTCAAAGCTTGTAGAATCACGTATAACTCACTTGAAAATGTGTGATTTCTTCATATAAATCGAATCTGGTAATACGTGAGTGTGGAATCAAACCACGACCTACCTGTGTGATTATGAGTCATCTGTACAAGGATTGTTGAAGGCTAGTTATTTCCTCATTTATCCCGCAAACATGGCTTTGAAGATTAATCTGGACGTTTGTTCTTTCTAATATTTAGTTATTAACAAATTAAATATTGCTTGAGGAGTTAACCTTAACTCTAGGAGGGTGACCAACTTCTTCAGTTTCAAAAATTTATTATACAATCAATGAGGCAAATATTCTATTGTTAAAAGTTAACTTTCATCCCTTTGTATTTGTAGCTCAGCTAACTCTCATTACATCTAATTTTAATTGAATGATAAATATTTTAAATTACTTACTGACGAGAAGTACTTGTTAAATTTAATTGTTTTAAAAACATTTATTTTTATATAGCGGACCATTTAAATGTAAGTTTCCCTTGATTATCAATAGATGCTCATCATATATATGATAACATCACAGATTTCCCGCCATCGAACAACTGATACCTCGGCCAATTAGGGGCTAGCATTAAGCAACTTCTGGGCCGTCTTCAAATCACACAGCTTTCCGTTCGTATCCTCTACCTGTTAGCCTGTCAGGATACTAAACGAAATTCTGAGGACATCCAGCGATATTCAAGGTAGGTGGACAACTTATTAACTTGCTAAGGATAAACTGGCAGAAACTTCCCTACCGGTATACTGGTGTCCCCAAGGAGGTTACAAGCCTGCAGCCCTTAGGAGCAATAATCGATTGGCGGGATTGCATCTTGTGTCGTCACATTTCCCCCGCAGAATGGAATATTATTATTATATTTTTTTTTTCTTTAATTACTATTCAATTTGTTCCATCAGTTATAATTATTGTTATAAATAGAGGTATTTTTATTTAAGCGACCTTTTATTTCTACTTGGAAACCTTACTTTGCCCAATACCCTATTCAAAATATGGTTCAATTTTGCAGGTCTACTGAAGTTGTGAATAACTGTTCATGTGACTACTTAGTCTCTCGAAGGACCCTATCGTCCCAATACAATTAATCATACTTCTTACTAATGTTATTAGAAAATGTTTCTGATGTATAATCATTTTGGTCCTGCTGCCGAGTAATTAAATATATAGATCCCATGATAAATCACACGTGTCGATAACATAGCATAAAATATTAAAATATTTAATATGTAATTGAAACAAACATTGTAAGTTTTAAGAATAATGAATAATTCTCATTATTACTCTTCATCCATTCTATTGCACACGGTATACTATTGAAACAAATGCAACATGTAGGTGGCATATAAATTAAAACATCTTTTTGTAATAATGATGTTAATTGAATACCATAAAACACGAGGAATAAATTAACTAAACTTTATATGTTTATATATTTCATACATTTTACATTGAAATTACATTATAATATTCATCTTTTTTTTACATTATTCATCGTCACATCTGTCGGTTAAACATTTAACCAATAAATCCGCAGTACACAGTATTATACTCTACCACCTTAATTATATCATATAATGTAATTACTAACTCAAAAATATTTCTAACCACAGTCTTCAATGCATAGTGATTTAAAACAAATCGCCATTCCTGTACGGTTATATTACAAATCATCAAAAGATAATTTACATTGTACTAAGTTTTGCATTATTTGCGATTTTGGTATACTTTCTATTAGATTAGATATGTGCACATGGCGAGCTTATGTGTCCTCAGATAAAGACACTCATTTAAAAACGTAATGCAATAGGAACTTAATGAAATAGAAACATTTAATACATTAGTTATGTATAATGTTTCATATTATCAATAATCATGCATATATAAAAAAAGTCCAAATAGACACATTGTCATAAATCGCCCTTACTTGAGCAACAACGACTCTTCACTAACTTCTAATAGTAATATAGAACCAATGCCGATTAAAATATAATCCTATAACAATAATAATGAAAACACAAACACATTCATCCAATATAATATTTTAACTCGTAAAACCTTATAAATTCAATAATAATTTACATAAATCATTTAAATAGTCTGATTTTTACTAATTCATTTTTTATGTAAACTTCTTGGTAACCTTTAAAATTGTGAATATGTTTAACTTATAATATTTTAAAAATATTTGTTGTTAAGTGATATTACTGACTTTTTAAAATATTTTATACGATTAATTATTTAGATAAATTTCTAAGGTTTTTGATAAAACAAGTACTTAAAATCTAGGTTATATTAAAATTTGTGTTTTTTATGTTTGTTTTCATAGCGAGCCGCTGATTACGGACAGAGTTTTTCTAGCTTAATAGAAGTGCTATGACAGAAGAACTTTTTTTTGCTTTGTACGAAATAACGGAGGTATTTTAATCGTGTAAGATTACAATAAAATTATCTGTTTTGGCCCTCCTTTAACCCATTTTGACTAGTACTGGCGGTGTTTTAATGTCTCCCTCCCACAGCTCAAAAGGGGCTAGTCATCAAATGAAATATCATATTAAGGATTTGGTCTAACGTCCCTGTAGATCTAAATCGACTAGAGTTGAAGGAGGGCGAAAAGAAAAATGCATGAAAAAAATCTTCAAACTAAGTTCCATGACATTTTACGATCTGAAGCGTTGGAACGGAGATATCACATATCACTTTCCAATGAAATAATTTTAAATGAAGTCAGACAAAACATTATGTTTATTAAATTTAACAGAAGGACAAGGAAGAAATGTGGTGTCCACATCATACTTTTATAATTCAGAATACCCTTCAAACAATAAAGGTGCATCATCCTTGCCATCATAACACTTCATGATTTTAATTATGATTATAATAATGATATAATAAAATAAATACTGTTCATTAAATCAACTACGCATTAACCCCACCCACATGGTGCTTTTAACAATAATGCTTTTTAATAACAAATTGTTTTTTGTGCATATATCCATAAAGTCCACCGTATTGCCCTCGTACGTTATAAATTTTATAATTGTATTCGTTTAAATTATCATTGCACTCTTAAGCATATATGATTTATGATATAAAATTATATCCCTCTATTACTGTACACAGATTAGCAAACATTATGAAACACACGTAATTTTGTAATTTAGTTTAGATATAAGACTTTGTATCACAGTAACCTGTTGCTATGATATAAGTGCGACTGTAATATGATAGAGTTAAGTAACATAAGTTATTTTCAGTATATTGAATTAACCTAACCGTAACTCAATCGAATTAAAACGTAACATAGAATTATACCATATACCTAAAATAAAAACTGCATTAAGAATAGATATATCTATTTCTTATTAGCAAATGATAGCCCTACTAACAATAGAATTCCAATATTTTAATAATATACATCATATACTAGTATCTTTAGTTTACAATATAGCTCCCATTACCTCCTGTTCGAATTGCAAGTTGCAAATTCAACTAAATAAAATCATGCTTTTAAAACATAAATATAAATTAAAATAAAAGTCCCCGACATCTGAATAGAATTTAAAATACACATTGTGGCTCCACTAGAGAGCTTGAGTTACGAAGTGTACAAGTGTCATGATTGTTCCCGATTGAGGCTCTCAAATAACGCGAAATTCTTTAGTGAGTTCTTCATTGTTAGGGTCTAGCTCCAATAATACCAGCTGATCGTCAATTATCCTGGTTAACATCAGAAATTTCCTAATTTCTGGAAAATCGTATTCGTGTAGGATCTGTTCTAAAAGAGCCCCATTACGAATCAAATGTCTTTAAATGCATCCAAACTTTGTTTCCAACTAAATTCTTGAGAAATGCTTCATTGCTGGGATCCAACCCTACCAGCCCCTCCTCATCGTCCCAAATGAATTTTCTATTTTCGACCCATAAAACATCGTCTCGCACTGAAACTTTCTTAAGGTTCGTTTTGTCAAGAATGATGTATCTACAATGTAGAAGTTTGTTCCTACGAATTTTAACCTCTTTGGGGTAATCCCGCATTACACAGAAATCTGTACCTTTCAATCTTTTACATCTTTTTAAAACATCATACGTATCTTGGACGGTTGAAAAAACTACCTTCAGTTGTGGATTACGCAAGTCTCTGCGACCAATCGCATATACTTTCTCGATTTTGTCACTCATGTCAATTCCAAGGACTTCAGAGCAGAAGTAAGCAACGGTGTCGCTATAGGAATCGCGATCTAAGTCCTTAAACCCCCTGAAGATCAAATTCTTTTTCCTGCTTTCTTCTTCTATTTGTTCCAGTCGCCTTTCTCGGAGTTTATCCTTGAGCTTTAGCTGAGCAATTTGAAATTTCAGTTGTTCTTTATCATCATCAGTCTCAGATTCCGTACCTGAATCCTCAGAAGAGGTGGACTGAGTTGAATCTTCCGAATCACTGGTTTGGGGTGTATGCTCTTCATGTTTTATCGAATGATTCATTTCGTTTTTCGTTGTTTGAAGCGATCTCGTTTCATTCCTATAGATTTCCAAAATCGATTCTTGGCATTTTGGACAAACCTTCTCATTTTTTATCCAGGGTACTAGGCAAGGTTGGTGAAAGATGTGGCCACAACTGATTCGAACAGAGTTAGAAGCAATAATGTTTTGACACAGATCACATTTTGTCTCTTGAATATCTTCCATAGGCCTCAATTTCAAAGAGCTGAGATGTAAGCTACTGAGGCTTTTAGAATTGGATTTTTGTCGTGTTAAATTCGTTTTAACCAGAGGACTGTTTCGTTGGTAATCCCTTGGTTTGGTATTTTCATTGGAATCTGTATACCTATGTCGAACATATATATCTTCATGCTCACTATTTTTCCGAATCCTTCTATTCGTCGAAGAAAATACACGTTTTGGTATGTGCCTTGAATTTTCAGAACCTTCCGCTCTTTCGAGAGAGGATGACCTTCTAGGCTCAGTTTTTGGATTTGGTCTGGAGCCAGATGTTTCTGAGTTCCCAGCGATAGGGGCCTGCACAGATGAATTAGGTTTGGTGGTGAGCGCTTTATTGTTTAAACTCCGTTCTGTATTCATCTGTGCATTCTGCCTTATTGTTAATGGAATGGATTGTACTCTATTCACATCCGAGTTATGATAATCCGTTCTAAGTACTCGAGAAGAAGAAATATTTAAATTTGGTTTTGAGATTTGTGAAATAGGTTCTGTCGAATTCGAGCTGTGAGTGCGAGTAAACGATTGTTGGTTTTGATTGGTTTCAGACATCTGCCTAATAGGCTGGCCAAGGTAGGACTGAGGCGGGTAGGTAGGTCTCCAGTTGGCATGAGTTTGATTCCTCCCATAAAGTGGCAAAAAATTTGGTTGGTTTCCTAGATTGTGTAGATTTGGATTGCTTTCTTGAATACAAGCTGTGGTAGCGGCCCTACTATTGATGGGTCTCGAAGCTCCTGGAACAGAAGAGTTTGGCTGATATTGAGGGTAATGTAGAAAACTAGAAGGAGATTGATAATGTTTTGTTTGGAATGGACCTGAAGTACCATGCGTAGTGGATGGAAAAACGCTATGAGCATTACCAGGTATGGGAATGATTGGGTTGGGGTGCGAAAATGGTGGCGATGATAGGGAAGTGTTCTGACCTTGAGAAAATCTGTTATATTGATTTATATTGTTTAATACTATTGGCCTAGGATGGTTAGTAGAAGTTTCCGGGTCTTTATTTCTTTCTGGGCAAGAACCGGCAGTGATTGTATTGGACGTGCAGACACCAGTGATAGAGGAAGTTTTGCATGTGGAAGCAGACGTGATTGAGGGATTATTGCCCGTGGAACTAGGAGTAACTGAGGGAATATTGCTTGAGGAAACAGAAATGATTGAGGGAGAATTGCTCGTGGAAGCAGGAGTAATTGAGGGAGTATTAGCCGAGGAGACCGAAGTAGAGGGTGGGATAGATGCAGCAACGACTTCGGGGAGAGGTGTATTAATGTCTGACAAGGAAACAAGACATTCTGGGCATATCTTTTCTTCCCGGAGCCACGGCGCTGCGCATTTCGCATGGAAATGGTGACCACAGGGAAGCGCTAGTTCCTCAGAGCCCAGTCTCTCAGAGCAGAACAAGCAGAGACTTCTTATGTTGGCCTCTTCCAATGAGGCATTATACGCCAGACATTCCTGGCATGATTCTTGGCCCATTGGCAGCGTTTTATAGCATGATAAATGAGATTTGTGCCCACATATAAGAACAGTTCCAGGTCCACCTATAATTTCAGAACATATTGAACAGGGTTCCAGGCCAGGAGCTGGCTTGGTCGGATCAACTGGCTTGAAGCATGCTGGGCATGCGTTACAATCTTTTACATACTCAGCTACACACGTTTCGTGAAATCTGTGTCCACAGGGAAGAATTCTTTCCTTCACAATAACTTTCTTAATACAAATAGAGCAGTTGTATGGTGGCATAAAAAGTTTGTTGGGATCAACTTGCGAAGAACATTCGGGACATGAATTGTATTGAATTAGCCAAGGAGAAATGCATGTTTCATGGAAAGAATGTCCACAATTGAGCTTCTTTTCTTCAGTGTGCAAAACCTCGGAACAGAAGACACAGACGATGGGTTGGATTTCTTCAAAAATTGCGTTGCATTGTGGACAGTTGGTCTTGTTATAAATGCAGGATATATGAAATTCATGGTTACATGGCAGAGTCTTGGGTGGGGAAATGTTATCGAGGCAGATAGAACATTCATTAGTTTCCGTCAGAGTAGAAATAGCAGCATTGTTGAATGGTCTCCTGCAAACCGGACAGTTCCCTTTGTCGTTGAGCCATTCATCTATACAAGACACATGGAAGATATGTCCACAAGAAAGGGTCTTCCCTTTGATGCTATGAGAGCAAACGGAACATTGCTCTGATGAAGGAACTCCACCCATAACCCTGAACATTGGAATTATTAGATGATCCTCAGCATCAAAAATTATCCAACTCTGAAAATAAAAATTATTTAGTTACGATTTAAATCTAGCACTTCAATTATAAATTGGGCAATCTTGGAATATTAATAACTTTATAATATAAAATAAAATTTGTGAAGTTTGAATTTGTCTCACTAAATTCATTAGAAAAACCTTCATACTTGGTTAAAAAGAACCAAAATTGTTGAAATTGCATCAATCAGTCAGAATTTCAATGGAAATTTGAAAACTGAAAATCGGAAGGTGTAACTTCAGAAATCACTACTCGCTTTTTCGAAGAATACGTACTCTCTCGTAACAATAATAAAATCAATACATTACATTTCAATAAACCATTTCACACAGATCATTAATTTTCTGTCACAATAATGCATGGAGTAATAAAGTTATGCAAAAAATCCTTAATAGATTTTGTCTTGACCACAGTGCTGTGTAATAGAAGATAATAAAGAGAAATAACACATAAATCATCATTAGTTATCTAAGGCAGGTTTTATACAAAAGAATTTCAAGGCCAAAACCTGATCATCAGTGTTCCAGAATAAAATAGAACTAGGAAATGTATTCTTCTAATAGAGAAGAGTTAAATGTGGAAAGTGTAACTATAAGTATACAAAGACATTGAAGGCCCCCGAAACTATTTCATAGTGGTTTATTGCTTATGATTTTAGATTACTAGATTTCACCAGTGCTTATTTTTATTTATTCTTTATTCATGCGGATTGCTTATATACTAATATTATAACAATGCGGATTGCTTATATAATAAAAATATTTTGATATGCACCAGATTTATAAGAACGCAATCTTCCTCCATAGAAATTAAATTATAGTAATAAATTTATGTAACAACATGTTTACTGATATATTAAAAAAATATAATTACTTTATGCACTTCACACTTTGTGAAAATCACTATAGGATTTTTGAGGAAGTATAATAACGATGACGACGTAAAGGATTATTGAATATAGAATAATAATTGGAGAATATTACATTTTCATAAAGATTGGTTCTACAAAAATTTTCGATCTTATTAAAAATAACGGACATATTTATAACTTATTTTTAACACCACTTCTGGTGAGATTTCAGCCATTAATGAAGTTTTTTTTTTATTTCTTTATTTTTTTTTATTTTTATGTGAAACGCTAAATACGTTTGGTAATGATCACACAGGAATTGGGACAGCTAGAGCATTAAAATAATAGTGATAAATTTGAACTCACCTCATTTTAGTTATCTCCTAGGTAGGATGAATGTTTGTTCAAAAAAGTTTTTCGAAAATCAAAACATGATTACAACCTCTACAGATGATTTCCGCTAAGTGAAATCTGCAAACATACAAATGGACAGTAACTGGTGATAACTCCATCATAAGATTGTCCTGGGATCATATAGAATTTTTTTCAGGTAAGAAAACTCTTATAAATGCCCTTTAATCGGGTTGCAAAACAATTTCAAGTTGTATGAACAACAAAATTTGACTAATTATTGTTAATGTAAACTATTGTACTTCAGAGGTACAAGGATATCCAGAAAAAATTAAACATAGGAAGACAATCAATATATTTCTAACTCAAATTAAATAAAATTATATGAGATAATGGAAACAAAATTATAGATACAAAAAATTCACACTATTCTAACTGTGCTTAAAATAACATATTTAGAGATTGATTTATATTAATTTATTAATTATTCTAATATGCCAAGAACATTTTGAAACAATTTTATGGTATCAGAACACTATTTAATAACATAATGAGAACTGCTTAGATAGATGAAATTTCCCATATTTTGCATCGTTCGAAGGTCGTCACAGTTTTCCTATCAATTGTCATTCAGAGCTGCTGTGTTGATGATATAACCTACACAAAGTAAGTATACTTTTAATGTCTTATTTACCTATTATACCGATGTTATACCCGAACGTGTCTTCAGTCAGAATTATCTTATTCACGAAGGATTATAAATATCAGTATCAAGCACTGTTGGGGGTTTAAGTAGAACGCAAGGTTCACTATCTATTATTATGACAATTATTATTATTATATCAAAAATAGAAATGTTATTCCATTCTGGGAAATGCTAGAAAGGGGATTCTAATTTGAAAATTCAATTTTAACATGATTCCATAGCCATTCTATGATGAAATAATCACCAAAGTTACTAAGAAGTTGTTTAACATGGTTTTTTCCCCAAAAATTTAAAATTCACTTTTTCAATATATTCAAGTACAAAAAACTTGGGTGACTATAGAGTTTCATAGAAATAAAAAGTCCGTCACGCAGGGGCTGCGTAAACTAAGCAGATTTCCCCTGTGAAGTTTTACAATAGAGAAATCTGCATACTGGTAACACAATACCACCGTGATTAGATAATGAGAAATCTTTCAGTTAATTAAAATAAATACCCAACTGAAACGGCTTCTGAATTGTAAGAATAATTTATATTTTAATAACTCAAACTTTAGTAGTCCAAGAACTAAAGAAGGGGGGGGGCGGATGAACTAAACGTATTTGCATAAATCTCACAAAGTAAGGAAGGTAAGGTAAGGTTAAAAACGCCAGGTTAGAAGAAGCTTCCGCCTGAGCCGAGAAATGACGAAGATGGCCGACATAATCCGAACTATATCCCACCACAGACTTCACAAAAATGCAAATATCTCGGTTAATATTCAAGATAGAGAATAAATGTATATAACAATATTTATAGTAAATTTAATTTGCAATAAGATTGGTTCTGTACAATTTTTCGATCCGATGCATAATAACGGAGATATTTTGAATTTTCGAAAATCCCCCCCTCTAAACCCCCCCTCCCACTGGTCCGATTTCAGCCGTTAACGAACTTGATCTTCCTTTTTACATAAAACGATTAAATACCGAGTTTTGTGATGATTAAACAAAAATTGCGACCGCTAGAGCGTTAACAGACATATATATATATATATATATATATATATATATATATATATATATATATATATATATATATATATACAGTTTTGAACGGACTTCATTTTCGTCATCTACTAGGTAGGATCGATGGACATTTGAAGAAAATTTTCGAAAATCGCGTCATGAGTACGACCTCAATAGCTGATTTCCCTTAAGGGAAATCTGCTAAAATCATATGAAATGTTAAATAGGCTCAAAACAAGCCCACTTCGAGCTGTCTACCCCTCCCGAAGGTCAAGCACAGTTCATTTTTTTAAAAGTCGAGCCAGAGGGTAGCAGATTTCCCTTAAGGGAAATCAGCTATTGAGGTTGTACTCAATTTTTTTCTTTTCAATTTTTCAAATTTTTCTTCAAATGTCCATCGATCCTACCTAGTAGATGACGAAATTGAGGTCCCTTCAAAACTCTATATATATATATATATATATATATATATATATATATATATATATATATATATGTCTGTTAACGCCCTAGCGGTCGCAATTTTTGTTTAATCATTACCAAACTCGATATTTAGTCGTTTTATGTAAAAAGAAAGATCAAGTTCATTAACGGCTGAAATCGGACCAGTGGGAGGGGGGGTTTAGAGGGGAGGATTTTCGAAAATTCGGAATATCTCCTTTACTATACGTCGGATTGAAAAATTGTACAGAATCAATCTTATTGCAAATTAAGTTTACTATAAATATTGTTGTATACATTTATTCTCTATCTTGAATATTAACCGAGATATTTCCATTTTTATTAAATCTGGGCGGCTAACGACGAAGTGGCTTTCCCGCCAAAAGCTAGTTCGGCCGTTTCATTAACTGCTCGGTTTTCGTGAAATTTCTCTATTGTAAAACTTCACGTGGGAAATATGCTTAGTGTACGCAGCCCCTGCGTGGCGGACTTTTTGTTTTAACAGCTGTCATGAAACAATCGAAAAATCTATACACTCTAAAAATAAAAATGTTTTCATTCATTATTTCATTAGTAATATCAATACTGTGATTTTCAGAAAAACATGTGAAGGATTTTTAGGATAACATTTTTCCTTGTTGATATAACATCAATTACGATGTGTACATATTTTTTGCTTATGAATTTTACGAAGTGGTTTTCTCTCCCACTATCTTTAATAAGATATTCTAGGTCCTACCTAGACTCATAGGCTGCTTCAAAACATTTGTTGTAGCCTTTTTTTACCTTACAAAGAAAGTATGCATAACTCCCTTTGGCTGGAGGCTGACCCAAACAATTCAAATAAAGCAGTAAGATGGCTTGATTAATACTTTTTATTTAAACAGCTGACCTATAATTTTTTAAACACGTGTTTTAGAATAAAAAAGAAAATAGTATCCAAAGTGTGTTTCTTCTATTAAAAGATGAAAGGTAATATATTCAGGATCAGAACCTTCCGAATGGCAATTGCTAATTTCTCTATACAAGCAAGTAAATCTGTCAGGGAAGCCGAGTTAACTAGATTGCGGGAACAGCATTTTGAATTCTGCGAGAACTGTAAGGAAGATATTAAATCCACAATCGAAAGTAATTTCAATGTTCACTTAAACTTCATCAGCGATTGGGAAGAAGAAAGCCTCCTGGGTGAGATCGGGCCTCGATTGAAGAGGATGCGTTACGATAAGGACCACTGGGACGGAGCCATAACTTGGTTCCGAGAATGCCAGATGAGTTCGTGGAACGAGACTAACAGAAGGATCTTGGAGAGGGTCCGAAGCGCAGGGTTCCCGGGTCTGCGGACGCTACAGCAAGCTCATGTCCTGGACCTACACGAACAGGGAGAGGTGAGACCCCACGTAGACAGCATCAGGTTCTGTGGGCCTGTCATCGCCGGGCTCAGTCTCCTTTCGGATTCCATCATGCGGCTTCAGGCTTCCAACCATCACTCAAAGGTTCTCCTCAAGAGGAGATCTCTCTACGTCATGAGTGGAATCGCAAGGTACAGTTACTCACATGAGATACTCCCTAAAAGCCAATCATTCTTCTATGGGGAAGAAATTCCTCGAAAGAGAAGAATTTCGGTTATTCTAAGGAGTGTAATAGCTACCAATGAATCACCTTCTAAAATTTTGTAGAATTAACGCATAAATGTATTTATGACAATTATAAATAAAAACAGAAATTGTATTTTTTTTTTTACAGCACATCTGTTACCCACCATTAGGCTAACACCTGTTTATAAATTTAAATTTCATAATTGGACTCAGGTTAGCCATGTGAGTTGAAACCAAGGCTTTAACTTTCATAATTAATCTACAGTGAGGAGTTCGATTCCCTCATGGGCAATATTATATTATTATTATTTATTAGCGTCCACTTTTTGCGACTATGGCTAATTGGGACAGGCTGTCTACAGGCCACCACCCTTTTTAGCTGACTTCCCTTAAGAGAAATCAGCTATTGAGGTCGTACTCGTAGCCCGATTTTCAAAACACTTCTGTCCGTCGATCCTACCCAGGAGATGACGAAAATGAGCTCCATTCAAAATTTTATATATATATATATATATATATATTTGTCTGTTAACGCCCTAGCGGTCGCAATTTAGCTTGATCGTTACCAAACTCTATATTTAAACGCTTATGAAAAACGAAAGATCAAGTTCGTTAATGGCTGAAATGGCTTCGTTAATGGCTGGTCCAGTAGGGGGATGGGAGGTTAGAGGGGAGGAGTTTCGAAAATTCGAAATATCTCCGTTACTACACGTCAGATCGAAACATTGTATAGAACAAATCGTATTGCAAATTAAATTTTCAATAAATATTGTTATATACATTTATTCTCTATCTTAAATATTAACGGAGATATTTGCATTTTTCAGTTTTCAGCCTTAAGCGAACCCCCACTTTTACTCATGTTGCACAAACAATACTCAACAATAAATAATATTCAAGAGACGTTTATTTTACGAGATACATGAAAATATGTTCTGGTGACCCCCTCCCCTGTCTTTAGTTCTTGGACTACTAAAATTTGATTGATTGAAATAAAACTTATTCTGATTCATTATAAATTAGTTTATAATGAATAGTATTCAATAAAATTAATATGTTATATTCCGATATATTTCAGTAATTGTTTTTCTTTCGGGTGAGAGGTTGGCAGACCTGCTTGTTTACATTTCAGACGCTTTCCGTTAGGAGGTTAATTAATATTGACTGAAAAAGTCCTCATTACCGTTTGTAGTTATTCATTTAATATTCATGGTGGTGTTGTGTTTGCTAGCAGTATGTCGATTTATCTATTGTAAAATATCACGTGGGAAGTCTGCTTAGTTTACGCAGCCTCTGTGTGATGGACTTTTCTAGCCATGGTGTGACTAAGGATTTTATTTAATGAGGTCGCCACTAAAAAAAAGTCTTATCGTCAAGACGGGAATTGAACTCGATTTTTAAATAGACTCCAACCATATATTTTTATATTGTACAATAACAGATAATATAATAAGTAAGAGTGCTTGGGGCTCAGATAAGCCATGTGAGTTGAAGCGTTGACCTTAATCTCACATGGTAAGCCCAGAGTGGTGAATTCGATCCCCGCCTGGGCAATAGGAATTTATTTGGTAACGGAATTCTTTAAATAAAATCTTTAGTCCCAGCCTGGCTAGAAAAGGGTGGTGACCTGTAGATAATCCGTCCCAATAAGCCTAAGTTGCATAAAGTGGGCGTTAATAAATAATTAAAAAAACATTAATAAGAGTGCGACAACTTCTTGCAATAATCGAAATGTAAAGAAATAAGGCTACAAGAGCGGACAAGTCTATAAAGTACAATAAATTAAGATGTATGGTACTCGGGATTCCAATTTCGGACCGGGGCTCAGGTTAGCCATGTGAATTAAAGCGTTAACCCTTAATCTCACATGGTAAACCTAGAGTGGCTAGCTCGAATCCCGTATTTAGTGACGGAATTCATTAAATAAAATCCCACCCTGGCTAGAAAAGGGTGGTAAACTGTAGATAACCCGTCCCAATTAGCAATATTTGCAAAAACTGGACGATAATAAATTATAACAATAATTTGTGAGTACTTTCATTAATATTAAGAGTATTATAGCTTATGGGTGGAGACATATTTATTTAGTTAAAAGTAGAAACCTTTTTGTAAATTGTCTGAATCAGTCACGCTATAAATATACTCAAAAAACTTGACAAGTTCAAAATAAAGAAATAACATCATAGTTGTTTTTCCTGCTGATAACCAATCCAGATTACTCTTATCAGCCTAAAGCGGCTGTATATATAAATATAATGTAGACAATTTTTTAAAATGCTATTCTTGTTTGTTCGTGTGGTTGTTTGTTTGACTTAAGCGAAATCAGCTGTACTCATGACACAATTTTCTTTCAGAAATCGTAACTAGGATATGACAAATGCGAGTTTTATCTACATGTGGATTCTATTTAATCGTTGGTAGTGGAAATTAATTTATACGACTGACTCTCTAAATAAAATACATGTTCCCCCACCTTGGCCAGGACGAAGGTCAATCTGTAGAAGATACGTTCCAATTAACCTTAGTCGCATAAATTAGATGTTTATTTCATGAGGCTCAGGATAGCCATGTGAGTTAAAGCATTAATCTAGCTTTAATCTCACATGGTTAAGCTAGAGTGTCGAGTTCGATTCTCGCCTGGGCAAAGGAAGTTATTTAATAACGGAATTCATTAAATATCATCCTAAATTCCACTGTGGCTAGAAAAGGGTGGTAAACTCTAGATAACCCATCCCAATTAGCCTTAGTTACAAAAAGTGGACCTTAATAAATAATAATAATATTGTAATTAAATAAATTAGGCTTAGTTTTCATAAAATAAAAAAAATCCGTTCATTGGCACTATATGGAAAAAATAATTCTTCCAACAGACAAATTTAATTAAATAAACATGTTGTTGACGCCTTCTTCTTGCGTGTGTGTGTGCGCGCGCGTGCGTGTGTACCTACGTGCGTGCGTTGGTGTGTGTGTGTGTGTGTGTGTGTGTGTGTGTGTGTGTGTGTGTGTGTGTGTGTGTAAAACAGTAACAAATCGTATTCCTAGCTTAAATATTATTTTTGGTTTACATTGAACTTTAACTATGTTAGATACGTGCAAATACGTTCTATGTGACGTCACCAATACAGATAATATGTTCTAGTGAGCTCAATACTTACTTGATCGATACAATACTCAATATTTCAACAATTTATATGAAACTAAAGATAAAATTTGTAAATGATGATAATCGGACCAAAAAAAAGGGGGGGTTAACATTAAAAAATCGAAATATCTCTGGTTATCCAAATATGGAAATAATTCCGCTATTATGTTAGGATGGAAATATATCATATACGTAATCTCGATGCAAATTTAGTTTTCTACAACTATTGTTTCGTACATGTTTTCTATAACCCGAATATGAAGTGTTCGTATTTTCTTATTTTTTTATTTCGTTGGGGTCGGGTTCAGCCTTCAATAGATCACTATAACTCATCCGATTTAAACTTTGAGCAAATGAGTCACTAAAAATGTCGTGACTACCTTATATTTCAATTCCGATTTGGTTTCAAGCTATGGAAGAAATAGAAAATAGATGGTGAGATAAAACGACGAGTGTACTTCCAGCACACGGAAAACCTGCTAAGTTAACCCAGCCCTACGTGACTGATTTTTAAGAAGGCTCATGTCTTTAAATACAATTAACTACTTATATTGTTCAAGCAGTCGTAATTTTTGTATTTACCCAAACAACATATTTTATACTTCAATGTAGAAATGTAAAGTAACTAAATAGCTGAAATCCATTTGGCTACTTTGACCAGGGAGTGGGGAGGGGGGATGTTTAGTGGCGGGAAAACCGAAAATTTAAAATACATTTATTATTATGAGTCTGAACGAAATATGTTATATAACAAATCTTAATACATAATTTGATTTCCTACAAGTTTTATTCAAAGCAGTTTTTCTCGTAACTCTAATACTATCTTAGATATTTATATTTTTTAGTTGTTGCCCTTCCGTGTTCAACCACTCTTACTTATCTCATTTTAACAATATAGCATGAAACGTTTTATTTCTAATTTAAAAATGACTTATTGCTTTCACATGAATAGAAGGAGGGGGTTTAGACAAGGGAAGAAATAAGAAAATCCAAATGTCTTCGTTATTATAAATCAGAACGAAAAATGTTATGTAGTAAATCTTTTTGTAAATATAATATTCTTTAATAAGTTTGTACATTTTTGCTCTAACTCGACTATAAACTGAGCTACTTGTATTTTTTTAGTTATCAAGCCACCTGTAAAGACCTATTCATCTCATTATAACAATTGACTGATATATCATAAAACGTTTTATTCCTAGCTTAAATACCAAATAATAAACTTTTACTATCTGAGACATATGCAAATATGTCGAGTATGACATCATTATATAAGATTTTCTATAGTACTGTAAGTGATTTTTACGTCGTTTAGGACTTTGTTACGACGTGCGCTTTGAAGTGTTGACGGAATTGGACCTACACTTTGACTAGAAAAGTTTGGAAGCCATTGAAAAACACATTATTTATAGGGAGCATTCCATGATAAGGACGTTAGCTTAATAGAATAAAATAATAAATAAATAAACAACATTGACATACCTGAAGGGTAAGGTTGCTTGGTGAAAAGGCAGACGGAGTGACAGAACTAGGAGGTATAGAGATCCTGGATTTTAGCGGTTTCTAACTACTGTAAAATACAGATAGAAACACTCCAAGCATATCAGCTGATAAGAGCGAAGAGAGAGGGAATATAGATGGGGCTGTCAAGGTCAGCTGATTCAGCCTGCACTCAACATTGCCGAGCGATGCAGCTCTCCAGGAGAGAGCGCCACACCCAGGCTTAACCTACCACACACGCACTTACGTACGCAAATTCCCTTCAGCATCCAGGCTTAAACAAGCACTCACAAGCTTTTAGCAGATTTCCTTAAGGGAAATCAGCTATTGATGTCGTACCCATGACGCGATTTTCGAAATGAGGAAAGGAGATGACGAAACTGTATGTATGTATATATATATATATATATATATATATATATATATATATATATATCTGTTACCGCTCTAGCGGTCGCAATAATTGTTTGATCGTTAATTATCTAGATATTTAGTCGTTTTTTGTAAAAAGAGAGATCAAGTTCGTTAGCGGCTGAAATCATACAAGGGGAGGGTGAAGTTTAAAGAGGGAGAATTTTGAAAATTCGAAATATCTCTGTTACTATACGTTGGATCGAAATAATTTATAGAATCAATCTTATAGGAAATTAAATGTAATTTGCTTAGTTTACGCAGCCCCTGCGTGACGGACGTTTTACACACCCAAACGACTGAAAATAGTCATCAATGGCTACACAAACAACTACTTTTATTAATCGTAACAAATATAGTTCAAAAGTTTATTTATTAAGGTCCACTTTGTGCTACTGCAATGAGACGGGTTACCTCCTCGTTCTAACCAGGGTGGGGCAAAGTATTTTATTTAGTGAGTTCTTCCCTTAATACATTCTTATTGCTCACGGGGTACCCACATAGGATTACCAAGTGTATTAAGACCAACGCCTTTACTCACGTGGCTAAACTATGCCTCTCATAAAAATTACAAATATCATTTGTAAGTTTTACAAAGATTGCTTTCTTGGCAAAGCCATCACTAGAATAATGTCGGCAATTGCAGACTTGGTTGTAACACTTCACCACATTTAGTAATTTCAAAAAATAATTAATAGTAAACACATAGTTGATAAATATTTAACTTATTTAGTATTCGTAAATATCATAGATAATGCTAATTTTAACTAAAAGTGTAAAGAGCAAATTGTGTTTACAGTAAATTAAACGTTATTTCGATTTATGAATTTCATAATTTTTACTTGAGACTCCTTGTCACTGATAACAAAATTTATTAGTGCTCCGTAGTGGATAGAAAGGATTATAAAATTTATAAATATGTTAAGGAATTTATGTATATGTTAAGGATAGGAATATTGTCAACATGGGCTATTTTAAACTTTACATCGACCGATAGGAGTGGGGGCTTACAAGAGGACAATATTCGGCAATAACGTCATGTATATTGTTTTGGTTTTGTTGGGGGGGGGGGCGATGTAAATTACAAATTGGTTTGAAACTATATTTTCAGCATTAATATGTTGATTGACTACATGAATTACGATATTGACTTCCGGGCGTCAAATAGTGTTCCATAAGAGCAAATTTCTGCAATTTCGTGAATTTTTATTTAGACAATTAATTTGGTCAACGTGCGCTATATTATGCTCTCTTCCAATGGCAGAAGTTTACTTTAGTTTAGAAACCATTATTATTTCAACCCGCAACAACAAGCAGCTCTCTGTTAGCTAATTACTTCCGACTTCGGCCATTGCCTCATACATTCTTCTGTGCTATTACAACAGAATACCTGAACAAAATTATATCATAATAGCTAAGTTACCCGGCTTCGCCCGGGAAATCATTTGAGGCTGAGTGATGATGGAATTTTTTGGCAAGGCTTTACTTTGCTCTATATTTTGACATTTGCCCGTACCAGTGTTTATATCCGTCGTTGATTTGTTAATAATAAAATTGTTGGTTATGAAGGCTTATTTGTCCTCAATATTGTTATACTTCTCTTCTGTATAAAACAAAAGTGACTCTAAATACTAAAGTAAACAACTTTTGTTATGTGCACGTTTGCCTTAAGACAAACAGTAAATGAAATATCGCGAATTTTTATTTTAGGGCTCCATTATAACCCCCAATCCCGTTTGAACCTAAAAATTTTTCATATAGCTTATAATCATGGAAGAAATAATGCTAATTCACATATCGAGTTTTTGTAAGTTCGATACACCGTTAGTGCCCAATAAATTTGTTGACTCCCGCTTTAGGTTTAGTGTAGGTATATCTCGTTTCTTTGTTATACGACAAAAGTGAATATAACAAAAGTTACTCTAAATAACAGAATAAACAACTTTTGACATGTGCATATTTGCTGAAAAACCAATAGGAAACGAAAACGCTATTTAATTATTTTAATTTAATTTCCGGCCTCCCTTACAACCCACACTCCTGCTCGTCCTAAGGGACGTTGGTACAGGTTGGGAGAGCTAATGCTAATTTACAAACCGAGTTTTGTTGAACTCGGTTCAGTCTTTTGTGCCCAGTAAAATAGTTGGCTCCCGCAAAAGTTTTTAGCGTATAACTCATTTATACTTCGGTATGTGGCAAAAGTAGAATATAAGAAAAGTTACTTTAAATAACAAAATAAACAACTTTTGTCATCTTTGTCGAAAAACCAATAGGAATTGAAATATCAATATTTTTAATTTCCTCTCTTATAAACTGCACTCCTGTTCGTCTCAGAGAATTCCAGTATAGACTATAGGCTAAGTTGGGTTAATAGTAATATACATACAAAAAATTCGCTTGGATAGTTTAGGCGTGAAAAGGTAACAAACAGACACCTAAGAAACAAATTGCAGATATCGTGCCTATAGTATGTGAAAGTATCGTGAAATTTCGAGAGAAAAAATCCAATGTACAGACAAAGGTTACAATTATATATATATATATATATATATATATATATATATATATATATATATATATATATATATATATTACAGTGCAAGCGATTAATAGAGAAAAGTAGAGGAATTCTAGAAGGTAGTTTATTAATATAGGTTCATTTTTATAACGTATATTTTTAAAAATAAATATAATCTTTGCTTATAAAAATAACTAAAAGTAAACTATTTTACAAGGAGTGTTACACAGCTCAAATCGTTTGCATTTGTATTACTCATTAAACAGATGGGAACTATATTAGATGAAAAGAACGTTCAGTTGAAGGATGGTTCTTCATTAACTGAACGTTTGTTTTATGCTCGTTCCTTCTCGTACTCCGTAGCAACCTTCTTTAGCACCTGCTCCCCGTCTATATTTACCTGGAAAGACATAAACAATGTATTAAGGTGATTGGTTGATTTCTAATTATTGTCAGTGGAAGTGTAAGTTAGTGAAACATAATTATTACAAAAGACCTTAGATAAGTCATTGACCTGTCAGTCAGGAGAGGAAGGGAGCCGGTAGAAAACATACACACACTGATTTGTTTGTATAACTGGATGTTAATTATACATTAATTTGCTATCAATATTTCATCGAGGAATATGCCAACAGACAACGCACGGGGCAGTGGTTACGGTTCATCAACAGGAAAGACGTTCTGTTTGAGATGATAGAATGCCGGTTGATTATCGAAACATTGATGATTCATGAAAAGTCATCATACATTATTTAACACCTGTGTGACGGATTGTTTAGACAATGGACCCTACGCCAACCCTTTAGCTACATCCTTAGCACGTTCATTTGTAGTCTTCTTAGGGAAAACACGATTTAAAAATGCTTCATATAAATGTTTACTGGATTTCCTCCGTTTAGGATTTCCTGTTCTTGCGAATTTTTCTTTTTTTTTTTTTTGCTTACATTCTTCTCGGACCAACGGGTGAATATCAGTTCATAAATTATGAATAAAATGCAAGAATGCTGGACAACACAGTGACTGTTAGGTAAATAGTATGTGCTATTACTGAATACTAAGATAAGTAATTACCAGGACCTAAAGAAAGGCCGGTTCCTGCACATTCAGAATAAAGCACTTTCAACGACATTCCATCATCATAGAACCTACAATTCAGTGGTGAGTACCTATAAATCAGTAGCAAGGGACCAACTTCTGAGTGGCGATCAATACATTGGTGACGATTACCTTTAACTGACCCACGAGTGTAGGTAGGATGAAAAAATTAGTAACGCTTCCACTATAGTTTAACAATTTATTAAAACGGCAGAGCGCTTTCGATGCAGCGCATCATCGTCAGTGCCCGAAGGTCTTGGATGTTGACCTGATGGCTCTTGGAGCTGGACTGTGACTCACGAGTATTTGTAACTGTTAGATGAGTATTCATTTCTTCTTACGAAATTAAACTCCAATAGACTATCCTGTTACAGCCTTCTAACATTCCCTGAAAATACTTTGATGTTCAAAGAATAATAATAGTATTAGTTGGAATTTTACATTTTCCCTCAGCTGGTTGAACTTGTCATTAGTCTCAGTTTTGCCCAGCCGCTCCATGAACTTCTCCCTGTAGTAGAGGACTGTGTCAATGTGAGTCTTATGTCTCAGCGCTATTTCCAGTGCTCTACAAACATACAAAATAAAAGTTACTATATTTCTTTCAAATCTACCCGAAGGAACTGTTGGGCAGAAACAGATACATGTCTAATGATATAATAATAGATTCTTGTCTCAAAAGGCAAGTTTCCTACTTCAATTGCTACTTTAAACCATATAGTTACGAAAACTGCGTACATGAAAAATTGCACAGAGTTAATCACGTATTAACATCAAGTAGATGAAAGGAACCGACGGATGGAAGGACCGTTGGCGCCAAGAATGTTCTGGCGGCACCCGTCTGGGATCTAGGCTGGGCGTTTTCCTTCGATCTCGCGGCCGTCTATAAAAGTGGCTCAGCTCTTCCGACAGTCAGTTTGTTTTCAGTTCTATTCTAGTGAGTAACAGTGCGTTCAGTGCAGCTATAGTGAATAGTGCGTTCAGTGCAGCTTTAGAGAACAGTGGCATTTAGTCTCAGAGCGGTGCAGTGTTTTATGTGAAGATCGGTGTAGTGCCGTGTTTATGTGAGGAATAGTGCAGTGCCATGATTTGTGATCTTCAGTGATTCGCATGATCGTGAGTTATTATACAGTTCAAATAAGAAGTGAGGTTAGCACTGCATACTGTGAGTAGTAGTTAAGAATAATTTACAAAGTGTGTAGTGCATTGTTAAATAAATTGTGCAGTGATAACAACTCTAAAGCTTGTGTGTTTAATTTTGAATCCAAACGAAACAACATTTATTATTTTTGTAATAAACGTAACAATATATATATATATATATATATATATATATATATATATATATACACACATTCATATTATGCCGATGCTTAAGTTTTAAGTGTTGTTTACATGTGTTCTAAGTGAGAAAATACAATGCAGATGTTATCTGCTTACCATTACTACGCAAGACAATTTTTGAGCCACGGACTTGTTCAGCTTAAAATTAGTCTAAATGCAATTAATGACCCATGAACCACTGAGAAACGACTTTCCTATGAATAACACAGTTTGAGATGCATGGATATATAATATAAATAAGTTTTCTAATATATACCTTTCCCAGTTATGGGTGTTGACATTGGAGATAATGGCCCTGAAGATGAGTCCATTCTGAAGGAGAGTCATTTCTGCTTCTTGGACGTTCCCGCCTAGCAATGACATTTCTGCCATTTGTATTGCCTTTACAGGATTCTCCTAAACAAAAAATACACACAGCAAATATGAAAACGTATATTCAAAAGTAGGAGTCAACTTCATTGCTTAACCATTTCATCATAGAAAGCTATTTTTATGTTATTGCTTTTAGTGTTTTGATCTTGATCATATCAAAAAGTGTGTGTAGAGCCTATTTCAGTAATGGTTAATTGATACTCTAAATAAACAGGTTAGTACTCTACCTCGTTAGAAATATTAAAAAAACAAAAAAAAAAAAACAAGATTGTTTAGAGGGAGAACTTATTTTTTCCAAAAAAAAAAAAATACAATTTTTTATTTGATTCAGTTAAGTTCATGCTCTGATGCAACCAAGAACGTTCAAGTTAAAATGAGACATTTTGTATTTTTATTTTTGATGATTTTCCCACCGCATAAGTTGTTTACTCCTACTCATATTAATGAAATGGATGTACTCGAGATGTTTAATGCAGATGATATAAATCGATTTCTTCCGTAGTAGTTGAACATGTTTTATTATGGTAGATTTTATATTTTAAAGATTATTTATTTTTCAATGGAGCCCACAGTTTTTATGATTGTGGAAAACATTTTTGGGTTAATATATTTGAAAACAAAAATATTTTGGCTCTAAATATATGTGGTGAGAGAGCCGATAAGATTAGAGGTTACCTTGATGTGCTGTATGTAGAGAACTTTATCATAGCTGTTAATAGCAGCATATGCTGTTTCTGCTGTCTCTATTTCCTTAGCTTGGGTTGCCATCACAGCGAGGCATGACCAAAGGGCATCGTCCTACAAACCATATGTTATAATGTAATAATGCATAATGGTATATATAATACAGTGCTAATAAAAGAACCCCACATGTTTCCCACCCTCTCATATTCTATTCTATAGAAAAAGGAACTCATAATAAAATCTGAAGACCCAATGTTTCGGCCGATGCCACTGTTTGTCAGGGTGGGATGAAGAGGATGTAGAATCTAACTCCAGAAGTCCCCATGAATATAGGAGTGTTCTAGCCGAATTAATTCTATTGTGCCAATATAAAAATAATCAAATCAAATTCCATTTCAGAATTGAATTGTCTAGTAATAAAAATGTAAATTAAATATTTCTAATGTCTTTTGGTAAAAAATAATAACCATAATGATAGTTAATGACCACTCTTGATGTCTTGGACCTCTTTGGTACAGCTGTCTTGGCCTGACGTTGACCTCGTTGGAATTATATGGCGGGAGGTATACCACTGTTCCCTTCAAGCCGGTAAAACTCAAGTACGTTGTCTATCCTACCTGTGACAGTCACACAGTCTCGGAGAATGTGTGCGAGGGCCGAACAGTGTAGGACGATGTAGAGACACAAAACACAGACACTGCATTAACGTATTTAGCACTGTACTGTAGAGCACTACCACTACACTAGACTGAACACGGAGCCCTCTTTACTGAGAGCAGCTCATCCGTGCTTATCGATTATCGACACTGCCTTCTTAATTGGAAGGAGAATTTCCTCTACAAGGCCATACAATAGATGCTAAATATCCCTGCTACAGTCCAAAGAAGGGGCTTATTCTCCCAGAGACGAATATAGAACATTAAGGATGAGGGGAAGAATGTGATTGAGTAAAACCTTGGCTTACCTTGATCATTCTGCAAAGCCTGAGAGCTTCGGTCCATGCATTAGATGCTGAATATCCGTGCAAAAGTCCAAAGTAGGGGCTGATTCCGCTTGTGATGAGAGCCCCGTCAGACCTCCTGATGCCGATCTGGTTGTTCACGAAACTCACCAGCGTTGGCCTGTGCCCGAACTCACTGCAAATATCAAAAGCTTATTGAAGTTCCTACAGAATTTACACAGTTAATTAAATTTTCAATTCTTTTCCAATCTTACTAATTATATGTCCCTAAGAGGTCCGTCCATCTCGTACGCGCGTGTTTGTGTGTTGTTATTATTATTATTTGGGTCAGCACATAATTCTGGCAACTTCTAGGTATAACCGATGGTCACTTGAAGAAAATGTTTGAAACTCATACAACCAGAACAGTTGACATCTGTTAAAAATAATATATCTACAAAACAAAACTAGACCTGAAATAATTAACTGGTCAAAATTATTCAGATGAGTAGAATAGTGGAGGTTGACCATAGTCCAGGGTGAGAGAAATTGATTTGTCCATCAAATTTCTTGGTTTAAGATTTCTCTACTACCTGTCCTAGAGCAATCTTTATTTGATTGTTATGAATCTCGATATTTGCTTTTTCCCCAGAATTAACTTAAGGGGAATCAGCTATTCAAGCTGGACTCATGACGCGATTTTCGAAATATTTCATTACCAAACTCCATATTTAAACGTTTTATAAAAAACTAAATATCAAGTTCGTTCATGGCTGAAATACGGGGGGTTTAGCAAAAACGTGGAACTCGTGGGAAATCTGCTTAGATTACGCAGCCCTTGTGTAATGGACTATATATATATATATATATATATATATATATATATATATATATATATATATATAATTCATGTAAAAAGAAAGATCAAGTTCGTTAATGGCTGAAATTGAACCATTAGGAGGGGGAGTTTAGAGGGGGAATTTCGAAATTCTAAATATCTATGTTATTATGAGTCGGATAATAAAATGTTATAGATTCAATCATGTTAAGCTATTGATGTTCTACAACTGTTGTCTCACGCGTTATTTTCATAACGCAAGTATTAAGCAAGTTATTCGAACTTTCTAGTTTTCTGCCTTCAGTAATTCCCCCCCCCACTATTTCTTCTCTCCGTTTTTTGTGAGTCACAGAGTCACTGGAATGATGAAGCACCTGCTTGCCAAATGGCTAAGACCTGAAGCATTTCGATATTAAAATGTTTGTTGATTACAATCTTCTATTACATAAATTGAACTTAAACAGTTTTTTTTCTTTCTCTTTTTTCGGCAGTTAGTAAAACTCCTCTTCTATTTTGGCGATTTTCGTATTCACCTATACCCCATTTTAGAACAGCCTTTTGTAGAATCAAACTGGAAAATCGTGATTAGATTGAGAAACCGTAAGGTAGTTAAAATGTCCAAAAGTTTTATTCTGATCAAAATTCAATTTATCATCATACCGTGTATAAAGTGGCCTTGTATAAAATGTGTAAACCCACAGGTGCACTGGTAGCTGCTGACGTGTATATACTGCTAATCACCAGATTGTTAGCATAGTCTATGTTTAGTGATTATTAAAGAGGTATCACAAGCACAGACTCTTATCTTACAAATTAAAACTTTAAAAAAGCTACCCCGAACTTATAAAGTGTGGGTATACTGTACTTCTTGTGTAATTTCATGGATTTTTTTTTTCCTCTGATCAAACTGTTTGAAACACTTTTCTGGAGATGGTCATTCCGGCAGTCATCATGGGTCAAAGAGAGAAATTCATCAAACATATATTTAATTGTACCTTATCAGAAAAATCATTCAATGACCTCACATATCCACACCTTACTCTTTTCAATCAACATGATTTAGATCTAGCGAAAATTTCGAAAACACCAACGTGTAGCGTCAGATGCGTTCCATGCATTTAATTTTAGAAACTCTATTGTAGCCACTACAAATATTAATATCATACATGACGCTCCAAGGAGTCGTATCTTGTATCAACCAGCAATCTTACCTAGCATCCTTGATCACAGCCGTCTTCTTGGTCATCCTCTTATCAACAAATAATATCTGCGGATAGAACCAGACTGTCAGGGAAGTGTCCTGCATGCCAGCGATCATATTCAGGCTCGAGTTCCATTTGAACGATTGGATGATACTCCCTAAGGGACACATTTTGGACGTCATCATTAGTACGTAAATTCAAAACCACATTTAAAATAATACGTGTTGTTAAACCAAATAAAAATCCTTTATATAAATTTATAATTTTGTTTTAATTAAATGCTTGGAAAAAATTGTCTTTCTACACATTATCAATTAAAAATATTTTAATAAAAGCTGCAGTGGGACAACTTCAAACATTTTATTATGAGCAAAAAATAACACCCTAAACAAGTCGCCCCCCCCGCCAGTGAGGTCATCCTGTTTGGTTATAGGTACCTATTGTGATGTCGGCTAGGTATACTTACCGATAAACAGGTGGTACACTTCATGGCATTCTTGTTGATATAATGGATATCATATTATACATGTATGCTGTGTTGAATCGAATGGCTCCACCTGGTAATTCTCCCCCGTTGAAGGAAAGCCTGGTATCAATTCGCAGTATAGATGGTTCATGCGATGGGTTCAATGCTTGGCTGTACGGGGAATATCTTACGGGCCATAATTTGTCATTTAAGATATCAATAATCATAATCATACCTAACATCATTTATTTATTGTTTTATGTACCGTGTGACATGGCATTGAATATCCTGACAGGAATAGATCATAGTATACTGTCGGAACAAAGGCCGAAGGCCATATTGTCAATTAAAATCCAATTGGTGCCCAGGTTACAAAAACAAGAAACTCTTAGTTATAGATTTCTATGAGAATATTTCTTTAATTGTAGGTTACATTTCTGCAAGACTATATAACGAATGAACGTTAAAAATTTATAGTTTGTTTTGTGTTAATAATTACAGTTTTTATTTTTTTTTTTAATGGACATATACAAAATATCTCTGGAATATGCTGGAATATTTTGTATATATACAAAATACTTCACTGGACGAATACGTCTCACTGGCCTAAATTTTTCCCAGGTCTGCACTACGTAAGCTGTAAGGCTGCACTGAGTTTTGTGATGGTTGGTGTCCTAGGTAGTATACGGATTTTATAGGGAGGGAGGTATATTCCTCATAGTTTCATAGCAAGGGCCACCAATAGAAAACATTTTTTCCGCGTAAACTTTATTCATACTGCCCTATATGTTTCTTACATACGACCTCTTCAGGGGCTATCCATTTCTGAAGTGCTCGTTCCCTCTTACGTTCGTTGCGACTGTCCCTTCCTCATTGGGGAGGTCGTTGGTACTGATAAAATACATTTATCGGAGCATCGGCCACTATGTGAAATTGAATATTATGAATTTATATTTTATAGTTTATTTACAGAACCTAACATTCTTTAAGTAGCATCCAATTTTATTTTTCACATTGGTTAACTGATATACCAAAATGGAAATTATTATTTCCACAACGAAAATGCTGAAATAAATTTACACATGTAACAATAACTCTACAATTTTATAAACAATGTGTATAATTCCACTTGTTCTTGAAGTATCAAAATTCTAAGGATGGTCATTTCTTCAAGTGGACATAAAAAGCTTACATAAAAACTTGGTCTAGTATTTCTTGATTATCAACTAGATTACTAATTGAATATAATACTTACCTAGTTTTTCCACCCTCCTCTGGAGGGAAGGTCTTGGATATACAGTAGCAATGTAGAGGTCTCTGGTACGATCCACGAACGCTAGGAGTCGGTCCAAAGAGGTACCACCTTGGCTCAAAGAAACCTCCATGACTCCTATCGAATGGTGAAGTGCCCCTCCAAGCTCTTTTCCATTCAGGTCCATTACTTGTATGACTGCAATTGTAAGCATATTTTACGACTACAGTTATCACATGGACGTTAATAAATATACAATCGTAAGTGTTTTAATAGATATAATATTCTAGAAGGACCTCAGGTATTGAGGAGAGAGGGGTGTGCGATAGGTACAATATCTGAGATCATTGCAAGAGTATTATTTCTATTTGTAAATAAGGAATCTGGAGATCGAGAAGGAGTAGGACTGCTGTTGATACCTCTTTCATCGGCTTGATCCCTAGCTGCAAGAGATTCCGGACCCAAGGTGATGTGGCTGGGATTCAATGTGGAAGTATTGAGGCTCGGCCAACGAGGCGATGATGTCAACCGCCCTTCGAAATTGTACAAGCTCAAACTGGTTCTTTCCACTAGCAACAGGTGCCTGAAATTGTTTTTGCGATAATACTTATATATAATAAAATCTAGTGCTCTAACTAGATATTTAGTGCAACATCACTATACCAGCCCAGACATTAACGAATGCTGATGGCTGTTCAAAAATAATAAATTTGAATTATTTTGTGGTTATTTCAAATCTGGTTATCAGAGCTGTTAGAGGCAAATCAAAATTTCCCCCATTGATCTTGCCCAATGAATTGTTCAAAAGACACCCTGATAATCGATATAACATTTTTTTTAATGTCACACCTCTAATGTCGGTCTGCATTGTGAAAGTATATAGATCTTATATTTACTTCAGAAACTGATTTTATAAAGTTCCTAAATGTGAAACCTAGACGTAGTTAATGAATTGTGACACTTGTTTCTAATTAGGAAAGCAGGAGTTCAAGAATGGTTCAACAAAAGCCAAACCATATTAGCACATAATGTTATGGTTACTCGTTGAGTACAATTGGCTACCGATTTAGTTACGAGAGCATCCAATTCCAGGTAGTAGTAAGTTGTACACCAATCGCTCCCCGCTTTATTTGTCTAACAGTTCGAACGAGTTTCCAACAGGTACTACATAAAAATAAAATAAGAGTAGGTATCTCACTGCACGGTTATCTATTTGGAACAAACTCGCTTGTGCTATGGTCGTTATGTTTTCAACTAAATTCAAATGGAAACTATACTTTTACATCTTAAAATATTTGGCAATAATGTCATTCTAACATAAACTACAACATGATTGATGTATCTAGGTTGAAAATTATAGAAAAAAATGTTAATTTTCTGCAAACATTAATTTGCTGAAATGGGCAAATGAAATAAATCCTAATTTTATTTGTATATTGGGGTCCAAGGATAATATAAAGGGATTCATACATTGAATACGAAATTACCGTTCAGAAAGAAGTACCAGTGAAACAGATCCTTCCCTGAGGTCGATGATGATAGGAGTATTAAAGTTATTGGTGGAGTAGATATAGGCTTGTGTTGTGGTGACTACAACGAGGTGCTTGTACGCCAGGTTCAGATGAATGACTCGTTCGCTGAATTCAAGAACATCGCTGCCGTCTGACATGACATCGTTCACCTGCACTGTCTTCCTCCCGGTTGTCACCCCTTCGAACTGGCCCCATTCCACTCGCCTAAAATAAAAATGGTATTTAATTAAAAGGTACAATCGCATATGCAGCAATTACTGTAATGGGCTTATCAATCGATGCTTATAGTATATATGATAACACCTGATATTAAGCACTGCCAACCTAATATTAATCAGTATCAACCAGCAGTATTTAGTCATGGCGACCGAGTCATGTGCATGTCTCAAAGCCCCTCAGCTGCTACGTCATCGAGTACTCGTCCGGAACCTCTTCCTGATATCCCGCACATCTCGCATGGCTACTTCCTCGAGATTCTGCGATCATCCAGCCGTATTCAAGGTAGTAGGACTACTGACTTACCTGCCAGGATAAACTTGCTGAAACCTCTCTTCAGGCATAGCGGAGTCGCCAAAGAGGTCACAAGACCGCAGTGCTTACGAGCAACTTATTACCATTATTGTTAGAAATAGAGGCATTTTTTATTTTTAGTTGGGAACCTTACTTAACCCAATAACTGTTTTAAGGAAAGATAAATTATACTTTATCATATCAGTTTTTATTTAAAACATTAAAGTTGGTGTAAAAAAGCAAACGCAGCGTCAGCGTAGTAAGTATGCGGATTTTCCATAATCACAATGTAATCTCTATTTCTCCCTTTCTAACTATACTGTGCGTAAACAAGACATGAAACGAAGATGGGATCAGATGACACGGGCATGATGTAGTAGCGTATGAAGGATAAGAAGAAGATAGGAATGGGTAACCATTCTGGAATTAAATGGTTTTAATGAATATGACAGTCACTCTATGGAGAGTTCTCTTAATAATTAATGCATTAATAATATTGTGGCAAAAAAACCGTTTCTGTAAAACTACGGCAACACCGTGAAACAATATATGTAATCGTGCCCACTCAGCAGATTCATCATACAAAAAAAATAAACATTAACCGTAAATACCTGGTTTTAATTATGTACCGGATTGAAAGAAATTACATAATCCAATAACTAGTTAATTAATGTCAACAAATAGGAAGTGAGACCTAGATAAAGTAAAACTTAAGCGTCAACATACTCCAGACCCATTTATATAACTTCCTTGAGCCGAAATGAATTTTGAAACACTACTTAGACTAATATCACTAAGAAGCTGCAAACACCGCAATGTCAGTTATGGGAATAGTGGCAATTGGACTGCTGGAAATTATTTCCAGTCAAGCAATGTTGCCACGAACACACACTCAAGCATTTAAAAGTAAACGAATTTAAACGTGTTTACAACTATCGATAAAAGCTCTTAGACATAAATACATATTACTTAACATATTTTTACGTCCACTACTAGGGTTCTTTTGTATTGCAAAATTAAGTAGACAAGCTTAGGGTTTTAATCACTGCACAATTTACTGTTGTTCACTAAGCCCTGCACTGAGCGCACTGTTATACAGTAGTAAGGAAACAGAACTAACTTCCTGCACCAGATCTAGAAGGGTCCAGACGATGGACTCGTCACAAACACACACAAGGACTTCATTTTCGTCGTTTCCTACGTTGGATCGACGAACATTATTATCAGAATATATTATAATTATAGATGTCATACCTTCCAATTATATGGGCTAGTAGAACTTTATTAGTCGCGCAGGCGGCTGCAAGCTGAGTACCATCGGCTGACCATGCAATTGAGTAGAGGCTACCGGTTGCTGGTTTTTCTAACGTCTCTGACCACTAGGAATGAACAATGAAATATCAAAAATTAGAAAGCTGCAATTACAACATAAGCAATTAATAGAACTAAAGCCTCTAGAAAAATTAATAATTTAATAAAAACAAATTATCTATATACATTCATGTTATTTTTAGCAGATTTCCCTTAAGGGAAATCAGCTATTGAGGTTGTACTCATGACGGAATTTTCGACATTTTTCTTCAAATGTCCATCGATCCTACTTAGTAGATGACGAAAATGAGGTCAGTTCAAAACTGTATATATATATATATATATATATATATATATATATATATATATATATATATATATATGTTTTTTATGACCTGACACAGCCAGTCAGGCTAAGGTATTGTTGACTAGACTTACTAATAAAACCATACAATTACACAAGACAATTGCCAACATACGTTTCAACAAACAGTGCCTAACTAACCACGTCACCCCACGATACGCAACCGTACAGATCAAGACTAACACTTACGCCGCACAAAAGACTAAAACTGACGCACAAAAACGCTGGATCAGGACAGAGATACGATCACTGTATATTAAGAAAGACCGACTGAACCACGACATCTACAAATTACACCTACAAGCTACTGACTTACTAACTCGCTTGAACCTATACCACTATTTCCAGCCATTCTCGACTTACTTACACGAGAAAGTCCAACGGACAATGACAGCCAAATACGATAAAATGCACAGAAAGATGGAAACACTCACGAACAAACAGACAAACGGCACAGCTAAACCCAACAGAGTTTCTCATTTTCACAACAGGGTAGTCAATCTCACGGATACTTCGTTCACGGATAACGAGACCAAACTACTAGAAAAAGGACTCAAGCACAACATGCACAGCACCAGCAGAAGAGAGACACTTGAAACCAACATAATCGACGCAGAAAACGCCATCACCTTTCTGCCGCAACACAAACAGGAGAGGATACGACACAGAATAGCAGACATCCTAGAAAACACCACCATCAAACAACGAGGAACCACCACCTGCTCAACCGAAAACAAAACGGCGAAAACCCTAAAAACCAAACTACGGAACGACAAGCTCATAGTAACTAAAGCTGACAAAGGCAACGCTACGGTAATCATGACCACACCAGATTACGTCGGCAAAACCCTCCAGTTCATCAAGAACACGGACTGCATTCGGCAAAGGACAGTCCCAACAGATGCCTACCAGAGACAAATACGTGACGCACTCAAACGCTGCACCAACATCATAGGCAACAATCACTACAGATACTTGAACATGAATCCAGGACCACCTATACTGAGAGCTCAACCCAAGATACACAAACCCAACGTACCCATGAGACCAGTGGTCAACTACAGACCAGCGCCTGCATATAGACTCGCAAAACAGATCACATCTATACTAAGAGACACAGTGCATCTACCGAACACGTATACAATCAAGAACACCACAGAACTTGTGAACAAACTCGCAGGTTTACGAATCTCAGAACAAACAAGACTAGTGTCGTTCGACATCAAAGACCTATACCCATCTATACCAGTGCAAGAAACCATCGACATACTCACTACAGGACTCAGCGACTTATACGATGATGACTACATCAGGGAAATCGCTGACCTGACGAAGACAGTGCTGAAACAGAATTACTTCCGCTTCAACAACGAGATATATATACCCACAGACGGACTCGGAATGGGAAATCCCACTTCTTCTATACTTACGGAAATATTTATTCAACACATCGAAGATACGCACATAGAAAAACTCATGGATAAACACCAAATTACAAGATATTTCAGATTCGTAGATGACACCTTTTGCATCGTGGAAACAGACGACATCAACGGGATTTTGAAAGACCTCAATAAACTCCACCCCAACATACGCTACACTGTGGAGACTGAAAACCAAGGAACACTAAACTTCCTTGATCTCACGATTACCAGGAAAACTGACAGATTGGAGTATGGCGTATATAGAAAACCTACATCCACGGATACAACAATACACGCCACTTCAAACCATCCAACTCAACACAAACTAGCTGCATTTCGCCACATGCTACACAGACTACATACCCTTCCGCTCTCAAAGGAAAACTACGACAAGGAGTTGAATACAATACACGAAATAGCCTACAATAACGGCTACAAACGACACACGATCGATAAGTTACTCAAGAAAATAACTAGTAACGCCAAGCATGACGCGAGCACTTCGGCTGAACCAATCACCAAACGCCACGCAATCACATACACGGGTCCTGATACATATAAAATCACAAACGCACTTCGGAAAGAAGGACTTCACACTACGTTCAGAACCAACAACAACCTACGACAGAAGCTCACAAATGACATCGAGAACAAGGACATCTTCAACATGAACGGAGTATACAAACTCACGTGCAGCTGTAACAACACATACATTGGACAAACTGGAAGGAAACTGTAAACGCGATACACCGAACATATCCGCTCGTTCAGACTTAACAAACGAGATTCCAATTTCGCCAACCACCTGAACGACCATTGCCACGACCCGACGAGTATAGCCGACAGCATGAAACTTCTACACCGACAAACGAAAGGCCGACGATTGGACATACTAGAGAATATGGAGATATACAAACAACGGACATTCAACGGAGACATCATCAACGAACAGCTCAACACTAGCTCGGACACAATCTTCAGACCACTACAACTATTTAAAAGGAATAATAAACGGAAGACGCGAACTGATGGACTCACGCAGGATTACCAACAGGTAAAGCGACGACGCAGGTAGTTCCATATAGTATTTAATCATTTATTTATTTATTTTTCTATGATACATAATTTTAATGTATAATAACAATGTCACAAATATTACATTATACCCGTATCTACATATCATATTACACCAGACCACCACACACATCAACACTAGATACTAGATGAGGACAATGACCCACTACACGATAACAATTTACCTGAACACTAGTTTAAACGTACCTCGTTTGACAGATCTGAATGGTAAGTAAACAGATCTAATAAAACGTTAAAAACCCACCACACATAACAATTTACCTGAACACTAACACAACCCGTTGACAGATCTGAGTGGTAAGTAAACAGATCTCGATTTAAAACGTAATTACCCCACCACACGAAAACAATTTACTTGAACATCAACATCCCTCGTTTGACAGATCCTAGTGGTAAGTAAACAGATCTGGACTAAACGTAAACAACTAATACGGTGAACAGAGCATAAAACCCACTGACTGACGGACAACCAACTCAGTACAACTATCAACAGGCTTGAAGATGATGCCATCGCATCGAAAGCGCTTGCCAGCGGTACTCAACCATCAGCCAATGACGACGGTCTCCACCGAGAGGTATGACAATATATTTGTCTGTTACCGCTCTAGCGGTTTTTGTTTGATCGTTACGAAACTCGAAATTTAGTCGTTTTATGTAAAAAGAAAGATCAAGTTCGTTAACGGCTGAAATCCGACCTGTGGGAGGGGAGGGTTTTTGAAAATTCAAAATATCTCCGTTACTATACGTCGGATCGAAAAATTGTATAGAATCAATCCTATTGAAAATTACATTTACTATAAATATTGTTCTATACATATTTTCCGTAAAATGAGTATTAACTGAGATATTTGTATTTTTTGTAATGAGTTCCGCTTTCACTAAACCCCCACTCCTACTAGGGACATATTAATAATAAGCTGATATCTCATGAACCACCTCATTATTAGGTTAAATACAAAATATTGTTTTCAACAAAGCTTTATTTTACGAAGTACAAACAAATACGTTTTGTTGACCCCCCCCCCCCTTTTTTCTTGGACTATAAAAACCTGAGTGATTGAGATAGAAATTATTTCGATTCATTTCAAATTACTACACTAACTATAGCAAATAGTTTACAATAATATTAATATTTTATATTTAGCTATATTTCTTTAATTGTTTGTTTTTCCGGTCTGTCTATCGATACTGCACTACAAGGTTGGCTAACCTGTTTGTTTACAATCCAGCCGTATTACGTTGTAGGGACTATTAACTTATATTGTAAATTCACTGAAAGATTTCTCATTGCCGTTTGTAATTATTCACTAATATTCACGGAAGTGTTACCTGTATGTTTATTTATCTATTGTAAACCTTCGCTGGCTAACCTGCTTGTTCCTTAATCATGTGAAAATCTCATAACCGTCTGAATCGTATTTTGCCCCCCTCCCCTTTCTATTTTCTTCCCGGATTTCTAAATTTGGAATGTTTGTGATTAAAATTATTCTGGTCTATTATTAATTACAGTACTAGATATAATAAATAGTTATATGAATAAAATTTATAACTTATATTCAAATATATTTCCGTAATTGCTTTTATTTCCGGTAAAAGCTGGCTAACCTGATTGTTTAGAACTCAGACTGTTTGCTATTAGGAAAGTTCTTACCATTTGACTTACCTTTTATTTGCTTACTTAATATTCACAGCAGTATTAAGTCTTACAAATAATGGATATTCTGTGGTACTATTTAGTGTTGGTGTAATAAGTGTTCAGAGCGCTGCTATCATTAACGGTAAGTCCAACTTCTGTGTTCTTGTTGTTTTTTGAGATTGAATTGTTTTTAATTTAATCTCGGAGCCTAACGGACGAGAGTTTCTTTCCCGCCAAAAGCTAGTTTGGCCGTTTCTTTGACTGGCTCGGCTCTCATGAAATTTCTCTATTGTAAAACTTCACGTGGGAAATGTGCTTAGTTTACGCAGCCCCTGCGTGACGGACTTTTTTCAATGTCTTGATTATGAACCGAGATATTTGCATTTTTCAGTTTTCAGCCTTCAGTGAACCCCCACTCCTTCTCTTGTCATATTAACAAATATGAGCCGTTGTATTATGAAGGACTATATTTATAGCCTAAATACGAAATATTGTTCTTATTGAACTTTTACGTTTTGAATTAAATGCAAATACTTGACGCTCGTGGGAAATCTGCTTAGTTAACGCAGCACCCCTGCGTGGCGGACTTTTTTTGTCCATTTAACGGCTATGTGTCTCTGTTGGTATGTTGTATGGAGTGCGGTGGAGGTAACTGAGCAGTGGTGAGGACTGTTAATATTCCCCACCCACAGCCGATGTGACTGGGCCCAAGGTTACTCTGAGGGAAGGGGTAAATCATTAATATGTCCACTAGTTTATTGAACGGAAAATGTTATATAACCAATCTTGCAGATCGAATTTCAAGTTATACTTACATAGGGGTCATTCCATGTCAGTTCAACACACTTGGATTTAAAATTTTACATGGCCATTTTAGAATTTCCTAACCTTTTGTGTACAGCTAATAGCTACTGAGAATAAAAAAAAAAATGTTTTTTAAAAAAAGGCTACTATATTTTATCTAAATTTCAATTATTTTAAAAATCTTACCATTTGACTCGCCCTTTATTTGTTTACTTAATATTTACAGCAGTATTAAGTCTTACAAATAATAGATATTCAGTGGTACTATTTAGTGTTGGTGTAATAAGTGTTCAGAGCGCTGCTATCATTAGAGGTAAGTCCATCTTTTGTGTTCTTGTTCTTTTTTTGAGATTGAATTGTTTTTAATTTAATCTCGGAGCCTAACGGACGAGAGTTACTTTCTCGTCAAAAGCTAGTTCGGCCGTTTCCTTAACTTGGCTCTCGTGAAATTTCTCTATTGTAAAACTTCACGTGGGAAATCTGCTTAGTTTACGCAGCCCCTGCGTGACGGACTTTTTTTTAATGAATCTTAGTCATTGTTTTAACAACGAAAATGAAAATTACAAATATAGTTACTGAAACGCAGAAGACCACTTTGCTAAAGACTTAACTGTGGCTGCTGCCCTTTTCTAGCAAGGATGGGACTAAGGATATTATTTAATGAGTTAGACACAAAATAAATTCCTATTGCCCAGGCGGGAATCGAACTCGATACATTAGGTCCACCGAGTGAGATTAAGGTCAACGTTAATGAAATAAAAGTTGAGTTAAAATAAAAGTAATAAGTAAAATAGGTATACTAATCGAAAAAAGGCAACTGATAATAAGAGCCTGTAAAAGAAAAATATTAATAGAATTGTACTATAATGAAAATCATAATAGAATGCATACTAACACCGGACTTATCGCAGAGACGAATGGTATTAAATGAGCCAACAGCAAAAAGATCTCCGCTAGGAGACCACGCTAATGATGTGATTGGATGCTCATGCAGCAGGCTCGAGAAGATAGCAGAACCATACATATCCCACACCTGCAAAAACACCGAAAGGTTAACAAATTATAGATATATTGAACTACGAACTCCAACAAATAATTGTATAATAATTTTGAAATATTGACCAAGTGAATAATGTTTTATTTATTTATTTTTTAAGAATGTTCTTAAATTGTTCATTGGATATCACTTTGAGGCAGTCCCAATCAAAGCGTTCTATCAATCTTTCTGTTTTGTTAGCATGTCATCTAATCCTTGTCTTGTAGAGCTGGCATGCTACATTTTAATTAGCAATGCAATTGCTGGGTTCAAGGTGGGGTCGCGAGTCAATCAGTAGTTAGATTTTAGCAATGCAATGGAAAACAAACGTACTATTATATATTACAATTTTAAAACTAACAGTTCCAGTAGGGCCGCACAGAAATCATATTTAACCATTCAATGCAGTCAGTCGGATCCTATAAATGCACATCCCTATCCTCCGCAAGTCCTCCATCAGGCCCTTCACCGATCTATGCCTGTATCATCTCAATGCCCGGTTACCATGTAACATTATTACCCACATTCTTGGGCTCCATTCTGTTAACCTCGACCACCCACAGCCTGTTACCCTTAATGCCATAGCTGATGTGTTGATCCTGCAAACATTACACTATTTCTGATAGTTCAATTGTAGTGACCTTTTACAGCCCTAAAGTTCCTTCCTCTTTCTCACCCATACGGATTTACTGCTTTCCTTGGTGAGCTTCTCTGCTGAGCAGGTGGTTAAAAATAAAAAACCTTCATTTATTATTGTTCCTAATAATATTGTAGACTTTATATTCACAAATCAATATGTTAGGAATATATTCACTAGCAATACCTATAGACTACATACTGATTGGCTAGTCCATTGTACAGTTTTCAGTATTTGCACTTGGCAGCCACCCACAGTTCTGATTTTTACGAAAGTAATAAGAAAAATGACGTACCTTGTATCGGCAATCTTCTCCTCCTGAAACTATTCTTCCATTCACTTGGTCCCAAGCCACTTTCAGAATCAATCCTTCATGAGCCTTCCACTGAAATATTTTGTAAAATATACATTTCTATACCTGGAACATTGACTCAAACATACAATTTTATAGCTAAGACATTATCCCAAACATTAGTCCAAATATACATTTTTATAGCCAAACCAATAGTTCAAGCATACATTTTTATTTCAGAAAAATTGGTCAAAAATAAATTTTTATGCCTAAAACATTGGCCCAAAATGAATATGCTCCCAGGTTGGTCAACCAATCGAAAGAAACATTGATTTGATTTCTCCGGCCAAATACAACTGCCTAATTGATGAGAAAGCCATTGTAATTGTATTCAAAATAATTCACAATGTAACAGTGAGGTTAGTTGTGGACTCACTAAGTTTGTGTCTTTTTTAGGAATAGGAACATCCTCCTGGACAGCATGCACAGTCCTAGAGAAGAAACCAAAAGCACATCCATAGAAAGACCAAGTGGTAGCTAACAATTCGTACGTTTATGACTTACGTATAAACGTTTGTTGACGTTCAATGATGGTGACGGGAAAGAACCCAGTGTTTAAAGAACAATAGTGAGAAAAAATACACGTCTTTGGTAACTAGAAGTAAGATTATCCATCCAGTAATGATCGGAATATCTGTTGAATTTCATATTCTTTATAAAATGAACGACATTTTTATTCATTTGCAGATTATCATCCTTAATAACTGGGATAGTACTAAGTACTGTATTTAATGATTCCATCACTAAATAAATTCCTCACGCTGGAATCTTTAAGCTGAGGGACTCTAAGCTCTCCAAGATTATCCGTTCTGTTATTTCCCTTCTGATATGGTCCAGGGATAATAATGAGCTAGATTTAAGTTTGTAAAGCCATGATAATATAATTATTAGAAATTCAAAATCTTTGATTCTTTAACCATCAAGGAGTCCTTAAGTAGTTATAGTATAGTGTTACAAGCCCAGTGATTCCTCCGTGACATTAATGGAGTATAACTCCGTGATTACATCAGACTTAGTGACTAAATAGTGCTATAGCGTCATCGATGACACGAGGACGATTATGCGACTATGAGAAAACTAGCAGTGCCGAACAGGTACCTTTACTGTTATAGGGAGCACTCATCTCGGCATCTGGTGCCTCATAATATTTACAGCTAATTTAGATCTAGTGGTTCCTTGAATATTCAGGGCTGTCCATTGTTATTCTCTGAACATTCTACAGTAAAGCCCCAGGTACATGATATGAAAGTCGGGAACCAATTGTGAAGAGTTAATGATTCAATTCTTTCGACTTAATATTAGTAACCAAGCTCTAATAGTCCCTGAGATAATTGACCATCCACCAAATGATTGAAATTCAAAGTATTTACATGGCATTTTTCATTTTGGAGCATTCTAACAACTTAATCAATGGACCCAATACGTTTAGGCTTTTTACTATTGCCTCAAGTACTGACATCAAATTATAAGACCATACTTATTGTAAACTAAAACATGAAACTTACTCTGTTAGCTTTCGAGTTAGGAGCGAGTGGTTTGATGACTAAATGCTTTCCGTGTGTATAAAGAACTTGGTTTGAGTCTGAACTCCAGGACGCACTGTAGATCGGGAGGCCGGTTCCTTGAACGGCCAGAGACCGCAGCATTCCGCTTCTCGACCAGATCTTGAGGTTTCCATCCTCACCTCCTGTCAAAAAAGTAATTCTCGAATAAATTCGAATAAATAAATCACCCTTCTCGGTGGTGATTTGCTAGGGTTTGGTATTTCTTTAACGGTCATCTGGGTGCGTTATAGTAACTCCTGGAGTTACTCGAGGAAACATCAGTGCAGCATTAAAATGCATTCAAGACATACCTGTGAGCAAACTAGATCCATCGGGACTCCATTGGCCAACAAGAACTGCACCTTTGTGGGCATCCACACTCTTCTCCAGCCTACCACTTTTCCCGATCAAGTGATATCTACCTGAATACAAAATTATAAATTAAATACTTCCAAAAATTGCCTCTCATCCCAGTAGAGATGGGGTTTACAATGTCCAATAATTGAAGTAATTCTGGTTGCCTCTAAATTTTGGGATAGACGTACTCGTAAATGTGTCTTAGCGTTAAGGGTAGGATTCAACAAAATAGGTGAAACAGTTAATCAAGAGTGGCAGGGCTTTAGTTACAATAAAATCAGGACCAATATAAAACATTTTGTCCTCCAGGAATCTCTTCAAAGTGGTTAGAACTGATAGCACTTAGTTAACCAAAATGGTGGGAGCAGGTGGAAGATTGGATGCGATGATAGAATGTTCAATGCGTCAACTCCGTGACCAAGAGAAGACACTTCATTGTCCTTATCTATTTGGAGGCACCGAATCTCAAACCCTAGTCGTCGTGCCTATTAAGAGGCTTGCGTTTAGTACTAAGCCAGGGAAAAAAATGTCTTCGTCGAAGAAATAGCTCTTGTCGAGCCGCTTGTCGATGTGTCCCCAGTATTTGGTACCAGAGGATTTGGATGTAAGTGCCTTTTTATATATTCTCCTTCTTGCAATTAATCCTATTTATATTTATTTTCGTTTACAGGCTTTAAATCACCCAAACATACAAAGGGTTTTCAGATTCATACTGTCCATATAAAAGAGAGATCATTTTGATCTCCATTTTACTTTCGCTAATTGGGATCGAATGATTGCGCATCCGGGTAGAATATCACCAGAGAAACTTATTCTGGACCGGCTTATTCATCTGCTATTTAATATATACAATTGAACGGAACAGCTAAATGAGCACCACAGGAAATTATATATATACGAAATTATATATTTGTATGTATAAATATTGTTCTCTAAGCACTGAAGTATTGAAGCAATATTTGAATGTACTTTCCTTGTTTTGCATTTTTTAGCAGATTTCCCTTAAGGGAAATCAGCTATTGAGGTCGTACTCATGACGCGATTTTCGAAAAATTTCTTCTAATGCCCATCGATCCTACCCAGGAGAAGACGAAAATGAGGTCCGTTCAAAATTATATCTATATATATATATATATATATATATATATATATATAATATACCGCTATCTATATATATAGTTATATATATATATATATATATAATATATATATATATATATATATATATATATATATATATATATATATATATATATATATAGACCGCTCTAGCGGTCGCAATTTTTGTGTGATCGTTACCAAACTCGATATTTAAACGTTTTATGCAAAAAGACAGATCAAGTTCGTTAACGGCTGCAATCGGGCTAGTGGGAGGGAGGGGGGTTTAGAGAGGGGATTTTCGAAAATTCGAAATATCTCCGTTACTGTACGTCGGATCAAAAACAAGTATAGAAACAATCTTATTGCAAATTAAATTTACTATAAATATTGTTCTATACATTTATTTTCTATCTTGAATATTAACCGAGATATTTACATTTTTCTTAAATGTGGGCCGATAACTGAGGAGAGTTTCCCGCCAAAAGCTAGTTCGGCCGTAACTGTTCGGCTCTCGTATGGAGATTTCTCTATTGTATAACTTCACGTGGGAAATCTGCTTAGTTTACGCAGCCCCTGCGTGACGGACTTTTTTTTCTTCTTGTTTCTGACAATTTGATGAAATTAAAATCTTCAGCTGCAGGGAAAAATTTTAATATATAATATTAAAGCAGTGCTTATTACAAAGAACTGTATTCAGACCACATCATGCGATAAATTGTATGAAGAATTGAGATATTTTCACTGAAAACCCATGTTAATCAAACAACATGCATAATCAAGCAGGTACAGACTATGGGCAATACCTACCATCTGATGATGTTATGAGAAGCTGTTCCTGCCCCTGCTTCCTCCCTCCTACGTTCCTGGAGAAGGAGTGGAAGTCTAATGGATAGACATCATTTGGTAGTTCGCAGACCTTCTGGGAATCACCAGTCACTAGGTTCCACTTCTTTAACAAGTGATCATCCCTGAAGCATTTCAATATAAATAAAATTATATTATATTATTTATTTTTAAATACTTTTTATTTATTGTTTCGTTTCACCTTTTTATCGTATTTTTTTTAGTTTGGATGTAGTGTAACATTTGTTAATTATATTCATTATTTTCTATTTTGTTATTCTTTGTTGGTTTCTATTTTTGTGTTTTGTTGTACTTCGTTGTTAAGCATTACTTTTTTTCTTGTATTTGTTGTTCTTTGTTGTGTACTATTTTTTGTTGTATTTCAATTCTATCAGTTGCTTTCTATTTTCGTCTTATGTTTATATTATTATGTTTTTGTTTAGTCCCATATCGCCCTAGTTGAGAATCTTGAAAATGCATAATTTTAAAAAAAAATCCCTTAACTCCATTGCCTTTGTTGCGAAGACATTAAAAAACATTGAACAAAAATAGTCAACGATTCAAAAGAAATTCGATGCCGTTGCTGGGCCTGAAACCACTTCCAGCCCAATGTTTTTTAAAAAAAAGTCCGTCACGCAGGGGCTTCGTAAACTAAGCAGATTTCCACGTGAAGTTTTACAATAGAGAAATCTGTCTAATAACAGCTGTAGTAGTAAGAAACCTCTAAACCTATTCACGAGGGACGAATATTTACAAAAACGGCCGCCAGAGGTCACGGCGGAAAGTCTGAACATAGCCACTGCTGCCGAGCACATGCTGAATACAAATGCAAATATCTCAGTTAATATTCAAGATACAGAATAAATGTATAGAACAATATTTATAGTAAATTTAACTTGCAATAAGATTGATTCTGTAATATTTTTCGATCCGACGTATAGTAACGGAGATATTTCGAATTTTCGAAAATCCTCCCCTCTAAACCCCCCCCTCCCACTGGTCCGATTTCAGCCATTAACGAACTTGATCTTTCTTTTTACATAAAACGACTAAATATCGAGTTTGGTAACGATTAAACAATAATTGCGACCGCTAGAGCGGTAACAGACCCATATATAGATAGATATAGATATATATATATATATATATATATATATATATATATATATATATATATATATACAGTTTTGAACGGACATCATTTTCGTCATCTCCTGGGTAGGATCGATGGACATTTGAAGAAAAATTTCGAAAATCCTCCCCTATAAACCCCCCCTCCCACTGGTCCGATTTCAGCCATTAACGAACTTGATCTTTCTTTTTACATAAAACGACTAAATATCGAGTTTGGTAACGATTAAACAATAATTGCGACCGCTAGAGCGGTAACAGACAAATATATAGATAGATAGATAGATATAGATATATATATAGAGAGATATATATATAAATATATAATTACATATATATATATATATATATATATATATATATATATATATACTGTTTTGAACGGACCTCATTTTCGCCATCTCCTGGGTAGGATCTATGGATATTAGAAGAAAAATTTCGAAAATCGCATCATGAGTACAACCTCATTAGCTGATATCCCTTAAGGTAAATCTGCTAATATTTACGCTAGAGCGAGACATTAACCCACTGGTTAGTTCAACACGATGAATACGATTTTACAACTAAATGATATAAAATTCAGCGATAATCACATTGAAGACAAAACTAACACTTTGTAACCCATCCCATATCACGATTTCCAATCCATATAGACATAGAGATAAACGCCCCATATAAACATAGATACTTAAAGCATTGACCCTGGCCTAGAATTAGAGAGGGTCTTGCTGAAACATGCAAACAGACAACTTCAAAAACAATAGCGGAGGCTCTTAGACATGCAGCCTACTGATAAGGACAATTAATCATTGTTCTCTTGACAACGCACTCTGTCTGGATTCTAGTAAATCAAAATATATCAATCACCAGCCATTTAAAGTTTTGGCCGTCACCCGGTTGCTCTGAACTACGTGGCAGAATGGTACGCCGATATTGTCACCTCAAATTAGATTTCCTATTTCTCCACTAATAATTATCCTATAAAGCTATTGAATATAAGTCACACATGAAACTATTAGAGAAATAATTGCTGATAAATGAAAAACCCCTGAGTAGGAGTAGGAGTTACTGAAAGCTAAAAACCAAAATTACAAATAACTCGCTTAATATTCAAATTACAAAATATAGTATATAGTCAACAAATATAATTAGTTTATAATATATATAGTCTCTCTCTCTCTCTCTCTCTCTCTCTCTCTCTATATATATATATATATATATATATATATATATATATATTAGTTTATATTATATATAGTTTGAATAAATAATTCAAATTAGAGAAATAGTATATAGTACAACAAGGGGCTAGTCATGTGTGTTAAAGCGTTGGCTTTAATCTCAAATGGTAAACCTAGAGTGGCGAGTTCCATTCTTGCCTGGGCTAATAGGAATTTATTTAGTGACGAACTCATTAAATAAAATCCTTAGTCCCACCCTGGCTAGAAAGGGTGGTAACCTGAAGAAAACCCGTCCCAACTAGCCATAGTAGCATAAAGTGGACGTTAATAAATAAAATATAGTACAACAATTCTAGAGCATTAAATAATTACCAAAATTCATGATGGTTAAATAATATTTTTCAGTCTCACTCAAAATAATGGAGATATTTCGATTTTGTTTATTCTAATCGGTCCGATTTTGACCATTAACAAATTTTGTCTTTAGGTTTATGTGAATCTTTTATATACTGACTATGGTATCGATCAAGTGAATATTGGACTGTAGAAAATATAAACTTTATAGATGACACCACGTCGAAAATATTTGCTGATATCTCATAGTTCCACCCTGGATAGAAAGGGGTGGTGACCAATGAGATAACCCGTCCCAATTAGCCTTAACCCCTAACCACCCCTTAGAATAAAATACTCCATGATGTCAACTTAATCCTATGAGGTGAGTAGGAGTAGGAGCTTACTGAAGACTAAAAACAAAATAAAAAGTCTGTCACGCAGGGGCTGCGTAAACTAAGCAGATTTCCCAAGAGAAGTTTTACAATAGAGAAATCTCCATACTGGTAACACAACACCACCGTGAGAAATCTTTCAGTTAATTAAAATAAATTTCCAACTGAAACGGCTTCTGAATTGTAAGAATAATTTATATTTTAATAACTCAAATTTTAGTAGTCCAAGAACTAAAGAAGGGGTGGGGGGGGGCGGATGAACAGAACGTATTTGCATAAATCTCACAAAGTAACGAAGGAAGGTAAGGTTAGAGACGACAGGTAAGGTTAGAAGAAGCTTCCATCTGAGCCGAGCAGTAAGGAAACGGCCAACCTAATCCGAACTATACCCGATCACAGACTTCAAAAAAATGCAAATATCTTGGTTAATATTCAAGTTAGAGAATAAATGTATATAACAATATTTATAGTAAATTTCATTTGCAATAAGATTGGTTCTATACAAGTTTTCGATCGAATGCATAATAACGGAGATATTTTGAATTTTCGAAAATCCCCCCTCCCTCTAGTCCGATTTCAGTCATTAATGAACTTGATCAGTCTTTTTACATAAAACGGTTAAATATCGAGTTTCGTAACGATCAAACACCACTAGAGCGTTAACAGACATATATATATATATATATATATATATATATATATATATATATATATATATATAATTTTGAACGGGCATGAGTACAACCTCAAAGCTGATTTCCGTTAAGGGAAATCTGCTAAAATGCCAGTATCTTGATTAATATTTGAGATGAAGAAAGCATGTATAGAACAAAGTTTATTTATATATATATATATATATATATATATATATATATATATATATATATATATATATATGTATATATAGTCTGTTAACTCTCTAGCGGTCGCAATTTTTTTCTCATTACCAAACTTGATATTTAAACGATTATGTAGAAAGGTCAAGTTCGCTAATGGCAGAAATTGGGAAATATAATTACCTATAAATATTGTTATGTAAATATTTTCTCTATCATACATATTTTATTTATTTAATAAGTACCATACCCGATATTTAACCATTTCTGACATCACTAAATTGATTGAAATCTAACATGGAATAGTGGGGTGGTTAGAGGGAGGAGGATTCAAAAATTCAAAGTATATCCGTTATTATGAGTCATGTTTTTGGCTTAATCTTGTTAATCTATTGATGCTCTACAATTGTTGTTCTATGGATTTTGTTTTCGTTACTTAAATACTAATCTAGTTATTCGTACTTGTTTTCAGACCCCCCCCTCCCCCCACCGGCCCTTTCACTCCTCGAGTTTTTACATAGAAATAGAAAATATTTGGTGAGATGTCGTGTGTCATGCCAGAACGTGGGAAATCTGCTATTTTACGCTGCCCTTGAGTGACGGACTTTGCTGTCAACTGCTAGTTAGGATCCATAGACATTTGAGGAAATGTTTCGAAAATCGTGTCATTAGTATGACTTCAATAGCTGATTTCCCGAGATCTGTTAAAATAGTAACCCTCATAAGGAGGGGAGGGGGATAGGGCTTGTAGTAACTCTACATTGCCCTCTGCACGAGGCTAACTAACAGTAAAACCATCGGGAAAATGTCACCCGTTTGGGAAAATTTAAGAAGCCTACCCTACACTGGCATCCACAGTATTCTTAATAATAAGAGTATAATGTTATGTTTAAACCAAGCAACAGCTGCCAATGTCAGATTAGTGAGCACACAAAATACTTCGTTATTAAGTCCGTTACACGTGGACTAAAAACCAAAGCAGATTACGAAGGAACTAGGTGTCCTCACAGCTGACGAATTATCCAAATAACGAGATGATAATTGATATAAAAAGCATAAAGTACATTGCCATCTCTTCTGTTTCTACGTTTAGGTAATTTGCATAGTTTACACTGTTCCTGCGTTTTAGACATTTTAAGCAGAATTAGGCTCAGCTCCTTATTTAATTTGTCCCTCACAAAAATTCTCTGGCTCAGATAGGATCAAATCCTCGAATCTAATAAGTGTGACATGGTCTCAAGGATACGCTTTTATAAATTAGGCTCCTCTTGTCCTATATGGAGATTTAAATCATAAATAGAAATAAAAAAGGAAATGTTCAGATAAAAAGAAAAGTTAAGGTAAAATTATACTGGTACGTGAAAAGACAGACCCAGCTGAAAGCACTTCCTCAGTATTATTCCAGGCAACGCAGGAAACTATGTCTGTATGCTCAGCATCCTTAGGGAAGGAAAGCTTCAACTGCATTATAATTAAATAATGGCTAACTATAGATACATACACAGAGAGAAAACAAAACCTTCAAGTTAGGCCGTATCCTGGATACCGTCACACAACAAATCTAACAATCTGTGCGGGGGGGGGGGTCCACCTTTTCCCTTCATTGTTTCAAACTATTTCTGACAAAATATGAAGGATGTAATGGGCAAAGCTTTTTATTTTACAGAATTTCTTTTAATTACATGAAGATATTACATATAATTCGAAACAAACCTCGTTATTTTGAATACATTTAACAGTCTAAATTATAAGTTTACATAAATAACAACGCACAGGAGATATATAATTTAATTAAACTAACAACTATTTGTAATATTATTTGATTAAAATTTAGAATATTATGGATTTAAATCCATGCTTTAAATTTGATCACAATGGAGATTAAGAAAACCTTAACTCATTACCAACAGATAACACTGAAACCTCTTCGGATTTGAAATGTTTGAGTAAGGTTAACTTTCCTTGAAAGTGGATAATCTTTATGTACAGTATGTCTGTTTTTACCATGGTTCTTGTAGGTTTACAAATAGGGAAGAATGGTTCTTCTAGAGCTTGACTCTCTCCCTAATATTGAGAATGGCTCTAACTCCAGCTCTGAGAGTTTCCAGACTTTCCAGAAAAATGAGATTAGCTACTCTCAGTTTTTCGAGAAGTACTTGTATAGAAACGAACCTTGCGTTATCAGAGGAATAACAGACGACTGGCCTTCGCAGCAACTATGGATCCATCATGGGAAGCCTAACATAGATTACCTGGAAACAAATTATGGTAAAGTTCAGGTATTATTGTAGTCATTTGAGCAGACTTTGAATTATTTTAAATTATCTTTTAACAAAATATTTCTATGTAGGTGAATTTCATAGTGTGGTATTAAAGTTGTTAAGTTTAATCTGGTCACATGGAAAATGGTTGATATAGATATTCCATAGAAGTTTTGAATAAAGTATATATTAGAGAAAGCTAATTAAGAGTTTGTTAATCTATGTTGATGGGGTGGAGTCACTAAAAATAACTGTGTAAAGATACCTTTTTACTGGTCTGTGATTTTTTCCCCTTACATTTGTTATTTTCCAAAGACTATTACTAGTACTACTACTACTATACCTCATTTTGATTCTTTTATTTCGATTATTATTTATTAAACTTTTCCACTTCAAGGGTAATTCATTTGAGTTATGGTTCTAAATTTGATGTTTTTAAGTCTTGACATAGTAGAACATCTGTCAGGTATTTTTGTTGCACATGTATTCGCTGACTTTTTTAAATCAGACATTCGCGTTTTCTACATGCTGTGTGGCATGCTATTAAAGGGACTCAGATATCTGTATTTTTTTTTGAACATAGATTTGGTTTACAGAATATATAACAGGTTTAAGGGTGTTAGTACTTTCTTGATCAGTTTTTTTTTCTTCATTTTTAGTATTTATTTATTTTTTGCATAATCTTGCAACAACTTCATGAATGAGTCACACTCCTTCTGTTTACCTTATATTATAAGTCTACCATTTGTTAATTGATAATTTATAACATATAGTAGAGTAACTTAAATTTCACTAGTGGGTTAAAGAGGAATTAAGAGTTTATTTTACTTATGTAATAAAAAAATATAAATTACCAATAGATTAATTTTTTATTCATTTCTCTTGTGATTTAATGAATATGTCAGAAATATGGTATTATGTCACCTTGAATGGAAAATCTGTCTCTTTTTTGACGTTTTGTTTGCATATGCTTTACAGGCACTTCAATGGTTCCTGTTGCTAACTGCGAAGAGAGGTACTTTGACTCTCAGGCAAAAACCTGCATGACTCTCTCAGAATATGCTGCTTATTGGAGGAAATATTCATCTGCATCATCTCCATCTCTCTACTTGAAGGCAATACTCAATATTAATTTTTCTTCTTTAACTTTTTTGGACAAAAGTCTCACCATTTTGCTCACCTTTTACACATCTTCATAGCTGAAGCTTTTTGTGTCTGAAACACCTCGTGATTTCCAGGCGTAGAAATTACTTTTCTTCTTCACTTGAAGAAATATATACTAATATGTCATTTGATATTGCTACTATTTATTTTATGACTAAAGGCGGAGAATATTTGGAAAAAATGACATACATTATTCTATATTTTTTAAAGGAATGTTAGTCCTTCGTGCAGCAGCTGCTTAAAATAAATATATATCCCATGTACTGAAATGCCACTCAGATGATGTCCATGTAATGTTATCTATTTCTCACTTTGTAACTTGAAATATAAATGTAAGCTAGACATAGAATGTTTAATGATGTAATGTTATTAAGTGAGGTTTTACATTAAACAGTTAAATATTGAGTATGGTAATGATTAAATAAAAATTCCAGCCTCTAGAGCTTAAAATGGCCTGAATGTTCATTGATGATGCATGCCTCTTTACCCATTCGCCAATTTTTCTCTCATAGTTATCACCCAATGAGCAAATAACACAATGAATAAGACAGAGAGGTTTAGAGGGGGGAGGGTTCAAAAATCCATAATAGCTCTGTTATTAGGAGTCGTATCAGAAAATTATAAAGTCTCAGTCTTGTTTAAACCATTGATGCCCGACAATTGTTGTTCTTACATTTTTTCATAGCTCAAATATTAAGCAAGTTTATTGTTTTCAGTCTTCAGTAAACCCCACTCCTACTCATCAAATTTTTATTTAAATATGTAAAATATATGGTGAGTTGAGATCAGTATAGTGCCACATTCATACAAAGCAATTCTGATTAATTTACACAGCACCTGTGTGACAGGCTTCTTTTATTATTAATACTTCTACATGATGTATTTTGTTTTAGTAAAATATACTCAACATATTTTTCAGGATTGGCATTTTATGAAAGAATATCCAGAAGAAAAAATATATACAATCCCCAAATATTTTGGATCAGACTGGTTGAATGAATATCTTGTGGGGCAAGACGAGTTGAAAGATGACTACCGATTTGTTTACATGGGTCCCAATGGTAGCTGGTAAAGAGCCATTAAATTTGAATATATTTAGTATATCACATATATATTGAAACTTAGCCTGTTGTAAATACTAATTTATTATTATTATTTTTTTTTTACTTGAACAAACTCAGGAGTTATAATCAGAGAATTTCAGTTTTCTGATATTAACAGAGTTGCCCATTTTGACCCTACCCCCCTGAAATACCATACACTTTTACTTAAATTAGCAAATGAATGTAATTAAGGAAAAAAATACAAAATTCAAAGTTATGTCATTGTTTTTAATTTATGATTTTTTAATTTTCTTTTTTTGAGAAGTAATTTTTATATGAGGGCAGAAGTATAGTTTTTCAAAGTGCACTATATGCCATTTGCAATGACTGTAATTGCACACTAAATTTTATTGTGTTTTCTGGGGGGTTCAGTTTCTGGGTTTTGAGGTTGGGGTTCTCTCTTCGTTCCCCCGGTAACCCATGAGCTGCGTGAATAAAAACAGTGTTCTTCGGCCTGTAATACCACCTCAATATAGTAGGTAGTGCTTTAAGTTTTACTCTCAAGTATGGCCTTCACATGTTGTTTTTATTTCCCCTTGACCTCTAATAAAGCTAAGGCCCTTTGTATATAATAGCTTCATAACATAATACTTCTTTGCAGGACACCATTTCATTCTGACGTATTTTCATCATTCAGTTGGTCCGTTAATATCTGTGGGGAAAAGAAATGGGTGTTCTTTAGACCTGGAGACGAAGAGAAGCTGAGAGATAAATTTGGAAAGCTGCCATATTCCGTAGGGACTCCTGAATCAGCAGTTAGCAGTGGAGCTCTACTATTGACCCAGAGTGTAGGAGATGCAGTCTTTGTCCCTTCTGGATGGCATCACCAAGTATGGAACGTTGTAAGTCTTGTGATGCATTGTTTTCATAAAACAAATATAATACTGCCAATGAAACTCAAAATCAAAACTAATGACTGAAAAAAAATAACTCCTTGAAACTAATGATATCACTAGTTAGACAGCATCTTTTCAGGAAAATACAGGCGTTTTCTTTCTGTATTAACAAGTTTATTTTGTTCTACCAGGAGCTGATATTCAGTTTCAATGTTGGATTGACACACCTTCATCAGGTTTGATGAGGATAATAAAAATAATTACAGATGTAAATGCAGGAGTTTTTAATGTAATTTTAAAAATGTAATTATAGTCTCATAGTTTGGGCTTTTTATTTATGATCTTTCTTCTTTAAATTTATATTATTATATTTAAATTTTAAACAAAATTATCCAAGTGATGGAAGCTATTAGCTCTTATCTGTTTACTACAGGACTAAATTTGGGAGGGTAGTTAAATGGCAATTAGTTTAGATTATTATTACTCTATCCTATCTCCAACAACCAGCTTCCATTTCTTAAGTGACTACTAGATTAATTAGTGAGTTGTCAATATCTTTACAGGTTTGGATATTTTGACGATATTGCCCTTTTTATTTTGCTTCCATTTTGTAATTTTCATGAAGGGAAATCGGATATTATGGTTGTACTCACAACACAATTTTTGTAAAATTTCTTTGAATGTCCACAGATCCCTTCTAGGAGATATTGAAAAAATTTCCATTCAAAATCTTGCACTCACACACACACGTATGTGTGAATGCTCATGTGAGCATTGGTCTGAGTGTGTGTTTATGACTGTTACCGATCTAGCAACCACAATTTCTCTATGATCATTATGAAACTAATAAGTTAAATTAAATTATTTATTAACATCCACTTTTTGCAACTAAGGCTAATTGGGACGGATTATCTACAGGTTACCACTCTTTCCTAGCCAGGGCGGTGGGACTAAGGATTTTATCTAATGAATTCCATCACTAAATAAATTCCTACTGCCCCAGGTGGGAGTCAAACTCGCCATTCTAGCTTTACCATGTGAGATTAAGGTCAACGCAATAAGAACTAATAAGAATCTTTGGCATACAACCCATTACAGTCTGCCTCAAAATTTTGGTAGTTGATCATATGATCCAGGTTGACATCCCCTGTCATTTTGTAGTGGGACTACAGATGAATGACTTTTAATTTGAGTGAAATATTTCTAGTACATTCTCTCTACTGTTCAGCTACAGGTATGACTAACGACTCATGCAAAGAATTCTTCTGTCGAGGCCAAACCCTTCAAATATTGTGTTCCGCAATAATATATATTCGAGAGGGACATTAACATTAAAAATTGTATTTCATTGATTTTTAGAATGGCATAAATCATCTCTAAATAATTAATAACTTAATTATTTTTAATTTGAGATATACATTTTCACTTCTGGTAGAAGTCAGACCCCATATGACCTTTATATCTAGTCCAGTACTCCACCTTTGAGCTGCAGGCTTGGCTAATAACCTGTTCAAAGAGTTCTCCTCCAAATATGACATCCCTTTGATATATTGAAGTGTCAATTAATGGCTACTCAGTTGCCTCACAATGCTGCTTGGGCATCAGGGAGACAGATTAAAAACCAACCTCGAAGCCTAGCTACTGTAGTGCTAAACAAAATTTAATGTACAATCCCTAATTTAAACTTCGTACTTCTAAGTCAGAATTCTAAACCTTTTACCAATAAATCATTATTCCCATCCTCTGGTGATATATTTATTGAGCTGTCAGATATTTTCATTCATGACTTGTAATTCGATCTTTGTTGCAGAAGGAGACAATTTCAATAAACCACAATTGGATAAATGGATGTAATATAGGGAAGATGTGGGAGGAGATAGTAAAGAAGCTATTGGAGGTGGAAGCAGAGATCAGCGACTGCCGTGATATGGATAATTGGAGTGAGCATTGCCAGCTCCTTCTCAACTCTGTTCATGGCATTGATATTCCTCATTTCTGCTCATTTGTTTTTTATATTGCTCAGGTTAGGCTTGAAGCTCTGGAGAAGAACACCTTTCTAAAGACCACACTCTCTCATTATTTTTTTGGTAGAAATCATATACTCTTTGACTTGTTTTCGCTGGAGAAACTGTTTCAGCTAATGCTAAGCACCAATTTACCTAGTTTGATAACTTTTGAAAATGTTCTTAGGAACCTAATTGAATCAATCAATAAATATAGAGAGCTGTGATATTAATCTATAGGACCCTGTTTACTTTTATTAATTATTACCATCTTGTTAAGTCAGATATTTATTAAACCTGCTCTAAATTCCTGCCATCCATCATATTCTCCTCCTCACCTTTCCTTTCTCTAGCGAGACAATTTCTGGTTCCTGTCATTAGTCAGTCTATGCATCACATGTACCACAGATTGACTTTTAACATTTGTGGTCTCAAATAGACTTCTTTTAATCTCGAGTACATTGTTTTAGTTTGGTATGATATAGAACACATTAGGAAATCTCTGTAGGGTCAGGAAAAATACATAGCTTATCAATTCATTCTAAAATCATGAGAAGGAAAATGATAATAGAATATTTTTTTTAAGATCTTTTTATGTTGTTTTAAAAGTTTTTTTTTTTTTTGACTTTCAACAAGGGTACCTGGTAATTATTCCCATGAAATACAGATTTTCTAAGAAGTGTCGTATGACAATGTAGTGGATTCTCTCTGCATGAGGTTATCCAGTAATAAAGGTATATAAATCGGGTTTTCGCTTTTTTAATTTACTCTGGAGCTAGAGATAAGAGATGCAAGCCATACTGGTCTTAGATATATGGTTTGCGTAAATACACTGCTAAGGTTCGCCTGGCAATACTGTATTGGATGGTAACAATGTGTTCCCTGGGCAATGTTCCTAAATAAAATTAACACCTCAATGGCCAGCTTGAGAGTTATTAACATTGGAGTAACTTTTGCCCAAATGGAGGATCTCAACTAGATATGGTCATTCATATAACTGGGTAATGAACACAGTCTCAAATGAATAACAGCTGAGAGCCTGATGCCATCTTATTAACTGTGTAAGCTAGTCAGTGTTGCCTTTTGAATTCTTAGCTGGTAAAAATAGTATAATCTAATATGGTTTTACAATATTTAACTATTTTACACAAAAAGGAATAAGATGAATTAATATTTGCATAATTTTATGGTTCTATAAATTCTAATTTACGAATACAAATGATCAGGTGATTAATTGAATTATACTCAAGCACAGAATTTTTAGAGAGCCTTCCCTCCATAGACCTTAGCCTGTTTAGGTGACTAATGTTAGGCATTGACTGGTACAATAATGAAGACACCAATTTTAACCTCCACTTTTGCCACATTGTAATGGTGGGTTGAGAATTAGTACAATGAGGACATAGCTAATGATCGGCATCAGCCTAGTGACAACTAGGAGTATAGTTTATGTTAGGCATGAAATTTGAAATAAAACTCTCTTCTTCTCAATAATGGCCCAATCCTAGCCAAATCAACCAGTTCATCACCCTCTTCATAAAGGAGACTATGACCATGATTTCCTTCTACGCCAAACATATACAAGTTAAGAATTTTCTGAACAATACTAAAATATTACTTCATATCATATCACTTTGGGAGTTCAGAAAAACCAAACATTGACAGTATCAAAGTATTAATACATTCATATTGAACATATATCCAAGTAACTAACTATCTTCCACTGTTCACAGTTTCTCCTGTTAGTGTTCATAGTTCTGTTCTAAAGGAATTAGGTAAGACATGTTTACTATGGTAAAATGTTAATAAACCTGGAGAATGTTTTTATATTCATGTCCTTGATAGAAATAAATATTGTCAATTGTTTATCATGTGTGATAAAAGACAATAGCATTGTTAGTATCGTTACAGTATTCAGTTTGAATATCTGGTTTTACATTTGAAGTGGTAGCCAGGTTGAGCATCTGGAGGAAGCAAGATAGTCAAAGATCCTCAGATGATCGACTCAAAAGATCCGATTCACATCTATTGTAATTATGGCGGAACAACCTACGATCATCAAGGAGTTATTGTCAAGCCTTGTGTATTGAATTCAAGATGGAAACACCTGAAATGGCTATATTAGAAATAGAAAGAATAAAGCAGGAAAACCTGGAACTAAAGGAAGCAATAATATGTTGAGTTCTTTGAAAATTTATTGTGAATTAAGCACTTCATTTTATAATAATAGGTGGCACAAGTTATCAGTCATGCTAAACCACCTAGCAGTTGCAAAATTTGTAACCTTTTGAAAATAAAACACCTTGTTGAAACAATATTACTATTAATATAAATATATATATATATATATATATATATATATATATATATATAAATAATATCCATACAGGGAAATTGTCAAAATGAGTTCTTACCCAGATGTATGCCCTAACCTCCTCTGTTCTGAATATTAAACAATGTAAAATTAAATACGAAACAGATAAAAGATCAAAACATATACTATTAATAAAATAAAATTCTATACGAGAAAATAGACTAATTAATCAAGTAAATAATAATAGCAAAAAAAACTACACTAAGAATATAACTCAATTAGTCAAAACTGGAATAAATAAATAAAACAAAATAACTTTCTAGGCTAATGTGTTATTCCACAGCATCTCTTCTGAAAGAAGTGTACTGATCAATGGCGGCAGATCCCCTCCATCACACTTCTTGAGCCTATCCAAGAATTTGTTTAATTCTTATAAATAAATGATATAAAAGAATGAATGCTGAGGGAGTGAAAGTGGTGAGAAGTGTACCCAGATATTTTTTACATTGCTCTGTTAAAATATTACACATTATTGAACATGCTATACTGATTATAAAATTTGTTCTTGAGGCAGTGCCAGTGCTGTGATTAGGCCTGCTTATGGAATATGTAATACTATTCGCGATTAAGATTAATATGTTCCATAATGTTTTGAGTAGAGTAATGTAATTGATCCTACTAGACTCAACTATAATCCACCAGTCCACACTAAGAATATGAGTCTTGCAATGATTAACTTTCAGTCTTGGGGCTCCGTTGGCCGTGCGAGTTAGGGCATTGGTCCTAATCTCGCTTGGGGCTAAAGTGCATTTTAGTCCCCTCTGGCCGCCACCTTGTTACGCCACTGTCGGACATCTTGTTTCTTGCTACTGTCCGACATATTGTTTTTGCTAGTGTTTACTATTAATATCGTTTCCGTTTTAGCTATGGCTCAAAGTGAGTGCATGACTAAGTTTTTTACACAATTGGAAGTGCAGGGAAAGCGTGCCGTTATTGAATGGTGTAAAAAAGTGGGATTCTTATCGCCTACATATGAATGCCCAAAATGTGGGAAGAACATGCGCCTGGTAAATTAGGTGAGTTAACAAAACTTAAGTTAAAATTACCCCTACCCCTGGTTTTAACCGCCGATGGCGTATTTTGGAAATTTTAAAGTGTTAAAAAAGATAAAGTAAGAAAAACAAAACCCCCCACCCTCGGTGTTAGAAAAACAAGATGGCCGCCGTCATCATCGTGCGCCATCAAGGGGGGGACTAAAATGCACTTTCACCCTCGCATGGCAGACCTAGTGTGACGGGGTCGAATCCCGTCCTGGGCAGCAGAAATTTATTTAATGATGGACTCATTAAATAAACTCCTTAGGCCCACCCTGGCTAGAAAAGGATGGTAACCTGTAGATAACCCGTCCCGATTAGCTTAGTAGCATAAAGTGGACGTAAAAAAAATAAAATTTTCAGTCTTAACAGTATCCCATAAAAAGCAGACACCTGAGTTGTAGTATATAATATTAAATACTATCCATGATTCTAATACATATTGTTCAATATATTTTTGAGGAAAGAGATACTGCATTAGGGACTAATTGCTATTTATTCTTCAAGACAAGACCTGCTGACAAAACGTATACATAGGAGATGGGGAATATTAAAATATCGTGCATAGAAAGCCTTACATACCAAATTATTTCATTATCACTTCAGAAATACAACTTAACTCGAATAACCGTGGAAGGCTCATTTGATAGGGTTATGGTATAAAATCATATCAAGAATGTAGAAGAGTATAATAGCATATCAATGACGTCAAATGAGTTACCCGTTAGTGAATAATAACCCTGCCCTATCTATATGTTATCACATTCCTTGAACCTCTTTGTATGTCAATGCTATTCTCTACGCGCTCTGTCTTAAGGGGCTCCTCGCCTGATAAGGATCCTTTTCGGATACCTCTTTAAGAGAAATAAGTTATTTATCTTAATAAATTAACGATTGTCAACAGTTTTACCACGAATGGGGCAAAAATCCAGTCAGTTTACTAATGAAGAACTTCAAGATTACCAGGTGAGTATTTCCAATGAAAATTTTAGTATCATGTTTTGGTACATTCATTTGCTACGTATTGTTTACTTTTGACAAATAACTGGAAGAGAAATATCGGAATTTATATTTTGTACCCTTGTAGCTACCATTCTCATTCTTTCTTTTTTTAGATTATATACATATATTACTCTACTGGACTTTACATTAGAGCTTTCTTGCGATAAATATACAATTATTCTCCTGAACCCCTTATCTGATATGATCTCTTGAATTGGAAGTACATATATATTTCATAGTATTCTACTATTAATTTGACCCTTGCATATTTGGCCTGGTGGTATTCAAATAAAGGCCTCTTTCTTTTCACTTCACTTATTAAAAGTTTCCAGATATATAGACCCTTAACATTCAAGCCTTATACAAAATTTGAAGTGACCACTAAGAAGAAGCCTTGATTCCTTTTGTCCTGTTAATGCTCAATTCCAAGATCATTATTTAACCTTATGTCATGTTTAGGATCAGTGCTGTTATAGTACCAGTACATAGAAAGAAGGAAGTAGGTTTGCTTTATACCTGTCAAGTATCCTTTCCAAAATGACTCCATTTAATGTTATTGTTTCTTTGAAGAGATTGACTTATTTTCTGTCATCCCTGTATCCTCATGAATTTTTTTATTTCCCTTTCCCCCCCCCCATCAGATTTTGAGGGAGGTGTATAATGGTCCAAGGGCTTCATGCTTCTCTAAATTCATAGCTTTTAATTGACCTTTCATTCCTAGTTTTTATCTTCGGCCAGTGATATGAATTCCAATTGGCACTAGTAATAAGTCCCTCAAGATTACTATCGTTTGATATTCTCATTCAAGACAATATATTCGTATAAGGGCTTTAAAACCCTGTTCTACAATCCAGTGTGTTCACTTTATTTTATCCTCCTTCCCACATCAAGATAGAGCTTTACCTTATAGTAGTGAAGAGGGTTGTGTGAGAAACATATTAGAACTCTCATTTCCATCCTTTGTTTTCTTCAAATGTAAGGGCATATTTGTAAGAGGGCTTCTTAGCCCTCTGGTCTACCATTTGTTTGTCTTAATGTACTTGATCATTCAACCTATATTAGAATATGGTTATACCTTATATCAGTAAAGAAGTGTAAATGTGGAATTTGAATAGTTATATATTATTTTCTTTATATTTAAATATTATTAGTTATACATATATATATTTTATTTTATTTTTCAGGATTTGACATATTTTACTAAGAAAGAAGTTCTACAGTAAGTTGGCTTTTAAATTTAATTTGAAATAAATCTTTTGAAGTACCCAATGTCTACTTGCTAGTTATATAATATAGTTTTAGGTATTTATCCTTAAAGGTTATTCATTTATTTACACCAAATCTGCTCTAAACATTAATAAAAAGCTCTTATTTATATGAGTTTCTAAAAATTTAAACTATTTATTTATTACATACTAATACCAATTAAAAAAATTTTTTAGTATTCACGAGTTACTAAATTACAGTTAAGATTAGTTAGTATTTATGGCTTTCTTAATACTTTTTTAAGAAATAAAATTAAATGAAATGCATTGCTTTACAGTATCAAAAGTACTATTAAGGAGTGGCCATCGAGCCATAGGAGTACTAGACGGGAGGAAGTTGTTCTTGCCAGACTCAGGATCGGTCACACATACCTGACACATAGACACTTAATGACAAGGACAGATAACCCTTCATGCAAATAATACTGCAACAAGCGTCTAACGATAAAACACATACTGACAAACTGCATCCAATGAAAAAACCTTCACATACCCTATGATATGACAGAACTATTAACTGAGAGCAGCTAATATATTCCACAAATACTAACATATCTAAAACATATAAACATTTACAGATACATATAGTATAAAATTGAATAGGTCTTCAGCATACGTAAAAAGATTAACATTTATTATAATCATTTAGATAAACTACGGATATGAGAAACACTCAGATATTTGCTGTACATGAAGGAATAAATATATTATTCTAACTACCCCCTAAACAGAGATCTTGCCAATCATCAATGTGGGGCATAAACCAAATAAATAAATATAAAAAAATAATAATACTTATTTAGTTCTTTGTGCTATAATCCCTGTAAGACCTGGAGCGCTGGTGCCATTTTATATCATTCAGTGCAGTCTGTAACTAGAATCTTCCAATTTCAGACCTCTAGCCTATCCAAATCTTCCCTCAAGTGACCTATACCTTCCCTAAAGGTGGGATAATTTATCTTTCTAATGCTAAGTGTCGACTTGAGACAAAATCTCGAGATTGGTCTCAGGTTCTTGTCCATTTGAGATCTCTTGCGATTTTGAGATTGATGCGGGTATTCGACGGAGACTTGAGACCAAAACATTTTCGTGTCGACTAGAGACACATCTTGCAGTATTCTGTGTGACACCAAGATAAAGAGTTTTATTGCAGTTTCATTGTTTGTGGTTATAAGCATTTTTATTTTGCAAAATGAATTCCGGTCAGGCCCAAACTTTTTTAATTGCATATAAGATTGTACAAAAATGGAAAATTAAAAAAAAAAAGTGCTGGGTAAGGAAATGGGTGGATCGTTGACTCTGGGTTCAACTCTCATTAATGAGTTAAGGTTGGAGGATGCACATCAGTTTCAAAATTTTATTCGGATGTCTGCAGTACAATTTGAACAACTATTAGATGTAGTAAAACATCAGATTATCAAGCAAGATACAGAATTGTCATTTCTTCATATACACTAATTTTCAATTATCGATTAATCAAATTGAAAATTTCTTCATTTGTCCACTGCTGCACACTCATTTTACCAAATTTAATACACATAAAAGAATAAATTTTGAAGAAAAAAAACACCCTCTTTGATAGCAATCTCCTAAGCAAGTCTCAGCTCTTCCAACATTGACGGAAAACTTGAGACTAGAGCCTGAGAGCAGGAATGAGCTTGTTCACTCGTGACAAATTTTGTCTCAGAGATTAGTACTCGTATTCTCCGGTCTCCGAGACCGCTCTCAGACCCGTATACATTTGAGAGTCAAGTCTCGAGACTGCTCTCAAAACTATTTTGTCTCAAGTGGACACTTACCTTCAGTAGTACAGATGATATGAGGCTCACATTGCTTCTGATTCTCTGTCTGTGTTGGCTTCCCAAAGCAGCACTATCTTACTCAAGGCTCTTCTCTCCCAGACTACTAACTTCTCCTATTTTCCTTGGAGTCCACATTTCACTGCCATATGTTACTGTAGATCTGATGATCGTCTTATATGTTTGTACTTTTGCTCTCCCTAGAGAGACTCTTAAATTAAGAATCCTTCTGCAGGGTATGGGAAGGATCAGTTCCCTTTGATTAGATAGGATATCAGTAGGTTCCAATATACTTGGTCTTTTTCCTACTTTCTCGAGTCCTAAAGCTTCCACTGATCTTTAAAACTCTTCCAGTGCCCTAAGTAATGGTGTTTCAACCAGTATTCAATACATGATCAGCATAGATGTATGCTGTATCAGTTTGCTGAATATGATACCACTGTAGTTTTTACTTATTTTTTGGATTACTCTTTGCAAGATGAGATTAAACAGTATCGATGATACTGTGTCCCCTTGACTTTAGCCAATGGCATCTCAAAGCCATCTGAGATGCCAACTCTGGTTTTGGCCAGACTTTTATAGTCATCATCATCAATCTGATGAGCTTGCTAGGTATTCTCAATAACTGTGATGCATGTCAATACCAAACTCATAAGCCTTTTCTACCATTTGTCTAATAGAGAATTAGTGATCTGTGATTGATCTTGGTGGGAAAAATCTCTCAGAACTCCCTGACTGTTTCTGACACTCTCCACTAACCTCTGACAAATTGTAACTGACGGAACCTATAGGCTGTGACTATATCTCTATAATATCTCTATTTCAATTTATTATCCTTTTTAAGTAAGAATCCCCTGCTTCTTCCCTTTTATCGTAATATCATAAACTTAAATCATCTAAAATAATCCCTAGTATAGGGATTTGACCACATGAAAACATTTTTAAAAACCCTTTATATATGCACTTGGGGCTCAGGTTAGCCATGTTATATGCACTGTCTCAGGGTTCATTATTATTATGCCCATTAATAAATATGAAATGATTGATTAATGAGTAATTAGTCAAAGAGGCTTTATGGATAATGAATAAAATATTAATTTTTATAATTATTCAATAAAACATTATTTGAATGTTGCCCTTATCGTACATAAATTATGACTGATTAACTACTCGTAATTTATATAAAAAATTAGAATTTATTAACTACCAAACAATAAAATGGGTCTTTTATAGATACCAGCAGCCAGTGATTTGAATTGCTATTAGGTGATAACATAATAACATAAGGTTTAGAAATAAAATCATATGGTATTTTATAACCTAATCATTTGATAGTTTATTTACAACATTTAATACATTTCATGTTTATATCTTTTATTGGCAGGTTATAATTTGATATCATATGTTATCACCTAATAGCAATTCAACTCACTGGCTGCCGGTATCTATAAAAGACCCAATAAAATTAAATACTTCCCTCTAATTTACTATCATTATTTTCTGTAGTGCTCACACAAAATTCAAAGCATTGGCCCCTGAGAAGGTTGGCCACAACAGAAATGCTAAGCTGCCTATGAACAAGGTCCTTCAGTATCCAGAGCTGAGGGTGAATCCTTTTGGCGACAGGATCTGCAAAGTGTTCAGTTCAAGCCACGATGGTGATTGCACTTTTGATGATTTCCTTGACATGATGTCTGTTTTCAGCGATTCAACACCCAAATCCGTCAAAGCTGAGCATGCCTTCCGGATATTTGGTAAGCCTTTTTACAGGTATATTTATTTCCCTTTAGGCACTTATGCCAATGACCTTAGAGACATTGTTTTATTTATACATGGTATTATAAAGTTTTATTAGGTGACTCATTCATTTATTATCTGATTAGCTATCCTCAACATTGTCAATCTTGTAGTGGCTTCCTGGCAGAGGGTTGTTTTCCCTATGTACATACATATGATATTATCTTAGTTTTTAATTGGAGACAAGTGATGAGAAAAAAGCAGAATAATATGTTAATAAACTCATTGATTAGTAGATCAATTTTGTTATTAGCAGATTTCTCTTAATGGAAATCAGCTATTGAGGATGTACTCTAGATGATGAAAATGAGGTCCGCTCAAAATTTTATTTGATCTATACAAAACTCAATTTTTGAAAGTTTTATCCAAAACTAAAGAACAAGTTGGTTAACAGCTGAAATCAAACCAATGGGAGGGGAGGAATTCTGAAAATTCAAAATATCTCCGTTATTATACATCATATTGAAAAATTGTATAGAACCAATGTTATTCCCAATGTAATGTTCTATAAATGTTGTCATATACATGTTTTCTCTACCATTAATATTAACCAAGATATTGGCATTTTAGCAGAGTTTTTAGTTTTGAGCCTTCAGAAAACCCTCACTTAGTCATCGCCCTCTAAAAATAAAAGAATATATAGTATAAATACCAAGTATAGTTTTCAACGTACCTCTATTATGTGAGATAATTGCAAATACTGTGATGATGGAATCGATTAAGATTTCATTGACCGCCCATTTCTACTCATAGAATTTTTTGGAAATAGAGAATATATGTTGAGATGAGATTAATAGAGAGTCATTCCAACATGTTGGAAATCGGCTTAGTTTACGCAGCCCCTGTATGATGGACTTTTTGATCTTGAGCTTTCTGATTGCCATATGTGTTTATTTTATTTTAATTCAACTAAGAAGAAATACATTTTTAACCCACTAACTCAGATTTTGATGAAATTAGACTTTTATCTTACATAAGGAGGGAATTAAATATTCCAAATTTCATTTTAGACACTTTTGTTTAATGATATTTTGTTTGATTTTTTTTTCTTGTGGTAACATAAATGCAGACTCGCTACATTGCAAAAATAAATAAACTATTTTATTTAATATCATATCTTTATTATATATATTTAGTGTTTTTTTAGCCTCAATTAAGAGGATTGTGTATTAGTTACACCAACCACAAAGGCCAAAAGAGAATTTATGTATATTTTAGTGATTTAATTCTTTTTTTTTATTGCCAAGAGAAATCCCTTGAGTTTTTAATTAAATATCAAACTATATATACTTTTTTGACCTGCCAATTTTCTGTAGCCTAAAACACTCCCCATAGGGCACTTAATAAAGTAACATTGAGAGAGGTTTAGTTCCTTTGTTATTACTTTTTTAGAAATAAGAAATATTTGAAAGTATAAGGAGGAAAAATCACGAAACCATTATTAATCAACCAAAATACTTTTTAAGAAATTGACCTTTGAAAAAATAAATTTCTAATACTATTAATAACCATCAAGGCTAGGGAAAGGGTATATTTACACTTTGGCTCTAAATAAATCGAATAGTATATCCCCCAATATATATATTTTTTTTTTTTTTAAGTTTAAAATGCATTCCCCTAAGTAATTTCATAATTAGTTGCTTTATTTGGAGGGTTTCAACATTTTTTGTCTGTCCCCATTGTTGATTAACACTCATCGAGTATCAGCTCTTTGAAAATACCAGTGTCTCCTAAAAACAAATTTTAACTATTTAATAATAAAGATTTGAATCAGCGATATTCTGCCATCCCATGGGTAATTCCTGCCCCACATTGTCAAGGAATGGGCTACCTTTTGCCTTATAATTGGTAATTCTATTCCATTACTAGTCTGCTTTTAAAATGATATTTTCTTTTAGATTTTGATGGAGATGACATGTTAGGAGTTAGAGATCTCCGAGAAACGGTAGACAGGCTGACTGGCCCACATAGGCTGAGCGATGTTGAAATGGGCCATCTCTTAGAGAACATACTAATGGAAGCAGACCTCGATGATGACGGAGCTCTATCATTTGCTGAATTTGAGCATGTCATTGACAAATCTCCGGACTTTGCTAAGTACAAGACTTCATATATGCATCATTAATAAACATTACCAAATGTTTAACATTTTTAATACATTTCTATTCTCCATTTTTTGAATAATTACATTAATTTAAACTTTTCAGGGTTTTCAGAATACAACTTTGATGTGGTGTACGTGGAAAAAGAGTTCTCTTGGTCATGTTGCAGAATTGCTCATTAAAAGGATTTTTGTTTTGGAACTGTGAAGGGTGTAATTTGCTGTTTTTCTCGTGATGTTTGCATTTGATATTAAATTGTAATTATTTTTGTTTTTTGTATATAAAAAGTGCATTTGTTTTATTTTGAATAAAGCATTATTATAAAAATAAACCTTTTTAAATTTTAAGTTCCTCCAATATTGGTTAAAACATCAATTTGAAGATAAAAGCTGGGCTATATAAGATCACAATGAAGAACAAGTAAATTCAGTGAAACTCTCTATTTCATAAGAAGATACATATATTTGGAATGATAATTCATGTTAATGGATTCATTGGTAACAGCATGACTTTAATATTGGCATACATACATGTTGATGCAGATTTTTGTCTGTCACGTACAGCTGACTAATATTGGCATACATACTTATTGATGCAGATTTTTGTCTGTCAAGTACAGCTTCCCGGCACGGGGCCGGCCCTCCCCAGTGGCAGCAGTAAGCCCCCGCTGTGTAGCTGCTGGGTAGGGGAACCGTAGGTCCTTAGTCGGCTTTGCTGTTCCGGGCAGGGGATCACTCCTGCCTTAATGGGGTAAGTTCTAGCGGCTTACTCAATGTGAACTACGGGCTGGGTGGTGTCCGGAGTGGAGGCTTGCCTTCACTGCCGGTCATAGACGTAGTGGTCGTGTGTTCAAAGCACGAGGACATACAGGCCAGGTAAACTGGTACATGTGTTTCTCTCGTGTGGGAGCTGGGTAGTAGGAGACTGTCCCTTCCATAGGATCGCTTCTGACCATCCTAGCGAATCCTCAGTCACCATGAAGCGTTGGATTGGTGTAGGTTGGATTAAGGCCTCACGGCTAGGTGCCTCCTACATTGTAGCCAGACTTCGAAATGGGTACTCAATGTCATGTACAGCTGACAAGTACTTTCAATGTGAGTGCACCATTTTCAGGACTGTCAAAAGTCATAGAAGAGTCTTAAAAATGTTTCTCTCAAACTGAAAGTGCTTGCCAGCTGAGATCAATGATAGCAGGTATCCACCGGGATAGGCGGCTGATTTCCCTTAACGGAGCTAATTGAAGTTGTTCTCATGGTGCGATTTTTGATTTCCTCAAATAGCTATCAATCCTAAACATTCCAAGATGTAAAAAGGACCCATATGGGGGAGAAAACAGCAATGGAGACTAATAGGCAAGGAGGATGCCTATCCCATATAACAAGAAGAGTGAGAAAATGGCTCTGCAGACATGATGTAGGTGTCACTTAAAAGCTTATGGACAAACTAGCTTGAAGTGATAGGCAGCACTCAGGACAGGCAGTGGATGCAGGATGGTATCTACTTGGTCCATTTATAAAGGCCTGATGAGGAAGAAAATGACCACCCGATTGTTACAAAACATAGCCACCTAGAAGCACAGGAGAACGACATGGACATTGGCTGTGGCCACACATGGTGAATGATGCAGTGTCCAGATTCTCTTCATCCAAGTGAAAGTTCAGGCCCAGGAAGTGAACAAAACAAGGAGACTGGTGTGGGAGGCAGTCAAAATTTAAAGAGCTCCAAGAATACAACAAAAAGGATGAGTTCTGCCTGCTAGCAGTTTGGAAACCCTTATTGAAGCACGGAGCACCTTATGGGTTTGCTCATGTGCAGAGTAGAATTGCAGCGAACCTTACCACCACTACCACTGGATGGACTGTATATAAGAGTGGCAGTCATACAAGAGCTGTGAAAGTACCACCACCAGAAGACACTCATTGTTATACCGGGGAAAATGATAATGAGAATAGTAAAATAAAAGCTGGGAGGAGAGAAACAAATACAGGGAAGGGAAAGATAAAAAAATTATTTATTATTATTATATATATATACATAAATTAAAAAAGGAAAATGGAGGAAACATTTCAGCTGCATATCTTGTTCAGCATTACATCTCTAGTTAGGTGCGCAGATAACCACTGTAAAAATAAAAGCAATTATTAGAGGTTAGCATTGTATTCAACTATACAAATAAATAAAATATTAACCAGAAAAACAGGCATTATATATTTTATTACTTCTACTTCATGTCCTCTATGGTTAATAAATTTATTTTGGTTCACTGAACTAGTTACTAATTTGTCTATATGTGAAGGGTTCTCCCTAAAAAGATTCTTACTGACATTTTAGAAATTAATCAATAATTTTTTAAGAATACGTAGTCTTCTTTTAGTGACAATAACTCCAAAATCTGATTAGACTGAAAAAGTTTGAAAAATGGCGAACAGAAAACAGTATTTAAAAAAAAAAAAATAAAAAACCTTTATAAAGATATTAAGCCTTTAATTAAAAAGTGTAATACCCTCTTATAGAGACACTTTTAAATATGATGGTTCTTATCGGTTTCGGGAGGCAATCCATTTAAAGACGATTATTAAATGATATTAAAATAAAGCACTTTATTATTTGAACTAACATGTCTTGAATTTATATGAATGACAAAATGTAATTATAAATTGGAATTAGCCCAAAACTGGACGATGTCGCGGAGTAGCTGCATAAAGTGGTTAACCCCAGCCACTGTCTGCCACATGAACACGGGGAGTTCAAAAAGTTCCCGGCCTGACCCATAAGGAAATGAAATAAAAACACTAAATGTGCATTATTTTTCAATATAATGTCCTTTGTTATTTATACATTTATTACATCTATTTATTAATTTTGCTAAACCCCCAAATAATAATTTTCTTCTTTGGATTAAAAATGAGCATCAATAGCCTGTTTGAGTTCAATGTCGTCTACAAATCTTTGGGAACAGAAAGTAGTCACTGGGAGCCAGATCCGGGCTGTAGGGTGGATGGCCGATCAAATCAAAGCCCAAAGTGTCAAGCATAGCCATCACTTTACGAGAGGTGTGCACGGGAGCATTGTCATGAAGCAGCATGATTCCTCTGCTCAGCTTCCCCCTCCTCTTCTCCTTGATTGATTCTCTAAGACGGGTCAGAACATTACAATAGTACTCTCCTGTGATTGTTTCACCTTTGTCTTTGTAATCAATCAACAGGATTCCTTCTGAATCCCAAAAAATTGTGGCCATAATCTTGCCTGCCGAGGGTGTGACCTTGAACTTGACAGGTGGCTTGTCGCCTTTCCCTCGCCACTGCATTGACTCCTGTTTAGACTCCGGATCATAGTGGTGGACCCAGGTCTCGTCCCCAGTCACTATTCGTGTCAAAAGATTCATGGGATTTGAACCACCAAGCGACAAAAATTCTTTGCAGTAATCGATTCTCACTTTCCTTTGAGCTGACGAGAGGTTTCTGGAAACCCATCGTGCACTAACCTTTGACATGCCAAGGTGGGTGTGTAGAATATTTAGCACGGTAGTTTCCGATACACCAACCATCCTCGCGATCTGCTTCTTCTTTAGACGGCCATCATTGAGCACCAAGTCCTGAGGTTGATGATGTCTGGTGTGGTTGCTTCCACAGGCCTTCCTGGTCGCGAGTCGTCTTCTAAGGATTCTCGCCCCATTTTGAATAAACTACACCAATATTTCACAGTACTATAGCTAGGGGACAAGTCCCCATACACGTTCCTAAGGCGTTCAAAAATTTCTGAAGGCCTTATGCCTTCTTTGACTAAGAATTTCATCACAGCTCTGTACTCAATGTTGCTCATTTTAAAGACAAGGGCAAACTGATGATAATAAAAGTATTATATATATTAGACAAGTGATAGTAGGATTATAAAAATTTGTGAGTATTACTATGGATTAGGTAAACATGACAAGCTCAAAGTCCTTTATCTTAATTCCCTCCTTCATAGTTAGGCCGGGAACTTTTTGACCTCCCCTCGTAGCTCTCATAGTGGTATAATAATAAACGACCACCCATTTTTTGATCACAAAAGAAAAAGAATGACAAAGATAACCTAGTCAAGTATGAACAGCCTAACGCGATAGCAATAACACCGAATAGCTATACACAGTTTTTAACCAACAAATATTTTAAAAAATGAAGGACCTCCTATTAAACATTCTGTCATTTGTAAATTCTATTAGTGTTATTTTAAATAATAAATTGATTTTCTTTTAATTATGATTTAATAATCATCTTTAAATGGGTGGCCTCCCGTTAAGTGCCAATATGATCAATCTCCCCAAATAACTGGGTTATCATTTTTTTCTTGATCCAGTACTATTAATTTTAGATTATTCGGCAAGTAATGAAAAAAAAAAAAAAAGTAAACTCTTACAGAAAAGTTTTAGTTTTATCATTTCGCTTTTGTTTTCAGCAAGTTGTTTAATGAATAATCTAATTGTCTGCTTTATGAATTTAACATATTTGTCTGTTATTTATTTTTCTATACATATTTTTTTCTTATCCTGGTGTCCTCAAAGTTAACATGTTCAGTTATTAATGAAATTTCATTAAAAAAGCTGTTTGTGAGTTGGCATAGAGTATTTAAAACAATATGCACATATTTGTACAATACCAAATTCACATACATATGCACATATACTGAACAAGTCAATGAAAAAATAATTACAGAAATGAATTTGAAAAATTATAAATGTTACTCACGGTAGTTTCATCCTCATGAAGACCCAGCACGCAATGAATGAAACAGTTATAGATATAAACCCAACAGATATAAGCAAAATTCTATTGAGCTTTGGTGTGGTAGGATTATGAGTGTGGTCCAATATGACAAAACCCAATCCTCCAAGGGTGAAGAGGAAAGAAGAAGCTAAGCCCTCCATAATATACTGCCCATTAACCCGATATGGCATAAAAGCAACCTGAAAAAAAAAGTGTTACCCATTTAGAAACTATTAATTATAGTCCAGTTAAGCATAAAATATTTACTAAGAAATATTATGGCATAAGGAAAGCAATGACAACATATTTCTAATAGAAATGCTTATCTCTTATTGATGAACTAGACATTTTTAACTATTTGATTTATATATTATTAAAAAATTAAAGCTTAATTTCAATAATAAATTGCAGGACTATATTTTGAAAAGTAAGGTTTTTCACAGCAAGAATACGATGGAAAAATATATCAGGTATTGTAATAACATTTATCTGGTTTGCTCTTACATATGAACATAATAAGCACCTAATTAATAATTCATTGAAATAATAAACTTAACAACATACATAGCCTTTCAAAATATCCAATTTTGATGACAAAATCAAGATATATTACACGTCAGATAATCAAAATAATTACAAAATAAAAACCTGAGATATCTAAAGGAGCTCAATATTTGAGTAATTGAACCCCTGTTTACCGAAAGAAATAAGTATTAGTCATGGACTAGAGTTATTTATAGTTGTTTCGATCTTCTATACTTATCTACATACAGCCACCAACCATTTAACTCCAAGTATACATATCTACACTCCACACAAGCCTACTAAATTCTGGGATGTCCCCTTAAACTTTTACTTACAGAATAACCATATACATTTGCTTCTTTCTTTTTGACGGCATTCATTCAAGACATTGCAACCTTTCTCTCTTAATGAACGAAACTGTACTACATTCTGAAACCTAATTTTAATTACAACAATAATGAAATGAGAGGAGTGGCAACTCAATATCAATGCACTGATAACAAAGTAGTTAGTGAGACTTTTAATATCACCCAGGCTCCACTAAGCACCTTAAGCCAATTGTGTATTTGATTAAAGATTCAGCTAAATATGAGAGGGATGATTAAAAAATTGTCAAGGAAGACCTCAAGATCTTTTCAACAAAACTGTCAGAGACAGCCTCTGACACTTCATAGAACATTGTGCCTCACAAATTTAAAATGGGGAAAACTGATCAAGTGGCAATGATCAGTACGAAGAAAGGGAAGTCATCCAAAGATGAAAATCCCCAGAATTATCAGAGAGATTATTTATTCAGTGATGCTTGGGAAATTAGAAATAAAATACTAATTTATTAGATAATACATCCAATTCTTTAAACTCATTGTTTTATGTTGTAGAGAGTTGTAGGAATCTACTAAAAATAAATGGGTACTTACAGGTCTTGAGTGTCCATGTTCATCTGTAGTTGAGCCAACACTCGGAGGTTCAATAATTACATCGTAAATAATACCTATAATGTAAGAAACGTATTAGAGTGTGAATTAAAGGCAGAAGATAAGAGTTGATAAGCCGGTATCTAACCTCCTGTTACAAGAAAATAGGAGAGAAGGACCAAAGAGTAAGTGACCATTGCAGAAGGCTGCTGGAGCCATGAAGGCCTTTTGATTCTAAGATTTGGTACTTCCAGAATTAAAAATGGGAACGTAAACAAGAGTTCCATGATGTTGTTGTGGATTGGAGAGAAGGTGATGTGTACAAGACAGAACTAGTTCCAAACAACCGAATACCAAAGGAAGGTTATAAATGAACTATCGTGTGCTATTGAGACACATCTCCAGGGATCTCTATGGCTTAAAATGATTTCAAACTCTTTACATGAGTGGCTACAAAAATTGCCATTGCAATTTTCTCAACGATTTTATTATTGTATGTTGCTACTATATATTGAAGGAATAGATTCAAAAACAGATATAAACTGAGCTCTTCAAACCCTATTATTTATTTAGTTTACAGATACCACCGTAGAAGAATTCAAAGATAAAATGTAGAAAAAAAATATAATATTACAAACACACTAAATTTAGTTTTAGTTATGATGACATTATTTCAGAGACTGCAGAATATTTTGCTTGATTGAAAAAAATATCAACAGCCCACGAAGAGCCAAGGTGTACCAATTGCCATTGGTGGGTCTAGTGTTTGATGCATTGCTTGCAGCATTGTGGTACTACAGACCAAAGATAGCTAACTTTTTTGTTCCAAATACCTACTAAAAGTTACATCACTTTAAGTGGGGATCAAGTTCACCAAAGGCAACCTCCACCTCTATTAGAAGGCGACTTATTTGCGTATTGGATTCCTAGAGATTCTGTAGGATGGCAATGATTAAAATATAGTAGCGAAAGACAATCTTTCTTATACAGTAGGGGAGAGAAACCAACACAAGGTCTTTCCAATGATTCAAAGAGGATGAATGAAATTAAATACTGGAATTTGGAACGTGTAGAGCATACTGCACCAGACGATAGAATACTATTCTAGTACAAGATAAGCTACATGATGTGTGGAGGAGGTGGAAATGATCTATCTCGTTTATCCATTACCTTGGAAGTAACACAAAGTTGTAAAGTCAGGTAGTAAAGTCTTTTGCCGCCTACGGCAATCATTCTTGAAGATCACTCTGCGGCAAGAATTTTAAAAAAGCGGAAATTGAACAACTATACATGATTGGACCCTCACGCTGAATCCGAAATGGATTCATGAGACCACAGGCGCGCAGCCGAGCAAACACTCTCAGATTAAAACCTCACAGACGTAAACATGTTTTTTTAATAGTATTCCCCCTTGACTAAAGAACAAGATTCCATCATATACTGTTGAAAAAACCCTAGCCAACCATCCACCAAATTTTGTCTGCGTCTTACATTTGAGCCTATTAAAGAGCCACTCAAGGTGATATGGAATGAAGACAAAATAGTGGAATGAGAAATCTCGAAATTGTGAGACCTTCGGTTAAAACTTTATTCAGAAAAACTGTTCTTGTTTGAAGCTTGAAACATCAAGATAGATATCAGGTGAAAGTGGAAACTACAGAAGTCCGACGTAGACAAGAAGTGTCTTCTTGTGCACCAATTAAATTAAAAACACAAAATGATTTGCTGCACTTCAATTAAAATTATATCTTTCGAAAGTGAAAGTGGTATAGAGAATTAATTATAGATCTTTTTATGATAAATGGTGCTGTTAGCTGCGTGAGTTAAAGCGTTGAACTTAATCTCACATGGTAAACCTATTGTGGTGAGTTCGATTCCCGCATAGTCAATATGAATTTAATTCATTCATTAAATAAAATCCTAAGTCCCGCCCTGGCTAGAAAAGGTTAGATAACTCGCCCCAATCTCCCGTTCCTGTATGTATGCAAAAAAAAAAAAAAGAAAGAGAACTGAAATTTATTTCACCGCTGAAATTAAAGGATATTGTTTACTTGGAGAATAAAAATTCCAATCCACTACAAGTTTTTAAGCGCTAAGCAGGCAAATGTACATGTCATTTATAGAACATAACATAACAACATTTATACAACATAAAATTTATTATTTCTATATTTAAAACATAGAACATTTACTAGAATGATTCCATACTATTTTTCGATCCAATGCATAATGACGGATATTTTGAATTTTCGAAATTCCTCCTCTTAACCCCCTCTCCCTTGTCCGATTTTAGCCGTTAACGAACTTAACCTTTATTATTACATAAAACGTTTAAATATCAAATTTGGTAACCACTAAACAAAAATTGCGACTGCTAGAGCGCTAACAGCCACACACACACTCATACATATAGTTTTTAACGGACGTCATTTATCTCCTGGGTAGGATCGATGGACATTAGAGGAAATTTTTTGAAAACGCATCATGAGTATAACTTTAAGGGAAATCTGCTAATCCACTAAAGTATTTTAGCGAAGGAAACACATTCTAAAAGAAGGCCACGAGGAAAACTTTGTAGAATTCGAGGTATTCAATCACCTTTCCAAAGGGAAGAACTGGATCAGAATGGGCATGCTAGAGGAGGATAATATTAATGTAGGAGGGGATGACGGCGATTTTTTTTCTTAACACCATACTCCAACCATTTAACCATTTCATGTAAAATTAGCATTATAACTGCTAAGGGCTGAAATCAGAACGAACGGGAGGGGTGGGGTTTGGAGGGGAGATAAACCGAAAATTAGTATCTCAGTTACTATAAATTGTGTTAAAAGTTTTATACAGCACTCTTATTGATATATTATTATTCTAAAAATGTTTTTCTGTATATGGAAGATTATGAACCGAGATATTCGCATATTCTAGCATTCAGTCTCAGTCAGCTTTGAGTAACTGGTTAATCAAAGGTTTCATATCGGTATCGAAAATATGTTATACTACATTATACTTCATTAAATAAGTTTAAGCTAATTAATTCCTACATTTCTGTTAAATTTCGTGGGCGACACACACTTGATATTCCTCTACCCCTGATATTAATATATACTTTCTCTGTAGGTTGATGAAATTCATAAGAGATATTCTGTACGATCTTCTAGAGGCACGTTCTGTGTTTTATTTCAGTCTTTGAAGGATTTTATTCGGTAACGAAAGATTTTCTTGTCTTCACATTTAATTTCTTTACGAGTTATATAACCTGGAAACTCGGTCATTATTTAGTTCTCATTGAAATGCATAGGTATACCACAATTCATTAAGGTTGTACAATTATATGTACCATCGATATTTGCCACTTTTTGAACAGTAAAATAAACACTGTCTTCTAGCTCATTGTAGTTATATCCATCCAAATCTAAAAAAAAAAAAACCCGTTCACTCCTAAGAACTACTCACAGTCGAAGTGACAAGCTGTCACCGCTTCATGAAGTTTTCCCCCCTGTGTCATCTGTTGGTGTTCCATTCATGTCTTATTTGAATATTAGTCATTGCTTAAAAAGTTTTTTGGTTTCATTTATGTAAATGACGTATTTTTTATTATACGCTTAGTATTTTATTACGTTGTTTGTTTAAGTGATTATCATGCGAGCCGTGGATCAATGTTCAGTTGTCTCTGCTGATAAGTGGGAGATGGTAGAAAATAGTGATACATAGCTTTAGTATTATCAAACTTCCTTCTTAACGTGGATTTTCTATCTTTTACATAGTCGTGCGCGATCACTTTTACCCCATCATTCTGTCATTCACTAATATTTCTTTCTTAGGTCGTTTCTTTTAAATGGTGGCGTGATTTTATTTATTTTAATTTTCTTCTAGGTATGTGGACTTCTAATATTTTATCTAATTGACTAGGGTTACCTAAACTAAGCAGCTTTGGAGTATTCATTTATTTTGAATCGGTTTGCTAGTGGCGAAGGTTACAAAGCTGCTTTGTTGTTAAATACAGATCTTAACTGATAATGGAACTTAGTTTGTTTTGTATTTGACAAGCTCTCCTTTCTTGGCTTTAATTATTCATGTAACAATAAAGTCTCCAGCTTTTCCAATTAAAGTATTATTTAGTGGCCTTGTGTTGTGTTTTAGTGTTTAAAAATGCCATTGTTTGGTAAATCTCAAAAAAGCCCTGCAGAAGTAGTTAAATCACTTAAGGAAGCTGTTAATGCACTTGAAAGAGGGGACAAGAAAGTTGAAAAGGTATGTTTTAATTTAATTCATCTAGCTTGGTATCTGAAAATACATAGACTTAAGTATTAAAAATTTGAATTTCATTAATGAAAGTTATCAAGTTTTTTCTTTGCCTTAATTTTCTCTCAGCAAGAAATGCTTCAAAATTATTATTGATTTAATTTAAAAAGTTCAGTTAATGTAGTTACACCCTTGTCCTTCTCAAATGTGCTAATAGCATAAATATTTTGCATTCCTTTTTTTTTCTTTTTTGTTTCTATGAAAACTTAAATTATTTTTGACTTCAGAAACAAGTCTTCTAATTCTTGTTGATAAAAGACCTCTTTTCATTTTTAAAGTTAGAAAATGTATAATTTCATATTTATGTATGAATATTAATAATTGCAGTCTTATGGTTTGAAAACAAAAAATTATTTTATTAAATAATAAAGATTAATAAGTTTGAAACTCTTCATTTATTCATTATACATGGGCACAAAAATGTCAATATAAGGTTAAATGTGCAATTCTATAAAAAAATCATATAATTCAGATTTTATTTTACTTGCTTCATTTTTACAGTATTCCTTATAGTTTACATAGTTGTGTTTTATCTCAAAGCCTTTTAAAATTAAATAACTACAATTTTCTTTCTTCTTCATTAAAGCTTTTTTTTATTAAATCGTTGATTTGATTTAATTTTGTGTGCCTTGCTCAAATATATCTGCAAAGCTCATGAAAAATATTTGATTATTTTTAACCATATGTTGTTTTTATTAAGATTTATGAATCATTGATGAGCCCAGGGTAGACTTTCTCTTTTAAATAAATAAATATATGTACATATATCAAAACTATTACCATAAACTTTATTTGTTTGCAGTAAACATCATTTTGTTTCTGACTTTAAATGAACCTTGCATTTTCAATACATTAACAAAACCAGTACCTCATCAATACTTTTGATATATCCCAAACATTATACAATTTACCTTGCTGAAGGGGTTTTATTACTCTTACATTTGATCATTGTTCGGCTGATACTCCAAGTATGCTTCTCTCTGAAAGGTGGCAAAGTGAGGGAACATTATTGTAATGATCTTTATTCCCATAAATGTAGAAAATCTACATTGTTTATCTTAGCATTATTGGTTCATTTACATATTGTGCCTTGATTTAGATCAATATTTCTTCCCATTTAATAGTAATCTTATATCTTCTCAACATTGCTTTATTGTATGCCTTGATTGGCTAAAGAGACATAGGGAGATTATTTCTATTCCTCCTCATAATCTTTACAAAGGACATTGTATTCTGACCAACAGTGTATTACATAATCTTCTATTTAATCTGATTCTGCAAATCCTGCCATTGATACAGTTGTATCTGAACATTGCTTGCTTGTAAAAGTTTATTTCATTAATGATCAAAATCATCCCAGAGTGGGAGTTAAATAATATGTAAAATAAAGACTATTTCTTTTATTATACTTAATATTAAAGTTTTATGTAACTAGCCTTTTTAAACTATTTATTTATTATAATTAGTGCTCTATTCATTTTTCTTTAACTCATTAAGAACAGATTAACTAATGAGCTAAGTGCATTTTTCTTTTTTGTTTTTCACCATCAGTACCTCAACTCATTTGAAAATTTCTGTCATTGTGCTAATGTATTAGTGTGTGAGTGTATATATATACTCAACCGCAAAGAAAACCGGACACTTCATTTTTGTCGTATTAAAAGCTAATTTTCAGCAATTTTCTTTATGTGGATATTCTAGTTATTACAGAGAATTTAGAGTCTAAGTCCATTAAACTAATCCCTTCAGGATTAGTAAACAATTAGATTACATTTATTTGTCGTGAAGGTGATCTATTCTAAACTGTAAGTAGTTTTTCGCATATTTAAGCATCTTTAATTATTAACCAAGCATTTTCTTTAATTAATGTTTTATTTTTATTTCGGTCCAGAATAATGGGTCTTTCAAACTTAGATGGAAGGCCGGAGCTTACGTTACATTGCCGAAACGCTTGGGGTAGCGAAGTCTACCATTCACTGTAATAAAAATGAAGAATAATTTTTTTTTTTGAAATGTGTTAATTTATCTTTGTCTTTTTTTTTTATTTTGTAAATAATCAATAACAATTTTTCACTTTTGGCAGATTTTGTTTAAATAACCTATAGATTAACCAATTATTTTAATTAAAAAGATTAATATACATATATATTAAGTATTTAACAAAATTATAAGACTAAATCTAAGTGTCCGGTTTTTTTTGCGGTTGAGTGTATATATGGCAAGATATTGCTTGAGGTTTGGATACTTGTTCCCAATGGTCTCCGTCTTATTGTATCAGGCTTAAATAAATTTTGGTTCTACCAATTCTTAGTTGGATTAAGCTTGTCGGTCCACATTTCATTGAATATTTGATTTCAAATTTAAACTTTTTATCTCTAACCTGTGATAGTGATTTTTTGTGGCGTAATTCTTGCACAGAGCCCATTGTAGAATCATTTGGTTGCAAATCATGCATACACTGATTAGTAGTGTTCCAATGAATAATTTATTTGATGTGTTTTTGAATTTTTAAGAGTCTCGGGAGTAAATTAAAATATTTCTGAAATGGATAGAATGTTCTAGTCAATGTTAGACATGTTTTCTTTGAACCATGTATTTTCTTAGATTTTTTTCAATGACCCAAATGAAAGTAGGTGTTCCCTTATTTATTTTTTTAATTGCTCTTGGATGTATTGTGTTCCAAGAAGACTAAAAAACTGTTGTAAACTATTCATTTAAAATTTTACAGGAACCTATTTTTTATTGCCTGACATATTGGAAATATCAACAAATGAGTTTGGTCCTTTAATTTTTTACCAAATATTATATATAAGACTTGATATTTAGCATTATATTGTCAAATTCAGTCAAGCACAAGTGAGTGCTACAACATACTATCTGAGATTAGCCACCGTTTACTACATTCACTATTGTCAAGAGATCAACTCTTCCAAATTTGGACCTTTATCCTGTGCAAACCATTCAGGCCCAACGAGTCTATACATTCATGTATTTGTGTTTGTAATGATTTAAACTGATAGCTTATTATTTCTTTATTCATTATATCCAGAAATAAACCTGCAGGAAATAGATTTATTTTACATAATTTGTATATAGTGTAACGTATAATTGACGTTTGATTACTGTTAGGCTCAAGAGGATGTGAGCAAGAATCTTGTATTGATAAAGAACATGCTCTACGGGACATCGGAAACTGAACCTCAAACTGATATAATTGTAGCACAGCTTGCTCAGGAGCTTTACAACAGCAATCTCCTTTTGTTGTTGATACAGAACCTGAACAGAATCGAATTTGAGGTAAGCCATTCCATTATATACTGTCATCATTTCTCCTCTTATAAAACTTTCAAATCCACATCGAAACAAATCAGCTTACTTAAGGAATTTTATTTACTGTTAGCAGATTTCCCTTAAGGGAAATCAGCTATTGAGGTTGTACTCATGATGGTATTTTCGGCATTTTTCTTCAAATGTCCATCGATCCTACTTAGTAGATGACGAAAATGAGATCCGTTCAAAACTGTATATATATATATATTTGTCTGTTACCGGTCTAGCGGTCGCAATTTTTGTTTGATCGTTGCGAAACTCGAAATTTAGTCGTTTTATGTAAAAAGAAAGATCAAGTTCATTAACGGCTGAAATCGGACCAGTTGGAGGGGGGGTTTAGAGGGGAGGATTTTCGAAAATTCGAAATATCTCCGTTACTATACGTCGGCTCGAAAAATTGTATAGATGGAATCTTATTGAAAATTACATTTACTATAAATATTCTTCTATACATATTTTCCGTATAATGAGTATTAACCGAGATATTGGTATTTTTTGTAATGAGTTCCGCTTTCAGTAAACCCCCACTGCTACTAGGGACATATTAATAATAAGCTGATATCTCATGAACCACCTCATTATTAGGTTAAATACAAAATATTGTTTTCAACAAAGCTTTATTTTACGAGGTACAAACAAATACGTTCTGTTGAACCCCGCCCCCCTTTTTTTCTTGGACTACAAAAATGAGTGATTGAGATAGAAATTATTTTGATTCATTTCAAATTACTCCACTAACTATAGTAAATAGTTTCCAATGAAATTAATATTTTATAATCAGATATATCCCTTTAATTGTTTGTTTTTCCGGTCTATCTATCGATACTGCGCTACGAGGTTGGCTAACCTGTTTGTTTACAATATGGCCGTATTACGTTGTAGGGACTATTAACTTATATTGTAAATTCACTGAAAGATTTCTCATTGCCGTTTGTATTTATTCACTAATATTCACGGAAGCGTTACCTGTATGTATATTTATCTATTGTAAACCTTCGCTGGCTAACCTGCTTGTTCCTTAATCATGTGAAAATCTCATAACCTTCTGAATCGTTTTTTGTCCCCCTCCCCTTTCTATTTTCTTCCCGGATTCCTAAATTTGGAATGGTTGTGATTAAAATTATTCTGGTTTATTATTAATTACAGTACTAGATATAATAAATAGTTATGAATAAAATTTATAACTTATATTCAAATATATTTCCGTGATTCCTTTTATTTCCGGTAAAAGCTGGCTAACCTGATTGTTTACAACTCAGACTGTTTGCTATCAGGAAGGTTTTTACCATTTGACTTGCCCTTTATTTGTTTACTTAATATTCACAGCAGTATTAAGTCTTACAAATAATAGATATTCTGTGGTACTATTTAGTGTTGGTGTAATAAGTGTTCAGAGCGCTGCTATCATTAAAGGTAGTCCATCTTTTGTGTTTTTGTTGTTTTTTTTAGATTGAATTGGTTTTAATTTAATCTCGGAGCCTAACGGACGAGAGTTACTTTCCCGCCAAAAGCTAGTTCGGCCGTTTCCTTGACTGGCTCGGCTCTCGTGAAATTTCTCTATTGTAAAACTTCACGTGGGAAATCTGCTTAGTTTACGCAGCCCCTGCGTGACGGACTTTTTTTTTTTTTTTTTGCTGTTATGAATGCTTCAGTACATCCATAACAGCATAAAACATGCTAATAGTATTGCAATGGGCTAAATTCTTAGCTTGCATAAATGTAGATTGCCCACCTAACAGATTCATCCTGAGGGGGATTTACATGCTAGATAAGAACATAATTTATTAATTATTGCATATATATATATATATATATATATATATATATATATATATATATATATATATATATATATATATATATATATATATAACTAGAGATATTAGGTATGAAATATATACCCTGAATCATAAAAATGAAAGTTTGCTTGTTGTCGTGTAAGTTCTTATGGATTATATAGTTAAGGAAGATTTCCTAAAATAGGTTTAGGAATGAATTTCCAAAAATGTGAGTCAGATTTGTGTGATAATTTATATCTAAATGGGTAAAGGAGGACAAAACTGTAAAAAAAAAAAAATGTGAAGTATTTTATTCGTTTTGTTTGACAGTTTGTGTTTTGGAAAAATCAACTAATCTCTTCCTTTGTTATACATACTACATTCTATTACTTGTCTTTTAAGACTTAGCAGTCCTAGCTATTTGCTTTAGTATTTGTTTTATATAAATCTAATGGTGAAGTTAGTTGTTGGCAGAAACCGGAGTGGAGCCTTAGAGAAGAGATGTAATGTGAAATTATTACTATCTGTTAAAAATGGTTTACAAATAATTTCAAAGAAAAATGAGAAAAGTATTTTAACACAATTGTTGTTATATCGATTTTTGTGCTTTCAGTTTTCATTGAACCCTCACACTCATTACCCCAATTTTCACTTCAAGATATTGTAGTACGGACCATTTAATGTTGAACTATATTTTAAGCCTTGTTTACAAAGTGAGAAATAGACAATAGAAGAGAAGTGACATCATCTATGTCATTCCATCACATGGCAATCTACTGCTTTTATTTAGTTCCTGAATAACAGGATAAGTTATATTAAACTTGTTTGTCAGCCTTGATCTAAGAGTAATAACAGTTCAAACATTGTGCTATTCTGCACTTTCTTCCCGACTGTCTTATGGTTCTGTTACAATGTTCCTACTGGTCAGTAGTGCAATATTTTGCCTTTTAAATTATAATTATTGTTTTGTCGTTTTTCATCATACATTTACATTTTAATACCATAATACTTCTATAAATATATTTGAATTAATAGATTGAATCGTGATTATATTAAATTGTGGTTCACATATTTTTGAATTCTCCTCCTCCTGTATGTTGGGTTTTGGTCATTCTTTCTTCTTCACTTCCCATTGCACCAGAACCCTTTTGAATAAAACAAACAGCATTGTGTTAAGAAACAAGAGTAGAATAGCATGGTTATAATTACACACCTATTCTAATGGTGCGAACCATTTGGATTTTTGGTTTGTTGGTTATTCAACTTGAATAACTAAATAGGATGAAGAACCCTGCCTGTCTTCTTGGGCCTTTGTTCTTGATAGGAGGTTGAAATATTTATTACTTTTATTATACATAGTTAAGAAGTATTGTAATAAAAAAAAAATCAGTTTTCAGATTTCAACAGAATTATCTGTTTTGACCTCCCCTAAATCCATTTTGACTTGTTTCAGTTACCCCCCCCCCCAAAAAAAATAGCCTTAGAATATTGAAATTCCACATTTAATTTTTTTACCCTCTAGTTGTACTCTGAAGAAAATTGCAAATTTCTCTGTACCTATTAGAGGCACAACAAATTTGTATATAACTATTTTTTTAAAAATCATGAAAACATCTACAAATTTATAAAAAAATTTAATCTGATGGATTAGAACAGAATAACTTTCAAATGAAATTGTGTTAACTGAATGCATCGAAACATTTTGCTTATTGAATTTAATAGGAGTACAAGGAAGTCATGATTTGGTGTCCTCTTCAATTTTTTTCTTACTTTTACACTTATAACGAGGCGGTTGGCCTGAAAATTTCAAATTAGTGAATGAAATAAAAGCTTAGAAAACATAGAGCTATATAATTATATAATCAATAAAAGTTTAACGTTATCATTTTGAATTATATTTACAGACATGTTTTTTTTTTTTCTGTTTCAGGGGAAGAAGGATGTCGCACAGGTATTCAACAACATTCTAAGGCGGCAAATAGGTACCAGGTCACCTACAGTAGAATATATCTGCACTAAACCTGAGATACTCTTCACCCTCATGAATGGGTAAGAGTACTCATGATTTATTTATTAAAAATGAATGCTTGAAATTAAGCATTGTACGGAATATTTGCACATTTCCGATGCTTTCTGTTTCTCCCTGAGTAACGTCCAAAAAAAATATCCTACCCGTTAAATATATCAATTCTAAGTTTAAATTATGGAACGCGTTCTCTATATTTCTTGCTCATGTCCTTTATTTTTCCAAACCTACATGTTTCATAGGCCTTCTCTTCAATGCTTCTTTTAATATTAGGAACACTCCAAAATCCTACAAACTCAACCATTCCATTCTCCAACAACCACTCTAATCTTTTATATTAAAATTTGGGTTTATTGGTATATTTTACAAATTTCATTAAGAACTTTACCTCTTACCATAGGCTTAAAGTTTCTTAAATTTTGGTTCAGCAGAAGATCTTATCCTATTTGCCTGTTTAAACAGAAACTACAATATTAAAAGTATGGTTAAAGTACATTAGAAAAATCACTACAATAAAAAAATAAATAAACTTGAATCAGAAAGCCAGGGCAAAATTTACTGTAAGCAATTTAGGACTTTGTACCGAGAACCAGAGAATTTTTGAGAATACACTGCATTCTCATTTAAGCTCAATTTTAGGTTTTTCTAATGGAAGTTATCTTTTTATATTTAACTCCACTATACGAAGGTTCTTCAAAAGCAACTTTAAGGCCTTTGCATCTTATGGATACATCACTGTTTGATTTGCTTAATTTCAGGATATAATCAATAATACTAAATAATGATGCAGCTAATACATTATTACATCATATTAATAATTATTTTGTGTATATTTCATGGCTTAGATTGGGTTATTATTTTATAATGCCATGGAATATTTTTTCATGGCTGTACAGATTTGACATTATTAGATTACTTTGATAACAAGTTATTGCTCTATTGCTTGCATACTTCTGATAGATAGGTTGTTATTTAACTCATTTTCAGACTTAATTATAATTGATTTGAATTATGTATTTAGGTATTATGGGCTGTGTTGGGTATTGATATGATGATAATTGCTAGGTACGAACAGCAGGACATTGCCCTGAACTGTGGAACGATGCTGAGAGAGTGTGCTCGCTACGAAGCACTGGCCAAGATCATGCTACACTCGGATAATTTCTTCCATTTCTTCAGATATGTTGAGGTTTCTACATTCGACATTGCTTCGGATGCCTTTTCTACTTTCAAAGTGAGTTTTAATTAGTTGATCTTAAAAGTTTCTTAAGGAAATTTGCAGTAAGTTTTCTTCCTTAGCTATAATTTATCTTCTGCCTCATCTATGATATTTGCTCACATACATATGAACTCACAAGTTTTTATTATATGTAATAAATAATAATTTTTATAAAAGTACCCTTTAAGCTCTATCTGTTTTCTAAATACCCACCCAACTTGTTAAGCATTTGAGTGGCTACTTGAATAAGTATGTTGTGATCTATTATCTGTAATACAATAGGAAACCGAATACTCAGAATTTTTTTTTGTATCAAAACAATACTTTTTTAGTTCAAATGTATTATTCAGGGAGGAAATTAAATCACTTTTTTGGCAATGAAAATTAGGCCTTAAATCTGTAGTCCCATTTTGTATTTGAATAGCCCATGTTTTAATAACTTGTATTGCCCAAGAGGAATTTATGTAGTGAAAACTCATTAAAATCTTTAGACCTACCCTGATTAGAAAGAGTGGTGACCTGGAGATAACCTGTCTCAATTAGCCTTAGTAACATAAATTCGATGTTAATAAATAATGATGATCATTTAACTTGTAAATTGTCTGTTATAATTATGAAGTATATATCATTCAAAACATAGCAATTTATGAAACCATCAACTATAAATCTATTCACGCACGCTCATTAAAAAATAAATGTCAACAAACACTAACTTTTATAGAAAATAATCTCTGAACATTTAAGACAACGTACAGTAACTAACTTTTTGACTCTATTTGTTTCAAAGGATCATTCTCATTTATCATTAAATAAAATCCGTAGTCCCATCCTGGCTAGAAAAGGGTGGTAACCTATAAATAATCCATCCCAAATAGCCTTAGTTGCAAAAAGTGGATGTTAATAAATAATTTAAATTCATTCTCATTGTAATTATATATTTCATTGATCTTTCATAAAATACCCCTTGTAAATATTATAGCAACACAAAGTCCTGGTATTTATTAAATACATGATGTCAGTTAATAAGTATAGATTAGAAGAAGAAGTACACTTACGTAGTGTAAAAGTTTACATTTTGGAACACCTTTTTGCAATAAAGTTTAAAATTGGTTTGAAGAAATTTACTTAAGGATGGATCAGGAGTACTTTTGTTTTTATACCACTTGTGGCTGCTTATAGATTATGGGGGGATTGGGGGGGGGGGCAAGAGAAAACTGACTAATTATTTTAACATTGTCAGTAGTTTATGTGGTTTTGTTACAAACTTTTTTGACACATATATTTTATTTAAAATTCATCCGAAATGGTGTATTTGAAAAGTCAATTTATATATATTTTTTTATGAGCAATTTATAAACAAAGTCTTAGTTTTTAAAAGATTAAATGGTTTGAACAAGTTTAGTTTCAAATCATTTCTAATTTTAATAATTTGGGATTAATTCAGCCCCCTGTTTCCAGCACAGTCAGTAATGTGTTAGCCAAATCGTAGGAGAGAGTTATCATCATCAATTTGTTCACAGTCATAGTAATGGTTATTGATATGATATAATCACTTTAGCATATTTTATTTACTGTTGGTTGACTGATTTTTATTTGGATTTATATTTTTTCTTTTAGGAATTGCTGACTCGGCATAAAATGCTGTGTGCAGATTTTCTTGAAATGAATTATGATAAAGTATTTTCTCATTACCAGCGACTTTTAAATTCAGAAAACTATGTAACGAGACGGCAGTCATTGAAGCTTCTAGGAGAATTGCTTCTTGACAGGCACAACTTCACTGTAATTATTATCTTTCAATTATTTTTATATATTTACTTCTTAATTTTGCATAAAACAAGTGTGTATTTACGTCTTTAAAAATTCCAGGTTCTCATAATTTGTGATTTGAAAATAAACTATTTCATTATCTGAACCCTACATTCAATTTATATTATTTCTGTATCAATCAATTATAATGTACGTATAGTTTTAAATATATATATTTATATACATTTAAAACTTTTTTTTTTCAATCTATATTCTTGTGGGTTCTCCCATTGTCAAAAATGTATAAATCAGTTTGAGTGCAATTCATAAAAATGGAGTTATGAGACTCAGAAAAGAGTTGGGGGATTCTTAATGAAGCCTGATTTTGGTCTTCCCTCATAACGTGTATCTTGAATGAATTAGTGTCTTCTTACATGATGTCATTTATCCATTGACCCAATTGTACCAATATCCTAGTCTGGTTCTCAGTAATTCTCTTTCATGTGTCCTTCTTAAAAACTGACCATTTACAATCTTATTTTTCCACTGGATATATTTTATGTTCTAATCATTGAAATACTTTGTATAATTTGGTGCAGTAGTATTTTTTTTTTTCATTTAATCTTTATATTTTATGAAAATATTTCATTGAAATTAAATCTTTGTAAGCAAATAACACACAGTCAATGCAACTGCTAATGTATTAAAAGTGCATCCCTAATAGTCGATAGCTGATTATTGTTTTCCTTGGATATTTGCTCCAAAATTTTGGTTAACTAGTGCAAATCAATATATTTTTACTTATTCTACAGTATAAATTTCTTATATATATATATATATATATATATATTCTCTAAGGTTTGTCTGAAATTCTATTTAATCTTCATAATTCTACTGTCTGTGACAATATTGAACATTATCATTTCACTTTTTATTTCCCAGTTCTGTGATGATGCACTATAAATGGTTATATTTTTAAAAAAGCATTATATTACTAAGTACTTATTATTTTTTCAGGTTATGACAAGGTATATCTCTAATCCTGATAACCTAAAACTAATGATGAACATGTTGAAAGAAAAGTCTAGAAATATTCAGTTTGAAGCATTTCATGTTTTTAAGGTATGTTATTTAGTAACAGCAATCATAAAGAAGTTTGGGTATTTTCTATTTCGTGTTAGCAATTTATTTCACTAATGATAGGCTGCTAGCATTAATTGTTGGTATAATTAGAAGACGTATAGGTATCTTCCTAATACTATACCTCTAATAGGAAAGTTATTTGATGCAGTGTATGTATATTACTTATTGCTGTATTTTAATTCATTTAAAACACACACACACACACGTGTGCGTGCGTGCATGCACATACATAAGAAACAACTGATACTAGAAACGTTTTTACCTTGGTTATGTTTAATATACACATACGTATAACACACAAATATATGTTCTTTATTTATTTGTTATTATTATTGGGGGTGTTTTGTTCTCAGAAAGTGTGTAAAAAATCCACATTAGAGAAATCTAACCGATATTAAACATTATGAAGTTTTTAGTGCCATATTAAAGGGAATTTAAAAATGTGCACACAAAGTTATTATTATCAACAAATGGTTTCACTCTCACGTTGCTGGACAATTTTGTATCAGAGTCATAACCAACTGCTTTAAGTATTCATTTATTGTCATTCTTATTTTTCTAATGGGAGTTTAAACATTTTGGAACATTTCTTGCATTTGTCTAATAAAACTGCTTTTCGTGATAGTCTCATTTATCCTGCAGGCAAATTTAATTATTTATGGAGTTACCTATGCTTTTTGGAATTTTGTCACATGTTATTGATTGTAGTTTGTAGAGGTTTTTTATTTTGATAGATAATCTCATAATTTTCTTATTTTCTCAATGAAAGTCTTACAGATATTCTAATCATTTGAAAGAGCAATATCAATGATGTTAGCTGATTTCCCCCAACCCACTTATCAATGACAAAAATATCAGGGTTATTATTGTGAACAGTGTGTTTTATTATCATTGTTTCATCCGAGCAATTTTTAACATTATTTTTTAATTATTTTTGAGGAATGTAACGATAATAGGGTGCCTCATTTCCCAGTATGCCTAATTTAATAGCTATCACCTGGTGATATATTTCAGCCATGTTATATTGCCCTGCCAAAATCTTGCAGCCTATAGTAAAAGGGTAAAACGACTCTTGTACATTATTGCACATACTATGTTTATTGGAGACTTTTGTTTCTACAATATTTAGTAGAAATTATCCTGATAGCTATTAGAAACTCTTCAGGAGATTAAAGAGCCAGAAGGAATACTCTAAAAAGATAGAAATGAGGCTATTCTAAAATCTTCCTAAGAAGAGGAGGTAGAGACTACATATTAAAAGAGAAATCTTTAATTTGATGGATTTTACTGACATTTCCAGAAGTCCACAAATTTTCATCGGTCCTACCTAGGAGATGACGAAAATGTGGTCCTTTAAAAAAAAAGAATATATATATATATATTACTTACCACTTTAGCGATCGCAATTCTTGTTTGATTGGTACCGAACTCAATATTTAATCATTTCTTGTAAAACTAAAGATCAAGTTCATTAACAGCTGAAATCAAACCTGTGGGCAGGGGGCTTACAGGAGGAGAATTTCAAAAATTCAAAATATCTCCATTATTATACACCTATGAAAAAAGTTTATGGAACTAATATTATTTAAATTTTGCGTTCTATAAATGTTGTTATATACATGTTTTCTTTATCATCGATATTAACAATGATATGGGCATTTTTTACATTTAAGCCATTAGTAAACCCTCACTTTTAGTCATCACACTTTAAAAATACAAGAATATATCATGAAACATCTTATTCCACGCATAAATACCAAGTATTGTTTCCAACAGATTTTTATTATGCGAGATACAATAACCAATAGTTGGTGTGGTGACGTCATCAAAAAAGATTTTATTGACTGCTCACTTCTACATACTGTTCAGATTTTTTTTTTGTTGGAAATACAGAATATATGCCGAGTTCAGTAGTGTGTCATTCCAACACATGGAAAATCTGCTTAGTTTATGCAGCCCCTGTATGACGGACTTTTTTAAGTTTCACTTGCCACAATTGGCGTCTTTCATTAACTTTTATGACCCTTAGTGCCTCAATATATATACATAACATTTTATTTATTGTTTCAGGTATTTGTTGCAAACCCAAACAAGCCAAAACCTATTCTTGATATACTTCTAAGGAATCAAGATAAACTAGTAGAATTTTTAACTAAGTTTCACACTGATAGATCAGAAGATGAGCAATTCAATGATGAAAAGGCTTACCTAATAAAGCAAATTAAGGAATTAAAACCTCTTCCTGAGCACTAGCCTGTAAGTAGGTATATTTTATAATTTTTAATACATTTTAGATTTCTTTCAATTCTAATTTTTAAAGAAAGTACAGTTTTCATTCTCTATATGGGGAAATATGATAGTTACGAACTAATTACTTAAGCTCATTATATGATATAGAAACAACATTGCTCATAAGAATTTTGGAAACATTCTTCATGGCCATGCTATGGAAAGAGTATAGTAAGTGAGTATTGAATACATTACAGTTGAGTTAAGAGTAACATTGACATTTGACAGTGTAAATAAATTTTCTCCCTTAGTATGTACCAAGTTATAAATAAAGCATCAAAATAAACTCCTACTTAATGTAACTAAAACTAATTGAAGTTTTTTAGTTAACTTGCTTTACTAAAATAAAATGATTGGTTCAGACTATAATGTTAAGTTCAGATTTGGTTTCATAGTTAAAACTTCGCACGAATAGTTAGTGATGATTCCAATGAATGAGTCTTTAAAAAGAGTATAAACAAAAATTGTCACATTGGTACCAACATCCCATCAATAACTTTATTGATAAACTTCTAGTGACTTATGTTGGAAACAATGATTAATAAAATGTGAACTTAGACTTTTCCTTGAAAGGAAGATTCCCTTTATGATTGTAATCAAATGTTATAATATTTATGTTTTTGATTAATTGATATAATAACTGTTCATAAAGCATATAAATAATGCTATTTTTTAGCATTCATTTTATGCGGCAGGCTATCTACAGTTTACAACCCTTTTCTAGCCAGGATAGAACTAAGGATTTTATTTAGCGAGTTTAAATAAAAAGTATGAAATTTAGTAATCCAAAATATAGATGATTTATTCATTTGAAACCAATTTAATATGTTTGTTTCGTGGTAATTAACCCAAAATGAGGTTGAATATATATTTATTAATTAGAATATGAGTGTCATAACCATGTTGTAGGATAATATTAGTTTTAATCTAACAATACTAATAAGGTCAATAACTAGAAGTTATTTCATTTTGAACTCTTCTTTTGTAGTACCACTAGTTAGGAATCCAAAGTTATAAACATTAGGATGAGATATAACTATGAGTTAAGCAAAAACTGAACCTACATTTTTTTAATTTGATTTTTGTTATTAATACTGAGGTTCTTAAAACATTTAAACAGTATCCGTGATGAGCTATCCTTTGTTATTTTTCTGAATGTTGGGAATTTGCTTTCATCAAAATTGGTGCCAAGGTGTTAACGGATTATGCTGTAAATGTCAAACATCTGATTTTGAGGTTAACCATTTAAGATAGACACACGCCAAAATTTACATTGGTAAATGCCCCCTTCATTGCCCTTTCATTTTTTTGCTTCTTGACATTTTTATTTTCATTTATTTCTACATTTGTTCCAATGTTCGCTTTTTGGGATTATAAGACTTTTCAATTTATATGCTTCAATTGATGACATGTTCCGCAAGAACAGTGATGTACTGTTACTGTTAGTTTAATAGTTGGCATATTTTGTTGTGCATTCGTATTTGTAATTGTCATGGTTTCTTGTTTATGTGACGTACACACTGTGATATACAAGCTTTCACAGTTGTTCCAATTAAAACAATGAGTCATGATCAACAATAATTTAATATATCAATATTCCTTAATAGTATTTGAGGAATACACCTTTCCTATTTTGGAGTCATTACAATTGTTGGTACTACAACTCTTCATTACAAATTGTACTAATAGTAGCTCGATTACAAATGAGAATTTAGTTTTTCCACAGTTTGGTTTGCTATGTGTATTAGTATTGGGTTTTTATGATTTGATATGATTTAGTTTTACACTTGTTTTTGTTATTGAAATGTAATAAAGTGTGTATTTTGCAGAGGCAGAAAGGGAGCTGCACAGGTGGCACCGCTCTAATTGTACAGTATTCTGTATTATAGGAATAAATATATTTCAATGAAATAGGTCCTCTTGCTTTGCTCTGCTATGAAGCTGGGACCCCGTAACAAATCTCTCCTTCCAAAGCCCTCATTCATTTTTAATTCCCCTTTTTAACCCAATAACTTATAGCCTTTTAAAGCAATCCCTAAACCTCTCGTTCCTAACACCCCCTACCTTTTTTTCCCAAATTTGTTCTCCCTTCAGTCCTAGTCCATCCTCAAGCTCATCCCTTCCTCTGTTTTCCGAACTCCTTCTTCCTTAAGCCCTCTATTTCCTTCATCAGTAACCCATCTCTTAATTCTTTCCTAACCTTATGTTGATCCCTTTCTTCCTAATCCTTCTTAAAACACATCCTTTTCTAAACCCCTTTCTCCCATTCCTTCCTCGCAATCTAACATTGCCTAAGCTCATCTTATCCTTATTCTGCATCTTTTTTGTTAATTCCTAACCTAAAATGTCCTAACTTACATGTCCTCTCAACTCATTTAATCTTTCCTCCCTATTTCTCACATTTAATTTTTTTCTTTTTAGTAACTGACCTTTCTTACCACTCCAAATTATATTTATTAAAACCCTTTATTCAAACATCTCTTTTCTACTCCCAACATCATTTTTGGATCCTATGCTTTACTTAATTTTATTTATATCTTATATTAATCAAACTTTTTCTTATTATTCGTGCTATTTTTATTTTAGAACAAAAGTTATAAAGGTATTAACCCAGCCATGTTTTATTTTGTATTTATTGGAGTAAGAAAAGAGAATATTTATTTATTTTCAGAACACTATTAAATTATGTGATACTAATGTCCATAAATATTAGTTAAATTTTAGAACTGCATTATATTATTTATTGCCAACATATATTTGTAAAAATATTAAAATAGCTTCAAAATATTACTTATATTAATATAGACTATTTGAAAGTTGGTTCAGTTGTCCTTGGGATTAAGAAAAGAGAATTCATGATTATTAATGTAATTATGTAAAATATGAACTTCATTTTAGACTACTCAAGATTTAGTTTGTAATTAAATTTGCTGGTGACTGTAAAATGATATAAGTGAGTCAAGATTATTTTCCTGGTATCGCTATTAGTGTAAATATCTGCAAGACCGATCACTAGTTTTAACAGCATAATTTCTTTGTACATAGTCTCATAATTTTCATTAATAAATACATCTTGCTCAGTTTTGTTTCTTTTATCACTTAAATATATTATTTTTGACAAATTGTCTTATATTATTAGAATCTACCTGTCTACATCTCCATCCTCCACATTTATGTTCCATCTTCATACAGAAACAGCAAATGACAATAATTGTATAAAAGACCTTACTTTGCTATCTCACCAGGTATTTTCATAAAGATATTACTTTTTGTCTATTATGTTTCCTTTTGTAAAGAACTATTTTATTCAAAGCTTTTTAATTTTAATAAGATCATTTGACTTAGAATCAAAATTAAAACTGAAATAACTTCCAAGCCCATCTGATATACTCGTTTCGCATTTCCACAGGTGTTAAAACACAGTTTTGTTGAATAATTACATGTTGCAATAGGCCCTACAGTAATCAACAATTTTAACAGGAGCCCCTTTGTTATAGATGGACCTGTTTTAATATCTAAACATTTTACATACAATTTGAAATAGTGCTAGAGCTCAACACAGTGATTTCATGTGAGCTAAAGCAGTGGTCTTATTCTCTCCACGGTAAACCTACAGTGGTGAGATGATTCCTGTTTGGGCGATAAGAATTTATTTACTAACAAACTAGTTAAATAAAATCCGTATTCCCACCCACCCTGGCTAGAAAATGGTGATAACCAGTCCCAATTAGCTTTAGTAGCATTACGTAGACGTTAATTAATAACATTTTTATATATCTTTGAGGAGCCAAAATATGCAGATTAGTTAGAATAATTTAATTTCTTCCTTTGACTATCAACATCATGTGAAAAAGTAATTTTGGATAATGTATAACTAAACTCTTGGTAAGCCTAGAGTGGAGGGTTTGATTCTCATCTTTGCAATGGGAATTTATTTAGTAACTAACTTATTAAATAAAATCCTGAGACATTGACTAGAAAAGAGTGGTAACCCGTCCTAATTAGCTATAGTAACAAAAAGTGGATGAATAAATAACAACAACAAGATATAACACATTTTTATAATGTAAAAGATATTGCAAAATGATTAGACACATTCCTAGTCGAAGGAATCTTAGTACGTATTGATCGTCATCCTTAATTTTTATTTGGAGGCTCATTTCTTTAAAGTCAATCGCGAAAGCGATTCTGCCCCTCCAGAAGTGCATGAGGAAATCAAGGATCGAGTTATATAAATCAAGCCTTTTCAGAAATTTATTATTTAAACTTAGGTCCTGTATCATTGAATATAACTCTGATTTTACCAGGCTTGTGGTTGTTGAAAACGGTAAGGTGCGAAGGTACCTTATATGATCAGACTTTGTGTTCATCTCACCCCCAGACACCTTACAGGCATATCTGTTTGAAAAATAGTCTTTTAGCTTCTTGGTATACTGTTATATAAATTCTTTCATATCTAGTTATTTTCGACTCACCTTACTCTCATTAGGGCCTGTAAGAAATTAGACCTGAACTTTACCTCCTCCAACTTCCATGAAAGGCTGACTTCCCAATGGCCTAAATCAATACTTGTGGTCTTATCTAATAAATTGATGGACCAGCACTCACCAAGGGGAAAACTGAATGGGACTTCAAGGGCGATAGAAAAATATCTTGCAACTAAGTGGGGTAAAATTTTGTCTATTTTTTTCCACCTGACAAAAGTGATGACTAACAATGTCAGTTATATTTCCATCAGTTGTGATTCTATGGGGAAGATCCCAACCAAGCCTTGTTTTGCTCAACATTGTCATTTGATGATTGCGATATCACTCTTATAGAGTCCATGGCAGACTTATGGTTCTGCCCTATCAACCTCTTGTTCATTTTAATTCTATCCTTCTATTTCCAACATACATGTTCCTTTTCTCTGTTTGTTCTAAATATAAATAAAACGAATTTTAACATGAAATAATAAAGTGATACATATTTATTGTTGGTAAAGGTTTTCCACAATTTCATCTTCATAGCTTAGTGCAGGAAGCTGCTCAGCAGCTAACTTGAGTAGGCTGGCTTCTGCTATGCTGCTTACATTGCTCTAAGCTCTGTATTTTAAAACTGTGGAAAACATTTTGCAAAAATAAATATGCATCACCTTTATATTTATTATTAAAATTCACTTTCTTGAAAAAAAAATAAAGCATAGAAACATGTATGTTATATATAGATGGGTAGAATTAAACCAAACAAAAATATAATCACATCAAATATTCTTGAAAATAATTAAAAAAAAAAAAAGAATAATTTTAGGACATTTGGTTTTTTTTTTTTTTTTTTTTTTTTTTTTTTTTTTTTTTTTTTCAATTTTGTTTGAGTAAATTCGAACTATTTGAGGGATATTATATTTAATGAATTCGATGCAATAATTAAGATATTCAACCAAACGTTATTGCTAATCATATCTATAATTTAATTTTTGTCAGAAACTGGAAAACAAAGTGTAATTGAACACTGATTTTCCTAATAGTCTTTTGTATATTATTAAAACTATATTTAATAATACAATGTTGAGTACAATGATAAAGTTTATAAGTTCCAAGAAAAAAATTTAAGAAGATTCTGTGTAAATTTAAATTAAGGCGATTTTGTGCATTCTTGACAAAGGCCAAGTTGAAATGCAGTTCATTGATATGGCTGAAACACTGAAATCACAAATTACTTGCAATTCTCCGTTTTTCTCTTAGTGAAACCCTAATTAATGTAAACCACATGAGTTATTTAATCTGGGCATAACTCATTTCATGATATATTAGAAAATCATAAAAGTAAACGATGTATACGAAATAGAACAACAATTGTATAAAATAAGTTAATTAAAAATATTTGTATTGGGTTGAAACATTTGAACACTCAGCATCTAGGGTAATTGCTAAAGGAAAGAAAAAACGATCTTATTTTATTCAAAATAACCTTAGCCTTGATACATTTTTCCCATTGTGCACAGGATTTTTTAAATCCGTTATTCAAAGGCTTTACAGTTAAATCAATAGAGTTTAAAATAAACCATTATCTTGTTTCTATTTGGAACATTTTTTTTTTAAATAACTGGAATGTTATTATAAAATGACTGTCAATTTGCAACAAGTAAGGTATGGTAAAACTTCTGTTTTCGTGTGATATAATCTGACAACATGAGGAAGGGAATATGCCATGTAGTTAGCTGGGTCTTTTTAGATTTACATGGAATTTATTTATTTATGAACAATAGTTTGTGCATTTAATTTTGAAGGTCACATATAAATTAGGGCTGCTAGAGTATTAACACAGCAGGAGGAGTAAATCTCGAAAATTCAAAATATCTCCTTTTGACTAAATGGGACCATTCCCCAGAAAAAGGCAATCACCCAGGGGCAGCATAAACTAAACAGATTTCCCACTACTTGTATGGCTCATTACTGATCCCATCTCATCATTTATTCTCAACTAGCAGATTTCCCTTAGGGGAAATCAGCTATTCAGGTTGTACTCATGACGTGATTTTAGAAAAATTTCTAAAAAATGTCTATCGACCCTACCTAGTAGATGAGGTCCGTTCACAATTGTGTATATATATATGTCTGTTGCCGCGCTAGCGGTCGCAATTATTATTTTATCGTTACCAAACTCGATATATACCTATATCGATATATACCTGTTTCATGCCAAACAATGACCAAGTTCGTAACCGGCTAAAATCGGACAAGGGAGGGGGGTTTGGAGGGGGAGAATTTCAAATTTCTCCTATATTATACGCCGGATCGAAAAAGTATATAGCACTAATCTACTAGCCCAACTTAGACTTTAGGCTATATTAATATTCTCTATGATGAACAGGAGTGGGGGTTATAAGGGAGGCCTGCAATTAAAAATAGCGATATTTCGTTTCCTATTGCTTTTTCAGCAAATATGGACATAACAAATGTTATTTATTTTGTAATTTAGAGTAACTTTTGTTATATGCACTTTTGCCGTATACGGAAGTATAAATGCGTTATACGCTAAAAACTATAGCGGGAGTACACAATTTTATTTGGCACAATAGACTCAACCGAACTAATCCAAACTCGCTATGTGAATTAATACTAACGATTTCCTAATAATAAGCCATACTAACATTTCTAGGGACGGGCAGGAGTGGGGGTTATAAGGGAGGCCTGAAATTAAAAATAGAGATATTTCGTTTTCTATTGCTTTTTCAGCAAATATGCACATAACAAAAGTTGTTTATTTTGTTATTTAGAGTAACTTTTGATATATGCACTTTTTCCGTATACGGAAACATAAATGAGTTATACGCTATAAACTAAAGCGGGAGTCCACAAATTTATTTGGCACTAAAGACTCAACCGAATTAAACCAAACTCGGTATGTGAATTAGTACTAACGCCTTCATTATAATAAGCTAAACTAACATTTCCAGGGACGGGCAGGAGTGGGGGTTATAAGGAAGGCCTGAAATTAATAATAGTGATACGAGTATTTCGTTTCCTATTGCATTTTCGGCAAATATGCAGATAACAAAAGTTGTTTATTTTGTTATTTAGAGAAACTTTTGTTATATACACTATCGTCGTATACCGAAGTATAAAGGCGTCATACGCTAAAAATTATAGCGGGAGTCAACAAATTTATTTGGCACAAAAGACTCAACCGAACTAAATAAAACACTCGGTATGTGCATTAGCACTAAGGCCTTCCTTATAACAAGCCATACTAACATTTCTAGGGACGGGCAAGAGTGGAGGTTGTAAGGGAGGCCTGAATTTACAAATTTTATTATTATCAAATCCACAGAAATGACGGGTATTAACCCTAAACACTGGGACGGGTAAATGTCAAAATATTGTGCAATGTAAAGCCTTGCCAAAAATATACCATCACCATCCAGCCTCAAATGAATTCCCGGGCGAAGCCAGGTATCTGAGCTAGTATATATATAAAATTGTAACCTCTGTCTGTACATTGATTTTTTTCGCGAAATTTCACGATAACTTTTCGTTTCACATGTCATAGACACCATATCTGCATTTTGTTTCTTTCGTGTATGTTTGTTTGTTTGTTTGTTACCTTTTCACGCATAAACGGCTGAACCGAATTTTAAGAAACTTGGTATGTATATTACTACTAGCCCAACTTATACTTTAGACTATATTAATATTCTCTAAGACGAACAGGAGTGGGGGTTATGAGGGAGGTCTAAAATTAAAAATAGCGATATTTCATTTCCTATTGCTTTTTCAGCAAATATGCACATAACAAAAGTTGATTATTTTGTTATTTAGAGTAACTTTTGTTATATCCACTTTTGCCTTATACGGAAGCATAAATGAGTTATATGCTATAAACTATAGCGTGAGTCCACAATTTGATTTCGCACTAAAGACTCAACCGAATTAAACCAAACTCGGTATGTGAATTAGTACTAACGCCTTCATTATAATAAGCTATACTAACATTTCTAGGGACGGGCAGGAGTGGGGGTTGTAAGGGAGGCCTGAAAATAAAAATAGCGGTATTTTGTTTTCTATTGGTTTTTCTGCAAATATTCACATGACAAAAGTTGTTTAGTTTGTTATTTAAAGTAACTTTTGTTATATTCACTTTTGTTGTATAAAAAATTATAAACGAAATATACACTAAAAGCTAAAGCGGGAGTCAACTATTTTATTGGACACCAACGGTTGAACCGATTCGAACAACTCAGAATATATAAATTAGCATTAATTCTTACATGGTAATAACCTATATTAAAATGTTTATGTTATAACGGGAGTGGGGGTTATAAGGGAGGCCTGAAATAAAAATTCGCGATATTTCATTTTCTATTCCAAACCAACTATGGGTACTAACCCTAAACACTGAAACGGGGAAATGTCAAAATATTTTGCAAAGTAAAGTCTTGCCGAAAAAATACCATCACCTTTCAGCCTCAAATGAATTCCCGGGCGAAGCTGGGTACCTTAGCTAGTTATATATATATATATATATATATATATATATATTATATAATATAAATAAATTTATTAACATAGTATAAATAATATAATATGATTTTGAACGGACGTCATCTTTTAAATAGAATCGTTGGCCATTTGAAGACATTTTTCGAACATCGTGCCATGGGTAGGTACAAACCGATAGCTGCCTTATCTGAATATGCTAATAAACCCATGAATCGGTCCTCTTCTACAGCCTAGCTGACCCCATTCTCCGAAGGGAATTGTGGGAGATGTTGGAGTGCGGAAGTTGGCTTCTGAAGCGTTCTGATGAAGTCGGAGAAACCGGGCTGTATGAATCGATATGTTGGGTAATAAAGATGAGATAGGAGCGGGAATGGGCGACGGAGCGGGGTGATTCGATGCCAGGGGGAGGTAAATCTGGAGAGATGACCAACGACTTGCCGGCAAATAGAATCAACTGACCACCCTTGTCAAAGCCCAATCTAATTGTCCTCTCTCTCTCCCCCTCTTCTACATCGTCAAATATCTTGCCACATTCATCAGTCTCTAAGTGGAAAACGGTCTCCAGCGATACTCCCATTCCACCTATTGAGAATTTTCGTACGAAATACTGTTATCAGTTAAGTGGCGATTTGGTGGAATCAGTTGGACCTGCTGTTGACTAGTACTGATCGAGTTTTGGAATGATTGAGTTACCGAGTGGAAATGATATCTGTGATAATGTTATCTTATCAGCCCAGTTATCTCATACCCGTATTAATAGATTTCCCCTTGAGGGAAATCCGCTATTGAGGTAGTACTTATGACGCGATTTTCTAAAGCTTTCTTCATTGGTCCATCAATCCTACCTAGGAGATGATGATAGAATGTCCATTCAAAATTCTCTCTCTATATATATTTATATATATATATATACTAGCTAAGGTACCCGGCTTCGCCCGGGGGTTGATTTGAGGCTGAATGGTGATGGTATTTTTTTTGGCAAGGCTTTACTTTGCACAATATTTTGACATTTACCCATCCCAGTGTTTAGGGTTAATACCCGTCGTCCAGTGGAATTGTTAATAATAAAATTATCTGTTATTTAAGACTTCAATCTCCTCAATAGTTTTATATTTCCCGTCTCCTGTGCATGTAGTTTTGTTTATAACATAATGAACAGTATAATTCATAATCGTAGAAAGTCTTCTGTCTTCCAAACCATGTCTGAATAAAAGTTCCTTTCCCTTGATGCGGTACAAAGCTTAATGGTGACAGCGGTTTTAGGTACGTCATAACCGCTATTAAAAATACTCTTTTGTAAACTGTATATTAATATTAGCGTTCAGTATAGTATATCAGACATTAACGGGGCAGAGTTCATAAATACCAGAAATAACTGGGTGCATCTCCCCAGCGTTCATCCTTTTAAATTATTTACTTATTATAATTAAAGAAATTCACATTCCGGAGAACAACACTACATTGCTATAAGCATCAATTAACATGTAAACATAGACCAATATAAGGTCGGCAGGGAAGCGGCAGAACTGATAGGACAAAGGAAGTAGCTTGACACCTCCAGTGCTCCCATCACGTTTAGAAAATCAATCCTGTAATACATGAAATTATATAAACAAATCAGATTACATTTTCTTCACAATACTAAAACTGTTTGTTCAAATATTGTTCACGTTCTAATTAAATAAAGTATTAAATGCACATAGGGAAAACCGGCGTTTCTCATGAACTAAAGTTTGGGATAAGAGAAGGGGGGGGGGAGGTCAGTATACTTTACTTTGTGCAATCTGTTGTTAGCGTTAAATAATAACATAGATTTGCATTATTAAGGATAAAATTTTAACATGGATTTGAATTAATTTATCCAGGTGAGGTACCTGGTAGTTCATATTGGAATAAACTGTTGAGCATATCAAATTTCTATGCACATTACTTGGTTCATAACTTCTTTTTCAAAAAAAAAAAATATAAAACAAAAGTTACTCTAAATAAAAAAGTAAACAGCTTTTGTCATGTGCACGGTTGCCGAAAAACAAATAGAATACGAACTATCGCGAATTTCTACTTCAGACCTCCCTTATAACCCCCGCTCCCGTTTGAACCTAAAACTTTTAATATAGCTTATTATTATGGAAGAATTAATGCTAATTGACATACCGAGTTTTGTTAAGTTCGGTTCAACCGTTAGTGCCCAATAAAATAGTTGGCCCCCGTTTTAGTTTTCAGTGTATATCTTGTTTATGCTTTTTTATAAAACAAAAGTGAATATAACAAAATTTCTTCTAGAAATGTTGGTATGGCTTGTTATAATGAAAGCGTTAGTACTAATACATATACCGAGTTTTATTTATTTCGGTTGGGTCTTTTGTCCCAAATAAAATTGTTCACTTCCGCTATAGGTTTTAGCGTATATCTCGTTTATAATTCGGTATACGAAAAAAGTGTATATAACAAAAGTTACTCTAAATAACAAATTAAACAACTTTTGTTATATGCATATTTGCCGAAAAACCAATAGGAAACGAAATATCGCTATTTATAATTTCAGGCTTCCCTTAAAACCCCCACTCCTGTTCGTCTCAGAGAATATTAATATAGCCTAAAGTCTAAGTTGGGTTAGTAGTAATATACATACCAAGTTTCATAAAATTCGGTTCAGCCGTTTATGCGTGAAAAGGTAACAAACAAACAAATAAACAAACAAACAAACAAACAGACACCAAAGAAACTAAATGCAGTTATGGTGTCTATGACATGTGAAACGAAAATTTCGCGAAAAAAATCAATGTACAGACAGAGGTTACAATTTCATATATATACACATACACATATATTGCCTGTTACCGCTCTAGTGGTTGCAATTTTTGTTTAACCACTATCGAACTCGATATTCAAGTGCAAAACTAAAGATCACCTTGTTAACGGCTGAAATCGAACATGAGAGGGGAATTTTGATTTTGAAGATGTATTGATGTTTTTTTGTTTGTGTTATGAGTTTTTGTTTAATATTCTTCTTTTTGTTAATTTTTGTATTTAATATTTTGCTGTGTGTGTTCTGTATGTTGGGTTTTGTATTTTAGCAGATTTTCCTTAAGGGAAATCAGCTATTGAGGTCGTACTCATGACGGAATTCTCGACATTTTTCTTCAAATGTCCATCGATCCTACTTAGTAGATGACGAAAATGAGGTCCGTTCAAAACTGTATATATATATATATATATATATATATATATATATATATATATATATATATATTTGTCTGTTACCGCTCTAGCGGTCGCAATTTTTGTTTGATCGTTACGAAACTCGAAATTTAGTCGTTTTATGTAAAAAGAAAGATCAAGTTCGTTAACGGCAGAAATCGGACCAGTGGGAGGGGGGGTTTAGAGGGGAGGATTTTCGAAAATTCGAAATATCTCCGTTACTTTACGTCGGATCGAAAAATTGTATAGAATCAATCTTATTGCAAATTACATTGACTAAAAATATTGTTCTATACATATTTTCCGTATAATGAGTATTAACCGAGATACTTGTATTTTTTGTAATGAGTTCCTCTTTCAGTAAACCCCCACTCCTACTAGGAACATATTAATAATAAGCTGATATCTCATGAACCACCTCATTATTAGGTTAAATACAAAATATTGTTTTCAACAAAGCTTTATTTTACGAGGTACAAACAAATACGTTCTGTTGGCCCCCCCCCCACCCTTTTTTCTAGGACTATAAAAATCTGAGTGATTGAGATAGAAATTATTTTGATTCATTTCAAATTACTCCACTAACTATAGTAAATAGTTTCCAATAAAATTAATATTTTATATTCAGATATATTTCTTTAATTGTTTGTTTTTCCGGTATATTGTAAATTCACTGAAAGATTTCTCATTGCCGTTTGTAATTATTCACTAATATTGACGGAAGTGTTACTTGTATGTATAATGTGAAAATCTCATAACCGTCTGAATCGTATTTTGCACCCCCCCCCCTTTCTGTTTTCTTCCCGGATTCCTAAATTTGGAATGGTTGTGATTAAAATTATTCTTATTTTTTCTTATTATTATTATTAATTACACTACTAGATATAATAAATAGTTATGAATAAAATTTATAACTTATATTCAAATATATTTCTGCAATTGTTTACAACTCAGACTGTTTGCTATCAGGAAAATTCTTACCATTTGACTTGCCCTTTATTTGTTTACTTAATATTCACAGCAGTATTAAGTCTTACAAATAATAGATATTCTGTGGTACTATTTAGTGTTGGTGTAATAAGTGTTCAGAGCGCTGCTATCATTAAAGGTAAGTCCATCTTTTGTGTTCTTGTTGTTTTTTTGAGATTGAATTGTTTTTAATTTAATCTCAGAGCCTAACGGACGAGAGTTACTTTCCCGCCAAAAGCTAGTTTGGCCGTTTCCTTGACTGGCTCGGCTTTCGTGAAATTTCTCTATTGTAAAACTTCACGTGGGAAATCTGCTTAGTTTACGCAGCCCCTGCGTGACGGACTTTTTGTTTTTTTAAATTTAAATAAGCAACCAACATCGCCTAGTTGTGACGCTATAAAACAATAGAGTTGAGCAATGTAGAGGTATTACAATATTTATAGATTTTTGAATGATAAAAATAAAATGTCTTATACGAGTATCTGTAATGTGCTGGTTTGTATTCCGGTCTTTGGTTATAATCCTCCTCCTCGAGTGATTATGCTGGTCAATAAACTTAAATCTTTTATTTCATTTTTTTTTTTAAATTTTAAAGCTTATATTCGATATTTCAAGTATAATGGAGATTCTGTTTGAAAGTTATCACTTTAATGAAAACACACACACACACACACACACACACACAATTTACTAATTTGAACACAATTTACGAATTTGAACCAGTACTGTTTTGGGCTTGTGGGCGCAGTCTAGAGAGAAATCTGCAATAGACGTGTTGTCAAGACACCAACCTCATGAGTGGGTTTCCTTAAGAGAAGAGGGAGCTGGTTAAAATATGAATAAGCAGTCGGAGACGGTGGAACCTTAGATGCGGTGGGGGTAGGGCCAATTATAGTGCTCATTATCCTCGCGTCTTGTATTTCTTCCCCGTGGTTGCTATGGTAACTCCTGCATGCCTCTCATCAGGGGACACTCACTACCTTAATTTTATTGTCAATACACCTGTCTACAACATTCAACCATTCCTCTTCCAACCGATCAAGTTAAGAAAATCAACAAAAATGATCAATTCGGAGTCGGGGCATTATGACTTCCTCTTGTAAGATGGCCAATCGTCGACAGTGAATTTAATTTTTAAGTTGATTATTCGTACCGAGATTATATGTCTCATTGTCTACCAATTAAATCTTCATTCTTTTGAAGTTGCCATTAGACACGTGTCTAGGTCCAGTGTTTGTTTTGCCGCTTATTTCGTATTGGCCATTGCTTACTTACGCACACTTGACAAATAAGGAACCACCGACTTGTCAACGCTGCAACGAAACTTTTAGGTTAAATCACATTTAGACATTCCACTTATAGGAACTATTGACTGATAACGGCAATTATATAAATACAAGTATAAGATTTCACAGGGGGTCAACATGGCTGAGTGGTTAGAGCGCTGGACTTAAGTTCAAAAGTGGTGAGTTTCGAGTACTAGCCCCCACATCCCAGTACCATACATACTTTTAAAAAGTCCGTCACGCAGGGGCTGCATAAACTAAGCAGATTTCCTACATGTTGGAATGGCACCCTACTCATCTTATCTTAGAATATATTCTCTATTTCCAAAAATTGCTCTAAGAATAATTCAAACTGTTTATCTACAGGTTATCTCCCTTTTTTACCTATGATGGGAATATGGATTTTTACTACCGTGAGTTCGTCACTAAAGAAATACCCATTTTTCAGACGGGACTAGAATCCTATGGCTCTGGGTTTACCAAGGTTATTAAGACCAATGCCTTAACTCACATGGCTAACATGATTTTCTTTATGAGTGGTTGTGTATTGAAGATAATTGTTAGTGACGAGTAAGTTTAGACTGTAACCAACAATAGAATAGACCGTTATATAAATTGCTGAAGAAGGAGAGGAGACCACAGTGTGTCACAGGTAATAAGAATGTACATTTCCTGCTGTTCGGAATCCTAATTATATCCAAACAATATTACCTGCTCCTACCTGTCCCTAACTGTTAAAGAAAATATAAGGTAATTTTTACCTTTGGTATGCTTTCTAAAATAGAATTTCTACATTCCCTTCTGTATAGCATACTTTTGAAATTCCGAATGAAGGCAGATAATCAACCCCAAAGAGAAAAAATAGGCACTGTGTTGAATAATCAGATTTCCCACAGTGCCACAATGGCCCGCTGATGACGTCATACCACAGTCTAGTCTCTATTTCTCCCTTATCAAAAAGCCTATGTAAAGAGGGCTTGATTTTTTAAGCTGGATGTCTGATGCTTAATGACGCATTTGATAAAAGTGAAAATATGTTGTCAACGCATGAAATAGCTTGGTTAATATTTGATTTTTTGAAGGTGTTGAACTTTTTTTCTAGCGTGGATATGTGCATTAATCTTTAGATTTTAGTTAACTTGACCTTCAGTTTTGCACGAAATTGACGAATTTGGTATTACGATGGTAGACCTCTTTCAGCAGATTTCTCTTAAGGAAAATCGACTATTGTGGTTGTACTCATGACACGAATTTCGAAACTGTTTAGCTTCACTTCTTATTGCACAGCATTATAACTCACGATCACACGAATCACTGTTGTTCAACTTTAGAAAACTTTGTATAATTGGTAAAAGATTATTTTGGTCTTAATGTTAAAGGTTTGTAGTTGGTAAAAACATTTTTCAGTGAATTGCTATTAAAATCATTACAAGGTTAGGCCCTGTATTTGTATGGGCCAAAATCAATGAATTGGATTAGAATAGAAGATTTTTGGAAGAGGTTGCGAAAATCTTCAATACTGGGGCAGTTGTTCTTTCGAAAAGATGGGCAGCAAAACAACAACAAAAAATGCATGCTGTATTAGTTTTAAGAGTGCTGACTAAATTTATTCGATTAAACTGATATGTCCTAGATAAGTCACAATAGTGATATTATTCGATATTCTTCGATAATTAAAATATGGTATATTTTGTGTGGGTAAATAGGGTAAGAACTGTAAAAGGCAATCGATTAGACTCCGCTTATTGAGGGTAATTACTGATTTAAACTCAGGGTGTATTTAGTGATTTAAAATGCAGGGTGTATATGGTTGGTATTTGAGATTTACAGGCTCACTGAGCTTTCCTTCGTTTCCCTCTGATCTAGCAACTAATCCATTCTCCATTGATAAGTGTTCCAGATAGAAACTCTATAATAAGCCTTGAGCCGGTCATTGTTCCTTCGTTACAAGGCAAGTGCGCCCCAAACGCTATTTTGGTTGTATTCGCATATAGCTTCGTTCTTACTATGTGTAAATCCGTCTCCCTTACGTTAAAAGGCTGAACGAATAAGAACCCCAGTGAAGAAATGTTAGCTCATCGTGCTTCCTGTATTTCTATGCAGCTGTTAACCCAGACGTTTTCTTACTTCGTCCTCCTGTGGACTATGGCTGGAATTATCTATCGTAGGAAGGTGGTAATTTCTAGTTCCCATCCGAATCACTTCCGGTGATATTGTTGCAGAGTTAAGACTATTTTATTTTAATGATTTATCTTTGTTCAAACGTACTTACAATTCATTGTCCCTAATCTGAGCTCACTAGAGTTTAAGCTAATTTTTATTATTTTCTAAATTAACTTTTTTATTATTATAACTCTATTTAACCGATAGGTTTCTATATTTTTTCGTATGTTACGAATTTAATAAATATTTTAGAACTTTCATGGCTAATATTTTTATCAACGGAAGGATAATAAGGTCGAAACAGCTCCACTCTTAACACTTCTTTTATTAAAAGCAGAGTACTTTCGGGGCGAACCGCCCTATCTTAAGTGCTCTGTAACGCAACATATAAATTTATGGAATAACAAGTAATATAAATAAATAATATAAGTAATTAAAAGATTAAGTCAACGTATTAAAAAGTTAAGAACAACTATATAAATATGTAAAAATCCAATGTATAGAATAAAAGTACGTCACGCAGGGGCTGCGTAAACTAAGCAGATTTCCCACGTAATGTTTTACAATAGAGAAATTTCACGAGAGCCGAGCAGTCAAGGCAACGGCTGAACTAGCTTTTGGCGGGAAAGTCACTCGTCCGTTAGCCGCCCAGATTTAATAAAAATGCAAATATCTCTGTTAATATTCAAGATAGAGAATAAATGTATATAACAATATTTATAGTAAATTTAATTTCCAATACGATTGATTCTTTACAATTTTTCGATCCGACGTATAGTAACGGAGATATTTCGAAAATCCTCCCCTCTAAACCCCCCCTCCCACTGATCCGATTTCAGCCGTTAACGAACTTGATCTTTCTTTTTACATAAAACGACTAAATATCGAGTTTGGTAACGATCAAACAAAAATTGCGACCGCTAGAGCGGTAACAGACAAATATGTAGATAGATAGATATATATATATATATATATATATATATATATATATATATATATATATATATATATATATATATATATACAGTTTTGAACGAACCTCATTTTCGTCATCTACTAGGTAGGATCGATGGACATTTGAAGAAAAATTTCGAAAATTCCATCATGAGTACAACCTCAATAGCTGATTTCCCTCAAGGGAAATCTGGTAAAACATGTTCTAAATAACTAATTTAAATGAAAACATACTATAGAATGAGCAGGACCCGGAGATGAAATATTGACCTATAGCTGAGCCCTATTGAGCCGACATCTCCGGCGAGATTGGGAGCCTACTCGGTCAAGGGCAGCTACTGCAGGGGACGGAACATGCTTGAGCACGCCACCCTCACCCCTAATATTAATATTATTACGTACTTTGCTTTTTATAAAATTAGTGTTATGAGTGGAGGTGTTTTGACCTTATTATCCTTCCGTTGATGATGGACCTCCACCAGCCAGCCCAAATCCCGTGTAATATTTTTATATTTGTAAGATAAAAACAATTTTAAAAAATAAATAATGCATAACAGCAATTTAGTAGGTTGAGAAATCACTGACAATGAATGATCACACCTGGATTTCCTTGTATACGGATCTGCAGAACTGAGAAACACATTTTTGTGACCACATTTTAATAACGATCCTTTTGTTTTAATGAAACAAAATTCGGTAGTTTTACCGATAGTATTGAAACGTAGTTATATTTCCTAATTTCTCATTGTTTCAATCATGTAATAAATTGTTTTGCCATATTGTTAAGATCCCTTGATGACGCATTCTTGAACCCTCTGCTACCCATTATTGATTTCATTACCCATTATTCTCGACTGTCCTTATATCCAAAATGTGATCCCCATTCAGTCAATTGGAATTTGTGCTAATGAAAATTTTGGTGGGTAAGTGTTAACATTATCCGTAGAGCATAATGAGGATCAGAGGCGATAGATGATTAGGGTATTTCACCTGCCATTGTGTAGAATGGTAACAAGGAAGTGAAGGATAATCTATCCCAGGGATTCCCCTCTCTCCCTAATCCCTGCAAATTGTGGTCGGGCCAGACTGCCTGTCGCTAGTAGGCCTAATCCAGAAGGCTGCCCCTACCCAATATAGAGCCCTCTCTCACTTACATCACCAAAGACCCATATTTATAAAAGTCCGTCACGCAGGGGCTGCGTAAACTAAGCAGATTTCCCACGTGAAGTTATACAATAGAGAAATCTGCCTAATAACACCTGTAGTAGTAAGTAACCTCTAAATCTATTCACGAGGGACGAATAGTTACAGAAACCAGCCGACCACACGCAGAATACAAATGCAAATATCTCGGTTAATATTCAAGATACAGAATAAATGTATAGAACAATATTTATAGTAAATTGAATTTGCAATAAGATTTGCTCTATGCAATATTTCGATCCGACGCATAATAACGGAGATATTTCGACTTTTCGAAAATCCTCCCCTCTAAACCCCCCCTCCCACTGGTCCGATTTCAGCCATTAACGAACTTGATCTTCCTTTTTACATAAAACGATTAAATTCCGAGTTTGGTAACGATCAAACAAAAATTGCGACCGCTAGAGCGGTAACAGACAAATATATATATATATATATATATATATATATATATATATATATATATATATATATATATAAAGATATATATATACAGTTATGAACGGACTTCATTTTCGTCATCTACTAGGTAGGATCGATGGACATTTGAAGAAAAATGTCGAAAATTCCGTCATGAGTACAACCTCAATAGCTGATTTCCCTTAAGGGAAATCTGCTAAAAGAAAGAAAGAATCTACTTTTAAAATAACTGCACACAATCATAGCACAATAGTTAATATATAATTTCAGTAAAATGTTATTTGCCATGCCCCTTTCTAGGCTGAGTCACGTATCTTCACTGCCAAATAAAATCCTTCAATTAAACACATTCAAAGCACCGATTTGAAATTGTGCAACATCCTCAAATACATTAAGTTTAAATTAAATTTAGAGGAACATTTTAGTGACTTCCCTTAAAGTAAATTAGCTATTGAGCTTGTACTCATGAATGTCCATCGATCCTATTATCTAATAGATGACAAAAATGAGCTCCATTCAGCATTTTATATGCATACATATATATTTGTCTGTTATCACTCTGGAAGTGACATAACATATTTCATTGTTACTAAACTCGATATACGTATGAGCGTTTCATGTAGTACTAAAGATCAAATTCATTAACACCTGAAAGGAGGGAGAGAGTTTAGAGAGAAAGGAAACCGAAAAATAAACAAAATTGTATTATTATGACTTGGATTGAAAAATTATATATAACCAATCTTGTTGTAAATTTAATTGTTTATAAATGTTGTTCTAAATGCTTATTCTCCATCTTGAATATTAACCCAGATATTTACAGTTTTTAATTTTAATAATGAGGTTTTACACTTTTAGTCATCGCACTTTTACAATAAGCGCAAATATCATGGGACGTCTCATTCTAAGCTTTACTGCCCAATATTGTTTTCAATAGATATTTAGTAGATGACTTCATCAGTTAAGATTTCATTGACTGCTCACTTCAACTCATCGGATTTAGATTTGGAAATAGAGAATATATTGCGAAATGAGATAACTAGTGTGTCATGCCAGCACGTGAGAAATCTGCTTAGTATATGCAGCCCTAATGTGACGGACTTTTTCCGTTCCAAGGAATCATATCAATCAATTGTTTAACATGGACCTATAACAAATTTGATATCAACTTTGATATATAGTTTAACTGGGTTCTGGAAGTGATTTCATTTGAAAGCGATAAACGATACCTCTAGACCAATGCATTGGATCGAAAAATGTCATAGCACTTAATTAATAGACATTTCATGGTTAAAAAAAATATTCTTTGATTGTGTGCTACTAATAGGTACGAAGAAATTTAATGGATTTGAATCAAGCAGATGATTGCACAACTAGGCGAAAGAATGCCTATAAATTAGAATTTCAATATTCCAATCATTTTAGCAGATAACTCTCAAGGGAAATCAGCTATTAAGGACGTACTCATGACCCGATTTTTGAAAAATATCCATCGATTCTACCCAGTAGATGACGAAAATGAGATTAGTTAATCTGTTAACGCTCTAGTTGTCGCAATTTTTGTCTGATCGTTACCAAACTCGACATTAAAGCGTTTTATGTAAAAAGAAAGATCAAGTTCGTTAAAGGCTGAAATGGAACAAGTGGAAGAAAGGTTTCGAGGAAGGATTTAAATGTACTATAAATATTGTTATATACATTTATTCTCTATCTTGAATATTAACCGAGATTTGTGCATTTTTCAGTGTTCAGCCTTCAGCAAACCCCCACTTCTACTCATGTCACATTAACAATTCTCTGTTATATAATAAACCACTTTATTTGAAGCTTAAATATCAAATATTGTTTTCAAGAGACGTTTATTATACGAGATACTTGTAAATATGTTCCGTTGCCCCCCCCCCCCCGCCAACCGTCTTAAGTTCTTAGACTACTAAAATTTGAGTGATGGAGGTAAAAATTATTCTATTTCGTTATAAATTACTGTAATAGATAAAGCAGTTTTCAATAAAATTAATATGTTATTTTCAGATATATTTCAGTAATTGTTTTTCTTTCCGGTGAAGAATATTTCTATTATCTGTTCAGCTGTGAGACGTTGGCTGACCTGTTTGATTACAATTCAGATGCTATACGTTGAGAGTTTATTAAAATTGACTGAACGATTTCTCTTTGCCGTTTGTATTTATTCACTTAATATTCAGGGTAGTAGCAAATGTTAGTAGTATATAGATTTATGTATTGAACAGATTCACCAGGGGAATCTGCCTAGTTTACGCAAACTCTGCGTGACGGACTTTTTAATAAATAATAAGTAAATAAAAGTCTTATATTCACTGTAAACTTATACTTTATTGAACACATTGCTGGGAGTTCGGAAGTTTAAAGTTTAAAGACTTTTGGAAAATGTTAAAAATTCCTTGTGGAAATGGGAGCCTAGGATTAGTTTTGCCATGCTCTCTCTAATTGTGGCTGGGCCAGACTGCCTGTCGCTAGGATAATCCTTATGCCTGGGCCCCACCAAATTCCTAACAGGCCTCTCACTTACATCACTGAAAACCACATTCAGAAAACAATGAGGGTATTTTTGAAACTGTTAACAATAGTATTCATCTACTAGGATAATACATTATTTTTTAAAATATTAATAATGTTTTCCTCTACTAGCCTTGTCGAATAAAATTACTAAACAGTTTTGATAGATTCAATCCAAAAGGAACTTTTGGAAAATTTGCTGAAATGTCCACTGATCCTCGGTAGGTGAGGTAGTTCATATATAAATAAGAAATGTCTCACCGCTCTAGCGGTCGAAATTTTGTTTAATCGCTAAGAACCTCTAATAGTTAGGAATATTTAAGCGTTTCATGTAAAAGAAAAGACGAAACAATGGCTGAATTTTGACCAAGAGAAGGATGGGTAGTCATAGAGGACGCGAAACATGTAGAGGAAAATAAATCTCTGGAGATAGATTTAGCAGATTTCCCTTAAGGGAAATCAGCTATGAGGTCGTACTCATGACGCTATTTTCGAAAAAAAATTTCAAATATCCATCGATTCTACCCAGGAGATGACGTATATGAGCTCCGTCAAAATTATATATATATATATATATGTCTGTATGTCTGTTAACGCTCTAGCAGTCGCAATTTTTGTTTGATCGTTTCCAAACTCGATATTTAAACGTTTTATGCAAAAAGACAGATCATGTTCGTTAATCGCTGAAATCGGACCAGTGGGAGGGGGGATTTTCGAAAATTTGAAATATCTCCGTTACCATGTGTCGGATCAAAAAATTCTATAGAACCAATCTTATTGCAAATTAAATTTACTATAAATATTGTTCTATACATTTATTCTCTATCTTGAATATTATCAGCATAATATAAAATAATATTATCTTGAATATAAATCTGCATGTTTATTAAATATGGGGAGATAACGGACAAGTGAGTTTCCTGCCAAAAGCTAGTTCGTCCGTTTCCGTAACTATTCGGCTCTCGTATGGAGATTTCTCTATTGTATAACTTCCCGTGGGTAATCTGCTTAGTTTACGCAGCGTGACGGACTTTTTTTATCTATTTCTGTTCGGCCTTTTCCCCTTCAACGTTGATTGAATTGAGGTCACATTTCGACGATATATATGGTTCTAGTTAATGTCATCTTTAGATGGCTTTTATTTCGGAAGCATATTGATCAATAACAATGATGTATTGAAGGCTGAAATCACCAAGCCGTTACTCTCTTCCTTTAAGAATTTATATCAACTGCTGCAGCAGTGGTAACTTGAAATGATCGATAAAATGAATAGTCGGAAATAACGTTTCCTTCTTAAGTATTGTATTTAAAGAACCATTTTAAAACCTCAAAATCTCTTAGAAAGTGGCATTGATTAGTAAAAAATAAATAAAGTATTAAAAAGAATTTCCTAAACCATTGTCTTTTTTCATATAAAATAGTGATATGACTGATCTTTTGGAAAAGCTAGAAAGGTGGGAGGCCGAATGAGTACATTAGAAGTTCCTCCCCTCTAAGTGGTTCTGCCAGACTGCCTGTCGTCGCTTGGCCTAATTCTGGGGCCTGCCCAAGTCTATTTATGTACAAGCCTTTCTCACTGAGATCACAATAAAGCAAACTTATAACTATTAAGTATTGAAAAACGGCATTTTGTAAATATCTGCTCGCATGACAAGTGTCCCACAAAAAAAAAAATACGTTATTTAAAAGAACGAAAAAAAAACCCCTATCCACCATGAAACATGATGATTACAGAAAAGAAATATTTCTTATTTTTGAAAAATGTTGATGATATATAACATTTATCATCAGACTCAACCCCCGCCCCCTCTCCCCCACCCTACTCTTTATTGCCCGATTTTAGCCATTACTTGGCAAATATTATTTTTAACTGTAAACTGTTAAATATTAAGTATGGTACTGACAAAATATAGAGTACTAGCTCAGATACCCGGCTTCGCTCGGGAATTCATTTGAGGCTGAATGGTGATGGTATTTTTTTGGCAAGGCTTTACTTTGCACAATATTTGGACATTTACCCGTCCCAGTGTTTAGTTTAAATAACCGTCGTTTCTGTGGATTTGTTAATAATAAAATTATTTTTTTATGTAAGACTTCACTGTTCTCCATATTGTCATATTTCCCGTTTCCTGTACATTATGCATAGATTTGAATTATTAAGCACAAAATATTAACATACATTTGAATTAATTTTTCCCGGTGAGTTACCTGGTAGTTCCAAAGAATTGTTTAGCAAATTTCTCTAAATGACAAAATAAACAACTTTCTTATGTGCATATTTGCCGAAACCCCAATAGGAAACGAAATATCACTATTTTTAATTTCAGGCCTCCCTTATAACCCCCACTCCTGCCCGTCCCTAGAAATGTTAGTATGGCATATTATAAGGAAGACGTTAGTGCTAATACACATACCGAGTTTTATTTAGTTCGGTTGAGTCTTTTGTTCCAAATAAAATTGTTGACTTCTACTATAACTATTTGGCGAATAACGCCTTTATAATTAGGTATACGACAAAAGTGTATATGACAAAGGTTTCTCTAAATAACAAAATAAACAACTTTTGTTATGTGCATATTTGCTGAAACCCCAATAGGAAACGAAATATCACTATTTTTAATTTCAGGCCTTCCTTATAACCCCCACTCCTGCCCGTCCCTAGAAATGTTAGTATGACTTATTATAAGGAAGACGTTAGTGCTAATTCACATACCGAGTTTGGTTTAGTTCGGTTGAGTCTTTTGTGCCAAATAAAATTGTTGACTTCCGCTATCATTTTTAGTGTATAACGCCTTTATACTTAGGTATACGATAAAAGTGTATATAACAAAAGTTACTCTAAATAAGAAATTAAACAACTTTTGTTATGTGCATAATTGCCGAAAATGCAATAGGAAACGAAATATCGCTATTTTTTTTTTTCAGGCCTCCCTTATAACCCCCACTCCTGTTCGTCTCAGAGAATATTAACATAGCCTAAAGTCTAAGTTGGGTCAGTAGTAATATATATACTAAGTTTCATAAAATTTGGTTCAGCCGTTTATGCGTGAAAAGGTAACAAACAAACAAACAAACAAACATACACGAAAGAAATAAAATGCAGTTATGGTGTCTATGACATGTGAAACGAAAAGTTATCGTGAAATTTCGCGAAAAAAATCAATGTACAGACAGAGGTTACAATTTTATATATATACTAGCTCAGATACCCGGCTTCGCCCGGGAATTCATTTGAGGCTGAATGGTGATGGTATTTTTTAGCAGGCTTTACATTGCACAATATTTTGACATTAACCCGTCCCAGTGTTTAGGATTGATACCCGGCTTTCCCGTGGATTTGCTAATAATAGAATTATCTGTTCGATAAGGCTTCACAGTCTTCGATATTTTTATATTTCCCGTCTCTTATACATGTAAATAGGGTGATTTTTTATTTCAGGCCTCCCTTATAACCCCCCTCCCGTTCGAACCTAAAAATTTTAATATAACTTATAATCATGGAATAATTAATGTTAATTGACATACCGAGTTTTGTTAAGTTCGGTTCTGCCGTTAGTGCCCGCTAAAGTTTTAACGTATTACTCATTTATACTTAGGTATACGACAAAAGTGTATATGACAAAAGTTACTCCAAATAACAAAATAGACAACTTTTGTTATGTTTATATTTGCGGAAAAACCAATAGGAAACGAAATATCGCTATTTTTAATTTCAGGCTTCCCTTATAACCCCCACTCCTGCCCGTCTAGAGAAATGTTAGTATGGCTTATTATAATGAAAGCCTCACTGCTAATACACATACCGAGTTTTATTTAGTTCGGTTGAGTATTTTTTGGCAAATAATATTATTGACTCCCGCTATACTTTTTAGCGTATAACGCATTTAAACTTCGGTATACGACAAAAGTGTATATAACAAAAGTTACTCTAAATAACAAAATAAACAACTTTTGTTATGTGCATATTTGCCGAAAAACCAATAGAAAACGAACTATCGCTATTTTTAATTTCAGGCTTCCCTTATAACCCCCACTCCTGTTCGTCTCAGAGAAAATTAGTATAGCCTAAAGTCTAAGTTGGATTAGTAGTAATATACATACCAAGTTTCATAAAATTCGGTTCAGCCGTTTATGCGTGAAAAGGTAACAAACAAACAAACAAACATACACGAAAGAAACAAAATGCAGATATGGTGTCTATGACATGTGAAACGAATAGTTATCGTGAAATTTCGCGAAAAAAATCAATGTACAGACAGAGGTTACAATTTTATATATATATATATAGATAGATGTGGTCTAGAACGTTTTTCATGATATATTCGCATAATGAGTTTATCGAAGGCCGTGGATAAAAAAAAAGGCCGTCACGCAAGGGCTGCGTAAACTAAGCGGATTTTCCGAGTGAAGTTTAACAATAGATAAATCTACATACTGGTAACACAATACCACCGTGAATATTAAGGGAATAAATACAAACTATAATAAGAAACCTCTCGACGGAAAGCAGCTGAAGAGTAAAAAAACAGGTTCTCCAACCTCTCAATGAGACTATAATATATTAATTTTATTGAAAACTATTTACTATATATAGTGTAATTTATAATAAATCAGAATAATTTGTATCTCAAACAAATTTTAGTACTCCAAGAACTGAAGACGGCGGGGGGGGGGGGGGCCCCATTTCAGTCATTTTGCATGCATCTCGTATTATAAAGATCTTTTGAAAACAATATCTGATATTTAAGCTTCGAATAATGTGGTTTATTACGTAACACAGTATTGTTTAAGTAACATGAGTAGAAATGGGGGTTTACTGAAGGCTGAAAACTGAAAAATCCAAATATCTCGATTAATATTTAAGATAGAGAATAAATGTGTATAACAATATTTATAGTACATTTAATTTGCAATAAGACTGGTTTTATACAATTTTTCGGTCCGACGTGTAGTAACGGAGAGATTTCCGAATTTCAGAAAATCCTCCCTCTCCCACTAGTCCGATTTCAGCCGTCATCTCATGGGTAGGATCGACGGAGATTTGAAGAAATTTTTCGAAAATCATGATTACGACCTCAATAGTTGATTTCCCTTAAGGAAATTTTGCTAAAAAAGTCAAAGAATTCCACGTGCTAGGATGGCACACTGTTGATCTCATCGCATCATGTATTCCCTATTTCTAAATAAAATTCTGATAAGCAGATGTTTTTTCGTGAAGGATGAAAACGAGAAAGTACGAATAACTCCCTTAATATATGAAATACGATAAAATGTATAGAACAATAACTGTAGAGCATTTAGCAATTTCTTATTTAGGATTGCTGTAACATCTATTCAAGCAGCTTACCCTTTGATTTAAATATATTTAGAAACAGAGAGGACGTTATGAGATGAGTAAAAAGAAAAAATATAAATTTCGGTGTACCTATTATAGGTATTGCTGATTTGTATATGTATGTTTACCATAAAAAAAAAAAAAAAAAAAAAACAACTATAGACCTATTATATTCCATGATATTTTTTGATCCGATGCATTGGAACGGAAGTTTCATCACTTTCAAATGAAATCATTTCCATAAAAAAGTGCTGAAAATCATATTGTTATTTATTATATTAATAAACCCCCACCTTGTAATACTGAGGCTAATCGGGACGGTTTATCTACAGGTCACCACTCTTTTCTAGCCAGGATTGGACTAAGGATTTTATTTATTGAGTTCTTCACTAAATAAATTCCTATTGCCCACATTGAAATCGAACCCATGACTCTAGGTTAACCATGTTTATTAGGATCAGCAACACATGACCAACCTGAGGTGCTTTATTTAATATAATGCCAGTAAAGGGACATCCTATGGCCCACATCACTTTTTAGATTAATTTAGGCGCATTCGATCATGCATTAAATTACCTTCTTCCGGGGTCGATTTAGTTGTCGGGCATACTTTTTCAAAGGGCATTTCAACCAGCCTTGAACAGCTGAGTAATTCAATTCGGTCTACAAGTCAAGTGTCCCTCACGCAAATAGGTACTAATACGCAGCGTTAAATGAGAACACTGAAGAAATCAAAAAATCTGTTTGCAAAATTCCCAAAATCAATTTATAAGTAAAATGGGTACATTTTTCTTTCAATGAATAGAACAACATATTACTAAAAGGTTCCGCTTTCAGCCATTCATTAATGATTCATAAGTGGCTTTGGTAATAATTGTACTTTGTGACCAACTATTGCCAGTGTGATTTATTTTATTTGACACACAATTTAAGTAGTTGTTTCAGAGCAATATTGAAGCTTCAAATGCACGTCCTGCACAATGATTTTGATCATAGTTACGTAGGTGCTTAAAGAGAACCATAATGCTTCTTTAATTGATGAGACTTGAAAGAAATTCGTAATTGAGGTATTTTACATGACAGTAATATATTTAAATCTTCACCTATATTAGCTATCGAATTATAAAAAACAAATTCTTGAATAGACAGGGTAAAACACCCCTCCCCCACTCTACCAAATAAAAAAACCTCTTTGTTTGAGTCTTAAAGAAAACAATTTTTTTTTACAGTTGTTAGTATATGATTTATTGTTAAGGAGTTTTGGAAGGTCCTTTTATGGTTGACTCTTTAGGATCCCTTCTATCTCTGACCTTCGCTATTATAAAAAACGTCTGTCATGCAGGGGCTGCGTAAACTAAGCAGATTTCCCACGTGAACATTTACAATATACAAATTTCACGAGAGCCAAACAGTTGCGGAAACGGCCGAACGAGCTTTTCCGGAAACCTCCGACTAGGACCGAAGTTAGCCGATCTCATCTCGTCCGTTACGTGCACACACATAATATAATTGCAAATACCTCGGTTAATATTCAAGATAGAGAATAAATGTATATAGCAATATTAATAGTAAATTTAATTTGCTATAAGAGTGGTTTTATACAATTTTTCGATCCGACGTATAGTAACGGAGATATTTTTAATTTTCGAAAATCCCCCCTCTAAACCCACCTCCCACTGGTCCGATTTCAGCCATTAACGATCTTGATATTTATTTTTACATAAAAGTTTAAATATCGAGTTTGGTAACGATCAAGCAAAAATTGCGACCGCTAGAGCGTTAAGAGACATATATATATATATATATATATATATATATATATATATATATATATATATATATATATATATATATATAATTTTGAATGGACCTCATTTTCGTCATCTCCTAGGTAGGATCGATAGACATTTGAAGAAAATCGCGTCATGAGTACGACCTCAATAGCTGATTTCCCTCAAGGGAAATCTGGTAATATTCTTCTGTAGATGAAATATATGAAGGAGTGTCGGGATTAAGACAGTTATAATTATTATTGTTGAACCTCTCATCTCTGAAATATTGTGAAAATTATCTTATTAAGCAACTAATGCATGATTGATCTTTTTATTTTATTTTTTTTAATTTGACTTTATCTACAACTGAGGATAGGTAATTTATCCCCTCATTTTTTTTACTGTTAATTATTTTGAGTAGAACAGTAACACATATAATATACATGGCATGTATGTCTTATGCTCACATGCCACGATCACCAACTTAGCGCTTCCGAAGGAAAAGATAGAAATGAAACCAAAAAAAAAATAGTTTACTTCATTTAGCGCAGCTGTACTTATCCTCTATGGTTTTCTGAGGTGATAGTTTGAGTTGTTTTTAGATTTAACGTAGCGGTTTAACTAGAAACAATTCTGGGTCTCTTTCTGAAAGGAATTTTCAAAAAGCAAAATTTGTTGTCTAATTTCATGAAAAAATAAGTACTGAAATGCTCCTGTTGAGAAGCGCATATACTGAGAAAATAAAAATAAATGGCAAGCTAAGTTTTCCAGTAAATTAAACTTTTTTTTTTTTTAATAAAAAAAAAAACATGATACTTTTCGTTATGTGTATGGATCTTGCTATATCAATTAGGGAGATGATGAGCGAATCATTTGTAGAAATGATTAGATACATGTAGAGATGTTTGAAATGATGATGTATAAGAGGATGAGAAGGCTAGGTAGATAAATGGGGCGGTAGTGATTAAAAGATGAAGGGTAGCTTAAATTATAGGATATAGATTATGTGTTGGGAGCGGTGGGAGGGTTGTTTGTTTTCAAGGGAAGTAGCTGGAAGGAGTGGCTAAGGATAGCAGAGGGGAGAGGTGAGGTCTGTGATTGGCCCGATAGCAGATGACGTTTTATGGGCGGGGCCGAGAGAGGGAGGGGAAAGCCGGCAGAAGACAGTCTGTCGTGAGATGTGTAGGGAGGATGGCGCTCGGTCTAGGCACGACTCCTCACCCCCTCCCAGCTCCGATGTTCGCATTGCCGACCCTCAACTTCACCGTAAGTCAAGTTGCTGCCGTTTGCGAGACGCTCGAAGAATCTGGAGACATCGAAAGGTTGGCCAGGTTCCTTTGGTCGCTGCCCGTTGCTCACCCAAACATTGGCGAACTCAACAAGAACGAGGCAGTTCTCAGAGCTAGGGCCATCGTGTCGTTTCACAGTGGCAATTTCCGGGAGCTCTACCAGATCCTGGAGCACCACAAGTTTACCAAAGACTCTCATGGGAAGCTACAAGCTATGTGGTTGGAAGCCCACTACCAGGAGGCGGAGAAGCTGCGCGGCCGACCTTTAGGACCTGTGGACAAGTACCGGGTAAGAAAGAAGTTCCCACTTCCGCGGACTATCTGGGACGGGGAACAGAAAACTCACTGCTTCAAGGAACGAACAAGATCCTTGCTGAGGGAATGGTACCTTCAGGACCCTTATCCTAACCCTACCAAGAAAAGGGAGCTCGCTCAGGCTACTGGACTAACTCCCACTCAAGTAGGAAATTGGTTCAAGAACAGGAGACAGAGGGATAGAGCTGCTGCAGCTAAGAACAGGTTAGTACTCTACTATTCCACCGTTAAAGTCTTCCATTATATTCATATTTTAATATCCCTGTATTTATTCATTATTCAAGTCCTTCAAGGCACAGTTATGACACCCAACCTCTTTGCCCTATGGTTATTGCTAATTAAGAGCAAAGCTTGCAAGCTATAAAACCCAAATATCACACAGAAATATTGTACAAACAAAATAACATTAATATCTTTAAAGTTAAGCCATAAAAAAAAAACGCTTAATAGTATTCCTAATTACATTCTCTACTATTTTAGAAATAACTTCATATTCTGTAATCATCAGTGTTATCAAACGAGCCATGATACGATTAGCTTCCTCATTCAAATTGACCTTATTGCACCTCAAGGGCTCTTTAGGCTGTAGCCAGGTTTTTTAAAAATTTTATAAATGCCCTAGGTTTGTTATTAAAATGTTACAGTATTTCCTCCAACGATCAATAATTATCAAACTATGGGAAAAGGCACAACTATAGACTTAGAATATTCTATTATAAGTGCGCCCAACAAATCAATGAGAATATAAATACTTGACGTTCGGTGGGCGGCACTAAGCCACGATAATTCAAAAGAACTAACATTCATTTCACGACGTACCTAACTCAATACTTTAAAAGTCAGGTTATAAAAGTGTTTTTCCTCCCCTGGGTGGTTATATCACGGTGGTTATAAAACCAATGATACATATCCAAAAATAACCTAAAATAGGTTTAAGCTGAGAAGTGGCTCTATGGAAGCTTTTAAATGTAAAGTTGTTCCCGTCGCATTTCAATAAAGCACTATAAATCTTCAAATAGCTCAGAATAATGACCTGGAATATAAATTCTTGAAATCTAGTTAAAATTGATTCGTATATAGCTGTAAAAAAATTTGAATTCTGAATTTACAAATCCCTGAATTTTTATTTGTGATATTGGGTTTGAATAAATGCTTTATTTCATGGCTTTGTACCGAAAATCTTTTAGCCTTCACTTAAAATAAGCGTTGATAAACATGCAATAAAAAATGCATTTAAACATCATTGGTTACAAATATAAATTATAAAATTAAAATATAATAATAAATAAAATTAAATTGGTTGGTCACTTACAGCTTTATAAATTCCTTAATTGGAAATTGAAATGCCGCCTATAAACAATGAATTGCCATTTATAAATTTTTAACCTGAATATCTAAATTATAATGGACGAATATTAATTGTAAATATTTCACTGAAAATTCTACATCATAAATATCTTCAATTACAACTTCATGAATGTTTCCAAATTCAGATATTTATCCAAAAATTACTTTATAAATATTTGAACTTATCTTTAATAAAGTGTACTGCATTCGAAAAAAAACTAAGAAATAAAAAATATAATATAAAGATATTATTAGTAACCATATTAATAATAGTAGTCATGAATACCATAATGCATTCATAGGGATAAAATGACCATCATATTCTTAAATGTGGAAGATAATTATAATAATTTAAATAAATATGGTAATTAGGAAGGAAAAATATTTAGATATTCAAAATTGAAAAGGGAGCCGACAGTCGTTTTTTTGTTTTTTACTATAATCTTTCTTTCGCTTCTTATTTATAACGAACAGCAAATATATACAATTAGTGTTTTATATAAAAAAAAGTTGTTAATAATGGAAAAATTAAGAAGTGAAACATTCATAGGTATTTAGTTCTATTCTTTTATTAACCAGCATGTGTAAAACAAAATTATAGTAGCTCCAAATTGAACCTGCTTTCAGCAGTAACTCTTTAAGCTTGTTAACACATTTACTACCATGAATATTCGTAAACAACCCTACCGACCTTGCAAATATTTAGAAGTTAGCATATTAGTGTTCAGTTTTTAGTAGTTTACAACTTATTGATGTTTATTAACTTTGAAATTAATGTCTAACAACACAGATTTCAAAACTTTTTCTTATTATAGCAATAATGTGAGCAAAAATAACACGGTAGTTTAAAGCATGTTTATTGTTTTTACAAAAAAAAATAAAAAAATAAAAGGTCCCTAGTTTAGAGTTATTTTCTAAAAATATTTCTAAGTTTTATAAATTTTTTTTTCAGTTTTTTTAGATCACAGAGTTTGCTCGTTGTGCATTTGAATTCATAATCCACTAATAATTGGAAACTTGAGTATTGATGAAAAGTTTTTAGTATCTGCAGTTTATTCTTGTTTATTAAGTTAGTATAGTGTTTGTTTGTTAACTTTAAACTGTAAACCTTCATAACCAAACACTTTTTTTTTAATCTACATTGCTTAAAACATTTCAATTTTTGAGTTTAAAATGTGTACGTTTAATATAGTTGTAGAATCTGTGTTCCCTACAATTTTTATTACATTTGTTAGCCATGTGTTAACCATCGGCTGTCATTGAGTCGTTAATATTTATTAATAGGTATACCAATTTATTAATTGAACATTACAGAAACCTGATGAATGATGCCGTTTATAGTGTTATATTACCCTGGTTTATATTTAGCTTGTCCGTTTTTAGTTCAAAATATTGAAGAGGTTAACACAACACAATATGAACCGCTTTTAATATTTGTGAACAATATTCTGCCGTTGACTTGTTATATTGTTATCTCTTAATTATTTAAGAGATACTCTTCTGAATTAATTAAGTTAACATTTACTAGCGTGTGTAGCTAATGCCAGACGGAATCCTGTTCACAAAAGATAAGAATGATAACTACACTGATAATAATTGCTTAATTTATTATAATCCACAGTGTTTTAAATATCTTAGTATGTAAATTTACAACACAATTATACGTGAATAATTATTTCTAGTTCAGATCCTTTTGATATGAACTGGCGTGATTTTGGGTGAATTTATTATATTATCAAGTTGTATACTAGTAAATGAGCCTTAATTTAGAAATGGTTAATGTACGAAGAATCATTGATAGGAGATCAGAATATGTCATCGTCACTATCATCGTTCAGTACACATTATTTATTTTTATTTAACGACCAAGTATAATTTCGCGGACAATTTATCTTTCTATCCCACTCCTGTACCGCAAAGATGGCAAACATTGCGCTCGGATATTAATGAAAAATAATTAAAATTATTTTTCAATAATGACTTCTATGTCTTCGGTAAATGTATAATTTGAAAATTTCATAAATATTTTCAATCAATATAATTTAATTTGTTAAAGAAACAGTTTTGAATCGGCAGGAATAGGAATCCCGCTGTTTCCGCTGTATTGGTTGACGCTGTGCTAACGGCTGAAGTTAAGTGCGTCCGCCTAGAGATCATATGTACATAGGTTTGAATCCCATATAATCCAAAATGTTTTAACGTAATATAAAAATATTAAAAATTGTGAACAGGCGGTGCATTTGTTTAAAGAAAAAATATTTTTCATTTTAGTCAACTTTAAGCTTTATGTGAGTCTGTTAAATTCTTGTCAAACACATAGGATTGGTGGACATGGCTAAGTGAGAAAATTATTGAATTAATTTGCAGAAAACCCGGTGGAATGGATAATAGTGAGTCCGCTTCACCAGGATTAGAATCACAGCCACAAACATTTTTTTTCTGTAAAATGAAAGTGTTAACAATTAATATCATTTATAATCCGTGTGAACAGGAAGACGGGGATGTATATTGTGGTTTGATATTCAAATCACTATTAGGTTGGTGGGTAAAGATACAGCAATGTAGGTGTTATTAACCAGTGCGATTATGTAAGATATATCTATTACCTTATCTTTTAGCGGATTTCATAGCCGTTAACAGCTGATTTATCGTAAATATTCGAGTTATCTCTTATTCTTATGGGGTGCAATCCTGGATCCATCCGGCTGTAATGTGGCTGATAACTAATTACTTTGCTCTGTACAAGAAAACACATTATGGCCAGTAGTTACTCACTCTAAAACAAAAGTACAAAATGAACGTTTCTTTCTAGAAAAATTCATGGAAATGGGATATAACTTATTAGGAACATTGTTGAACTATTTTTATTTATTTCTTTTATCAAAGAGATAAATGTTATTTATAAACGTCCACTTTCTGCGACTATGGCTAATTCGGATGGATGCCTACAGTTTAAGTAAACAAGTTCAGCAATAAATAAATTCGTATGCCTTTCTAGGAATCAAACCCACGATTCTAGGTTTACTAAGTGTATTAAGACCAAAACTTTAACTCACTAGGCTTACCTGAATCCTGTAAAGAGAGTAGCTTAGGCTTGGTATCTTAGAAATTTGAAACTCCCATATCTTATCCGCGTTATCTTATTCCTGATTCCCATTTAGAATTTTCATTTTTAAATATATATACTTTTTAATCAACACAAAAAGGGTTTCAGCGATCTATTGGATAGGTGACATCGATAAAACGTTCAAAAGCCCTCCCCCCCCCCCCCCGGTCATATTAATGCGTCTACAATGAAACTTTAGTCAATTTAGAAAATTCTATAAAAATGGTAAAATCCATTTCAATTTTTGTGAATCAATGTCTTACCGTTCTGAAGATATAAATTGACAAGCTACTAGTCTGAAAAGCGGGGATTGGGTATATAGTGGTGCTTATTAGGTACTCATGATCTTAACGTAAAATATTGCATCAATAAAAGATTATATATCAAGAAAAATTATATATAGTTTTTAAAGCATTAACGGCTGAAAATCATACATCATCCATCACTTCTTGTAGAATCTACCAAAAAGGCAAACATGCACTGTACATTTTAGAATTTCAACAACTCATTTTTAACAAATGTATTTATGGTAAGAGATTTTTGTAGTTTTTATTAGGGCTCGGTGGCTGTTCAAGCTCATAATAATCTCACAATAATTCAAATTCCAATTAAGAATTTATGATTGCTTATTTACCATTTGATCTTGGAATATTTTCCAAGTTAGGTCTTGCTTACTAATTACCTACCAGCCGTGCGTGTGCCGGCAATGATGAGAGAATTTAGTTTGGAGATAGATCAGTGGAAAATTATTATGGGGTCTTTTTTACTTAACACATGCCAGTTAATTTTCTAAGTAAAAGGTGATCACGATAACATATCATTTGATATTAGATACGCCTACTAACATGTGATCATTTATCTTCAGTATAATTTCATGTTAAAAGTTTATGGAGTGTTTATTTTTTATTATGAATCTTTTAAAACTTAATAAGTTGATCTATTCCGAAGAAAAAGCTTTTCAATACTTACAGAAGTATGGAGTACTTCACAAATTGGTGGAGAGGGTTTAAACGTTGAAATTGATGAAAGTTGTTTTTCTAAAAGAAAATACCAAAAGGGAAGACTCTACCCAAATCAATGGGTTTTTGGAGGTGTATGTAGGGAGAACAGAGAAGTTTTCCTCTATGCTGTACCGGACAGAACAGCTGAAACATTAACGGAGTGCATAAAAAATTCAATACGACCGGGTACAACAATATACTCAGATTTATGGAGGTCATATAATGGTTTGAAAAAAATTCCAGGAATGAGGTACAAACATTTTACTGTCAATCATAGTGAAAATTTTGTTGACCCAAAAACAGGTGCACACACTCAAAGAATTGAGTCGCTATGGGCTAGTATAAAAAGAAGAAACAAAAACGAATGTGGAACTAGAAGAACTTTGTTTGATTCATATCTTTGTGAATTTATATATAGGAGAAGATATGAAAATAGGGACATTTTTGAATGTATATTGGAATCAATGAGAAACTATTGGCCTCCACAATGAAAAATGTTATTAATTTCATTTATGGTTATATTCATGTTTACTAGAAACCTTGGTTATATTTAAATAAACAATTGTTAACAAAAAATCTTCACTGTTATTGATATAATAATGAGTTAAATCACTGGCATGTGTTAAGTAAAAAAGACCCTTATTATGCTCTAGTAATTAATCAAATCTCTTATGTTATATGTTGAATGGTCTCACTAGTCCATTAAATTCATGTCATTTTTCACCATGTTATTTTCTGAGTTATTATAAATATTATTTCTTACGATTCATCTCACTAGTTTTAGTTATATTTAGTTATTTATTAGTATCACTTTACGCTATTAAGGCTGATTGGGACGGGTTATCTACAAGTTACACCTTTTATTTATATTAATCATTATTATAAATATTATTTACTATAGAAATAATTCGTAATTATACTTCAACGAATATTACTGTTATTTCTATACATCCACATTTTTAATCCAGACCGACGACAGATTATATTTTCTAATTGCTATTATTATTAAAGTATTATAATATGGAAATGAATAGAAAACTTATTTTTTTTAAGGCTCTAAATAATATATATATATATAGTTTTTTGTACAATCTAGTCGAATTTTTATGCTCTTCAAATTCATTTAAATAAGAATTATCACCGATCAAGGATACTTCAGCGAGTAATAAATAGTTTAAATTGTATAAGATGAGGAACGGATATGGAACTACAATTTAACTTGTATAAGATTAAAATATAATTAAATCTATTAATTTTACTGACAATATCGAACCTCCTGAAAATTAAAAGTCACCTTTTCCTCAAGTATATTAATTGTAAAAATCAGCGAGGAGTCAACGGTACTTGCGTTCAACTATATCTATGAGGTTAAATGTTTTTGGTACTTAACAATAAATCGGATTTTGGAAACTAAGCATATGTTTTGGGAATTAAATTTTAAATATTCTTTGCTTTCGAAAGTAAAACTTTTAATCAGAATATTGTGACATGCCAGCTACTTTCAGTTTTATAGAATATTCGATTACACCCAATTTAATTGAAATAATGTTTATATTTTCTTGAATGAATATAAGTGAAATATTACCGGTAGTTTAGTTCTCAATAAAACTGCTGGAATAATAGTGAAATATACCAGGTAGTTGAGTTATTATCCACAAAGAGCTGCTACAATATTAGAACTTGTGATATTGTTATTACCCAGTCTTGTAAAACTGGAACAGATTATTATATTATTTGATATGAAGTTAATAGAAATAATGCTTGGTAAAACACCTGAGCGTTGTTAATATTTTTCACCTTGAATATTAATCAACAATTATCAGTATTGTGATTTTAACACATCAGTTGATTGAAAATTAAATTGTAACCAAAATAAGCTAGATTAAGTTAGGATTTTTTTATATGAAGTAAGAGAACAAACCTTGGTTGTTCAGCTTTTGTTAGAACTTAACAGCTTGAACATAAGTGAGACAATTCCAGTAGTTGTGGTCTTAATGCACAATTGAATGAATATAATATCGCTAATACTGACTTATGGTAGATATACAATATTGCACTAACATGATCTTAAGAGTAATATCCTATTGTAATTCATTTTCTACAATATAAGATAGCACTCAACAAAATAGTTAATACTAGCTTTTCGATTCATAGAACCAGTAATGGCTGAAAAGTTTCTAACTTTCCATCACTGAAAAACACTTGATTAAATCCTTTGTCATTAAAAAAGTAACTTGGGCTCAAGTTTATATTTTCTAATGAGAAGTTAAGTGATCATCTTAGTAGTGCAATTCTAATTTTTTTCAACTCCCTTCAATATTAGGGTGGGTTTTCCGGTAATTAAGATTTTGTTGATTGTCAATTACTTAAATATAATAAAACATTCAATAATGTAAAGTTAGATTCATGATTATGGTTTCTAATATAAAGTTCAGAGAAAAGCTCACGGTAGTCCAGTTCTAATATACAATGTTCTTCGTTATTAGCAATAAAGCCCAATATAAAGTAAATAGTTAATTACATTACATTATGTTTGAGAACATTCAACAGGGGAAGATTGGGATAAATTTTATTTTTTAAAATATGAATTTCAAAAAACTATCTTCGGTATTTCAGTTCTAAGTGATAACTCCCAAGCTTGAATTTAACTGAAAACTATTGTGTATCGTGAGTTGAATGGTCATAAAATCGAAATGGTTTTTACTACTGTTACTATATAACTGAAAATATAGTTTAAATCCACCGAGGTAGGTGGGACGCTGGCTAATTTTACATTAAAGGTGCCTATACTAACTAATCATTAACGATTTAACTATATTTAATCTGAGAGATACATTTTTTACTTGTGTCTGTACGAAGCCTTCTTCTTTTGTACCTTCGGCTCAAAGGTAGAGTACTCGACATTAAACAAAATCGGGTTCCACTACGGTGCAAAAGAATCATTTTTCTCGGGAATAAAAAATAATTACACCATATTTACAATCACAGCGATTCCGTTCTAAAATAAACCTATATTTTCTTTAATATACAAAATATACAAAAAAAAATAGTAGCTTATATATACAAAATATATTTAAAAAATGCTAGCTTATATATACAAAATATATTAAAAAAATAGTAGCTTGAAAATAATTTTAATTAAATTAATTACAATATTAATTAAATTTTTAATTAAATCGTATATTTTTAAATAATTTATAATTCTTAATTTTTGAGGAATTACCGAAAAACATTTATTTAAAATTGTTACTCGATTGTACGTCAAAAATCATTAATAAATAACAGGCCAATAAATCTGTTTAATTATTCATTGTTGAATTAAAAACTTAAAAACGTTCTCAGTTTTTCTCATGTATTTTATGACTTAAAACTAAAATCTAAAACTAAAAAGTTTATGACTACGAAGCATTTACTAGTTCTTTTTTCTTCATCTATATATTTTGTAAGTACTACTACTAAGATTTTTAATTTTATTACCTTGTGGCTTAGATTTTGATACTTCTACGTTTTGTTATTATAAAGTTTCTATTTAAACAAATATGTGTTATTAAGATTTATCTCTTTTTTTTTATCCGTATATATTTGTATCAGGAGCATGTTTTATCAAAAATATTAGTCGGCTTTGACTCATTTATTGTGGTTAGTAGTTTATTGGATTTGTGTATAGCATTGTTTCAAAAGACACCACAAACCATTTTTTTACTCGATTTCTGCTTGGACAATAAAAATGTATTTCTGAATTCCTATTAGACGTTTTATCATCATTTATTAAGGATATTTTTTCTTTCTTTCTGACAGATATTATGGCATATGGGCCAGATTCCTTAGTGGTTCTGGAGTGGGTGATAGAGAAATCACTTCTCTATTTCTAACTCAATGTATTACTTTTTACTTGATGATTGATTTTTTAATTATTTAGAAAACACTTTTAGAATCTTTACTTCTCTTTTACGAACAAAAATACTTTTTAAGGATAACGAATAAAAAAAAAAAAGAAAAGAAAAATAATAGAGCAAAGTGATATTATAAAAATAACAAATAGTATAAAAAAGCAAAAAGCAAAAGAATGTAATGTATACATTGTGTGACATTAATATTAATGAGCAAATATTAATATTTTTTAGATGTAGTTTAAAAACGTGACGGTGTGATTTTCGAGGTCCACAAACGATCTTGGTGAGCGGGACATGTTCTTTCCAGTAGGGTATTATATTTCTTGACATCAAGAATATATCCCCCTTAAATGATTTATCATTTGCAGCCCATAGTATTAATTTGAATCCAATCTGCGTTCTTAAGCCCTGTTTTTTCCCTCTAAAATAAACAAATGACAATGTTTGATGTTTTTTAAATTGCCACCTTGAAAATCAATGAACGTGTAATATTTTTATAAGAACAGAAACAATCGTTGATTGTCATAACACTTTTAAAATTTCCCAATTGATTAAAAAACTGTACCAGCTTGAGTAAATGTAAAATACCTTTAACAGCTGTAATGCCATCGACATTTGTCATCAGTGGTGTGCAATCTTCGTTAGGTCCTCTTTAGTTAGTAACTTGTAGCTTCAAAGGTTTTAAAAGCAAAGTCAACAAAATAATTAAAATATCGAATTAGTTTTCCGTTGTTTTGGATTGTTCTGTTTGTTTATCAATTTTTTTTGGGGGGGGGGTGTGGTTGAGTGTTTTGACATTGACCACAATGTTTTGGGTTAACTTAAGAGTCGTTAGTCTGATTCCGAGTGATTGAGAGTTAATTTGGTGACGGTCAAAACAAATTAAATCCCTGGTCCCACACTGGCTAGAATATTAAGAATCCTTTTGATAAAAACGTTCTAAAAACAATATAAAGTAATTTGAATTATTTAAATAGTTTGTTTAAACTGTCTCAAAGTGTTTTGATTCAAACAGAGTAAGAAAAAAAAAGTCCGTCCCCCTGGGGCTTCTTAAACTAAGCAGATTATCCACGTGCTGGTATGACACACTAGTATATTATCTATTTCTATGTAAAAATCCGAAAGCAAGAAAGTACAAATTACTCGATTAAAATTTGAGTTACGAAAAAATGTATAAGGCAACAATTGTAGAGCATCAATAGTTTAACAAAATTTGCTCTATAACATTTTTCCATCGGACTCATAATACGGAGATATTTTAAATTTTCAAATTTCTCCCTAAATCCCCCTATTGCAGGTCTGATTTTAGCCATTAACGATTATGATCTCTAGTGTTGAATGAAACGGTTAAATATTAAGTGCGGTGTAGATCAAAAAACATTTTTGAGTCAAGTGAATTTGCGTGTAACTCATATAGTAAGACTGTAGAAAACAATATTTGGTATTTATGCTTGGAACAATGCGTTTTATGAGATGCCGGCTTATTCTTGGCGATGACTAAAAGTGGGGGTTTACTGAAGGCAGAAATTTAAAAAATGCTATTATGAGAAAAAAGTGTATAGAGCAATATTTATAGGAAATTAAATTTGATATAAGTTTGGTTATAAACAGATTTTTGGGTTACGTGATAATCGTGTATTTTATTTAAATTATTTGAGTAGGGTATGACTAGAAAGTGAATGGGTTACCAGTTATTGTTTCACATATGACCACCTTCCAGTTCTCTCCGCAAAGAAAAACAGGAGAATAAAGATGTAAGTTTACCACACCTCATAGCGTTGATTCTAGGTCCTAATAATAATGTGTTTTTCTTATAACATTAATCCCCGCTTTATGACATTCTTTTTTAATTTGGACGGAACGCGTACAGGTGTTAGTTCACCCTCTTCTGGCCAAGGAGACACTAGGGATTTTATTTAGTAACTTTTTCACTAGACAATTCCATTTGTCTACGCGAAAATTGTGGAAGTTTATTATATCCTAATTTTTTCTAACATATTTGAATTGGGTACCATAATAATATTTTAAATCATCTGTAAACTTTAAATCTTAAAAATGTATTTCTTAAAGATAGCCCGACACGTAGGATGTGCGTAATAAGCGAATTTCCTAACATGTGGGGCACTTATATATAGGCATTCCTAACACGTCTATTTCTATTTTGTTTCTACTATAGTTTATATTCCTACAAAAAGAAGGCAAAGAGTTAAGAAATGTTAGAGGTACAAAGTGAAATTCAACATGGAAAGCCACCTCTTCGGATTTAAACCACTAAACTTCTTATGTTAAGTCACAAACTTGCTTGGAAGAAATGCAGTGAATTTAATTTTCATTCGATTTGTTTTTCGCGTTAAGGCGTTTGTGCTAATTCACATACCGAGTTTAGTTTAGTTCAGTTGAGTCTTTTGTGCCAAATAAAATTGTTGACTCCCGCTATAATTTTTAGCGTATAACTCATTTATACTTAGGTATACGACGAAAGAGTATATAACACAAGTTACTCTAAATAACAAAATAAACAACTTTAGTTATGTGCATAATTGCCGAAAATGCAATTAGGAAACGAAATATTGCTATTTTTAATTTCAGCCCTCCCATATAACCCCCACTCCTGTTCGTCTCAGAGAATATTAACATAGCCTAAAGTTTAAGTTTGGTTAGTAATAATATATACCAAGTTTCATAAAATTCGGTTCAGCCGTTTATGCGTGAAAAGGTAACACACAAACAAACAGACACCAAAGAAACAAAATGCAGTTATGGTGTCTATGACATGTGAAACGAAAAGTTATCGTGAAATTTCGCGAAAAAAATCAATGTACAGACAGAGGTTACAATTTTATACATATATAAGATATATAGATATTCTGGAGTCAAATAAATAAAGCCACCAAGCTATAGATAATACTGACTATTTATTACATATTCGAAAAGTAACTGAGAATAAAAAATATGAAATTAATAGCCAGTATACCTTTATAAACTTATTTATTTGACCAAAATTTATAGCCTTATTGATTATTTATGTAATTTCTAATGACTGTTCCTTTTGACATTTTCAAATTCAAAGAAATATATTTTTTTACTGTTGTTTACAACGCCTTGTGAAGATTTAAAAACATTTTTCGGGAAAGTCTTTGACGTGAAAGAAATCATTAGCTTATTTTATAAAAATACTTCGTTATTTTAAATGTCAAACAAAATCAAGCCTTTACTGTTTCAACTCCTGAACTTGGACTCTCCAAATATTTAACGATACTTAAGCATTTCCTTTTTAGAATATTTGACGAGAATATGATTGACTTCCTTAGACAGTTCATGGTTCCGGCTTTCTATATTCTAGAATAGAGACCAGTTGCCCTTAAGTAATCAAATACCACCTGCCACCCTTCACCGCCGTCTCAACCATCTGGTCAAGGCAGGCATTTTGTTTCCTGCATTAGAGAACTTTTGGCTGTGAAGATTTTAATGTACGTACAATAATAAGTGTATACGTTTTTCGTTTTAAGTATTTCACTGTAGGTACAGAAATGAATAAATATTTTATATTTAAGATGAACGTTCAGTTAATGATTTAAGTTATTCATAGGACTTCACAGGGAATATATTGTTTAGTGAATCTGTTCTTACTTGAGTGGCTTCCTCTGTGTTCACACTATTCACTGAGTATGTTTTCATTTTTTAATAGAGATGTCAATAAATTTACAAATTAGAAAGATTTTACAGTGTGTTTAGTGTAATATGAAAATGTTTTTATTTTGTATTAAGTTGTTAGTCTAAACACGCTAAACAATTATTTTTGTTTTATTGAATTAAATAACAAACAATAATTCTCTTCTAAAAAGTGATTGCAATTAATCTCAAAGCGTTAAAAAATAGACAGTATTTATTTACCTACCCTCCACTTAGTGGTACAATGTGTTCTTACAAAGTTTAACGATTTTTTATATTGAGTATTGATGTATGTTAGATGGAGTACCCATGTCTGGCTACTGCCGAGCATTAGTTCCCTCATATGTTGGAGGGATTATGGCTTTGTTATGTACAGTTAATTGAGGTGTCATATTTCGTCCCCTCTCAAGAGAATAGAAAGCAGTTCTATTTCTCCCGAGAAAACTATCGACAGAAATTATCAACACCTCTTCATTATAATAATTATTGTGAAATGATATTCTGATGATTTTATGTGATGCAGCTTTATCAATTGTATAATATTATGACATCATGTGGTCAGTAGTCAACAATGTTGTCAGACTGTGAAAAAAAACGATATACAATTTATTATTGAGGAAGAGAAATGTCTAATAAATCTCTTTGACGTACTCCAGTCACAATATATAAACTGAACAAGGAATCCTTTATGACGATCAAAATACAATAGGTTGAGAAAATATATTACATTTTCTCTAAAGGGCAATTAAAGTTGATTTAGTTCACTTGTATTTTCACATTCTTTATTGGAATATGTCCAAAACTAACATGGTATATGTTGACTGGTAACGAGTTACTCAGAAAAAGCGTTTTTTGGAATTTGAAATTACAGGATATCCCCGAAATAATGTTATTTATTATATAGCAATAATAAAAAAATTAAATCCAAACATAACTTTTAATTCCTTGTACGAAAGCAATGAAATTATTGTAATAGCAAAACATCTGGGTTTCAGAAATTATCCTTTTTGGCCCTGCTAGAAAGCATTTTGACTAGTTTAGGTTTGACGTCTGTACTTATCTCGCATAACTAATGAATGAAATTTCATATTTAGGACTGTCGTGTTGTCTAGCCTTTCCTTTTGTTCCAAATCAACTATTAAAGTGGTGGGTTTAGAGCGGGCGAAACAAAATATTGCAAGTTTCTTCTTGCCTATCTGAGAGAAAATTTGTATAGACCCGTTTATGTCTGCCATGAAAAGATTATATAAATCTATATAACTTATATTGAATGACATTTTTCAATTCGATTTGTTGAAAGGGACATATCGCATATTACTGTCAAATGAAATCATTTTAAACGAAATATCAAAATATTATTGCTTACTTAATTTAATGGGACTATAAGTAAGTTATGAGATGTTATCAGATTTTAATATTCCCCAAAACAAGGGATTTCTTTCATTTTCATTGTTCTTGTATATATATTTTTAAAGTTTTTTTTTCTACCGTAACACTTTTCATATGTTTATTAACTGAATAAATAATATCGTTAGGTTACTCAAAGTAATTAACTAGTGCTGTTACATTTGGTTTAGAACCGAAATCTACAACTTTAATATGTAAGTCATTATGATAAACCTTAGGCATCGAGAACCTTTTCTCGTTTCACATTTCGGATATTACTATATTTAAATAATGCAAAATTTAATGAAGATAAAAATTCTTGGGTCTAGTTCTTTTAAGTAAGAGAATCAAGAGTGTATATGAGTTAGTTCCATCGGGATTAGATCAGGCTTAGTTTTGCAATATTTGCTATGAGTGATAGAGATTCCGGATTCTGTGATCAGATAACTTAGTAATAACAACTAATTACTAACTTGACATTTCATAAACGAAGTTGAAGAGCTCAATTGGTGTTTGTCATTTTGGGGCCAGTGGGAAAATATTAATATTTCCCATAAGGTAATATTAACCATTAGGTATTTTATAGAAACTTAAATTTGCCAGTTTTGGTTCGGGTACTGAAAATTTCATGAGCACCATTTTCGAATGGTTCAAACATTGTCGAGCCATGCTTACACTTTTTGAATTCACGACTCCTCTCCTCCCCCCCATGTTTAATTATAAACAGTTTATACAAATGATTATTTTCTCCTTCGATTATAGACTTAGGGTCGCGAGGAACTAGATTCCTTAGCTTTTCCTAATTCAATTTTAAAATGAATGTTCTTGTAGAAATGGCTTGAGTTAGAACATATATTTTTACTGTAATGAAAATATATTTTATTTAAAAAAACAAATACTTGACATCTTTAGTTTTCCCCCGGAACTCGTGATTTACTCATTATTAAAAATTACAATTTATTTACTCATTGTTGTAAGCTAAGCCTTCTAGAATCGTAAATGTTTAACGAGGGACTCCGTTTTATAGTGGTTAAGCACAACACCAAGTTTATCGGAAAAGTTATTTGTTAGAATATATTTAATTCTTATTTTACTTTATAAAAAGGACGAATGTTGTCAAACAGACAATATAATACACACTGTTAGAGCTACAGTTCATTTGTCCGTAAGGCACAAGGCCTAAATTACAGGGTGTGTGGACATGCACCATGTCGGGGGGTGGCTATCACAATGGAGAAGAGAAACAATACAACGCTCCCATGGCCAAAAGTTAGTAACATACAACAACATTTAGTCAATTTATGAAGCAATAAGGAAGTTTTTAATTTTTCTAGACAACCAACAACTTATAAAACCAATTTTAGAAGTTCATCTGTTTCAAATAAACAAACAACTACCCAGTTAATTTTTGACTTGATGAACATCTAGATGCAAACTAACGAAAAACTATTTAGCCACCCTTAAAGTACTTTATTTGGATCATGTTCGGGGCAACAGAGATTTGATTGTTGAATTGTTATGAGCATTTGGACTCTTTCGGATCCATTAATTTTTATTTGAAGTAGTTTTCATTAGATATACATAGTTGATGGAAAAAACAAGGCAGAAAATAAAATATGTGACACGTACTGACACGCTCTGTTATGTATTGGAGTTGTCATAAACACTCTCAGCTGCATAATGAATTATGTTTTCAACACATACTAATGTTGAACATTTATTAAGACATAGGCCTTTAATTTTTATTAGGAGGAATTTTCTACAATTTAATTTTTTTTGAAACACATTAAATGCTATAGGCGGTTTCGTTCATGACATCTTAGTGCTCTATGAGCGAAAGACTTCAGGACTCGGTCCCTGACAAAATATCTTACAAAGGACTGTTTATTGAGCTCTCAAATTAAACGCTCTCCAAAATTAAATTTCAAGACATTTCTATTATGGTACATTACTGGCGTATTTGACATAAGGCATATAAAACACATAGCGTATGTTGGTGACTTGAAGATTATTACCTGGGTGTAATGTGCCCGGAATATTGTCATCAAGTTTTAACTTTATTTTTCTTGATCATTTCCTTTTCTCTATGAACAGGGCCCCGCTACCATATGTGCAAAGTGTGTAATGCACATGGGCGCCATCCTTTAGGGGCGCCAAAACCAAGGTCCCAAAAAAGAAATTTAGATTTTATTCTGTTTATTTCATTTTGATATTTTAGTCTACAAATAAATATAACTTATAAAGTTCAGTTCTTAACTTTATTTCAAGCACCTACCTACCATAAAAAAACAGATAATTCAAAATGCCTTAAGGGGCGCCAAAATCCTTTTTTGCACACAGGGGCCAGTAGCCCTTACGGGGGCCCTGTCTATGAAAATTATATGATATCCAAGAAAGTAATCTCATTGTAGATAAATTATTCAACTCTTTGATGACGTTAAAGAATTTGATTTTAAGAGGAGGATTAGTACTGCATATGTATTATTATTTTTTGTCATTAATCAGCAGCATTAAGGTAGGCTCTTTTCAAATATTTTACGTAATTGTTTCCATTTATATTTTTCAATTTAGCCTACACATATGAAATTTTAGTTTTATTAAATTATAATTATTATCAGCATTTAAAGTATGACGCTATATTTACAAAGTGTATAATCCATAGAATGAAATGAATTGACTTAAATAGAATGAAGACGGAAATGCAAGTTCATCCTCAAGTCAAAAGGCTATGAACAGCTTCTCTTAGTTTTGTAATCAGTATAAAATCCTGAGTGATTGGCCATAAATGGATTTCGTAATCATATTGAATATTCAATCGGCATTTATGGGAGCATTGATTGGAAAAAAAATATTATAGTCATTTATTTAATGTTAAAGTATTTCTGTAATTAGAAAAATTTGTATGTTTATTTCTTGAACAGGAGGCTCTGGTTAGCTATGTGTGTTAAGGCGTTGTTCACTCGTAAGTCTAGAGTCTTGGGTTCGATTTGGGAATCAGATGGGCCCGGAAAGTAGAAATTAATTCAGTAACGAAGTCTTAAATCAAATACTTAGTCTCACCCTGGCTAGAAAGGGGTGGTAACCTGTAGATAAGCCATCCGAATTAGCTGTAGTTGCACAAAGTGAATGTTAATAAATAGCATTTGACACTTAATACACAGTTAAGTCGGTTTTATTTAAAATTTTAGTAACCTGCAGTAAAAGAAATACGCTGAGGTGACATCAGGTGTTCGAGACTAGAGTGTATTTAGTTATTACCACTTGTTCACGTGATAATATAGTCTTACTCTAGTAATCTTTATGAATTCCAGTGGTGCAATAAATAACTGTTGCCCGCCAGACACGTTGCCTCCTTATCTCATCATTATTTCTCTGGGTACTCAGGCAACTATTGTGAAACTACCAGTCTTAGGTTGAATTGACACGTAATAGACATTTTCTTCTCTCCAAGTACACAATATTCTTCACTTTCAACAACACTATTGTGAAATAATCGTCATTTGCCACATGAGTTTTTGTAAGGTTTTATGAAGCTGTAAACCCCACTGAGTGGGGCCGTACAAAAATTCATAATTTAGAATTTTAACATCTATTTTACGATCATTCATCTTACTATGAATTAGAACCCATTTGACGGACTTTCCGTTCAATACCTTTATAAGTGCTCTTTTATGTAAACTATTAAGTTATAATAACTTATTAAAGTAATAATACTCAATTACCATGGGTGATTTTTAAACAAATAAACACAAAGATTAATTTTAGAATCCACCCAAATTGAGAATTCTGAATTTCATGCGTAGTAATATGGCTACAAAAAATCCAGCCCATCTATTAATTTATTGAAATAAAGAAGAACGGTTTTGTATTAAATCTAGAGCTAGCAAATATTCATAAAATAAAAAAAAAAAAAAAACTTCTCTTACTCTTAGAGAATTTTCTATTTTACAGTTATAATAGTACAAAATCAAATCTTAGTAAATATATAGCTAATTACAAGATCTGTTTGAATTTGAAAAAGTAATGCAGCACACTCACACACAAACACACCCACATAAATGTGTGTGTGAATATATATATATATATATATATATATATATATATATATATATATTGTGGTTTTTGGATGGCCTGTGGACGGGATCTATGAATGTCAATGCCCTTTGATATCCCGATGGGGCTGAGACCGATCTTCTCACTAGACTCAAGTCAGACACAAGGCAAAGAATGGATGCTTCTTTAACATTTTGGTAAACAGAACTAAAAAATATACACTCAACTGATGAGTGTAATGACTTTGACATTCTCAGAATTTATTACAACTTTAAAAATATTATATTGGATAACTGCTCTAATTGGAACTTATAACCTAACGTTATTATGTATATTTTGGTCTAAATCGCGCAACAATAATTACGTTATTATTAATCACACTTCAGTTTTGAATTTTATCTTTGTTTGGTCCATTGATATGTATTTAGTTCTTTTTAATGAGTTCTATTTCTGTGTCTGAGTTCTATTTCCATGAGTTTTGTATATCATTGCAGTTTGTTTTGATAATTTAAGCTTTTGTGGTCTATTTCTTTTTGTTTTCCATTCCTGTTGTGTGTTCTGTTTCTATTTGTTCTACATTTCTGTTTTTATGTTTTTTCTGTTTTTGGGTCCTTTTCTGTTTTTTGTTTTTTCTGCTTTTGTTCCTTTCCTGTTTTGTGCGTCCTTACCTGTTTTTGTGTTCCTTTTCTATTTTGTGTTCCGTTTCGTTGTGTTTTTTCTTTGCTTTTTTGGTACTTTTTTTTTTAACTTATAAAGCTTTTGTTTTTGAGCAACATCGCCATTGCTGCGAGGCTTCAAATAAATAAACAATCTCACTTCGTAAATCTCGAGTGGGAAGTTCGATTCCGGCTGGGCAGTAGGAATTTATTTAGTGCCGAACTTATGATATAAAACCCTTTGTCCCACCCTAGATAGAAAAAGACGGTAACCTGTAGATAACCTGTCCCAATTAGCCAGAGTTGCATAAAGTGGATGTAAATAACATTTTATTTAACAACAATTAAGAGTACTGAATCAATTGAAAATGATCTTGACAATTAGACTATCTAGATAAAATAATAATGTGCGAGAGTTCCAACTGCCGTAGAATAGTGAGCTGAGAAAAATAAATAGGTCTACAAATAGGGACAAATTGATGGTCAATATTAATATAACATGAGTGGTGTAAAATGATGGGAAAGAATGAAGGGTAAATCAGAGAAGGGATTTGGATGAAAGGTAGCAATCAAATCGAAGCCGGTGACAGGCAATAGGTAAATATGGATTGACAGCTGTGATTGGCCACAACTTGAAGGGGTCGATATGGAACTGAGGTCATCGCCACAAGTACAGTCCTCTTTTGCTGCCCCAGCTGAGGGTATAAGCAGAATTCCCTTATGTATACAATTGGCTATTGAGGTACTCCTTCTCTGGCGCGATTTTCTTAAAGTGTCCTCATATTTCTTAGTAGATCCAAATTTCATTCTATTCAAATTTTATTTTCACATTTTTATTATGAAATATCTCTGTTTTCTTAGCTATAGCTCTTTGATTCATATTCACAAGTATAAACGAGTTCCTAGAACACATAAACATCAACAAACACTCAATTACTATTTTATATGATAAAAAAGTTACAATTTTGATTTTTTTAAATAAAAACAACAAAAAAACAATATCTCAAAGGAACATTTATATCTAAAGTTTTGTCTTAACACATTTGGAGGGTGGGACGCACATGAAGGCGGTCACGCGATTAGCCGAACATATTACCACAAAGAGGGCTCTAAAGAGTGTTTTTGGCATTTGATGCATTTCAGGGGAAATAGTTGGCCTTGTATGTGCTAAATAAGGAAATATGCTATTCAGATTATTGTAACGACACAATTTCTTTTTATTTTTTTAAATGTCTATAGATCCTACCGAATAGCATTTGGTTATTTAGTTTTACTTCTATGACAGTTGGGTTCAGAATACTCTGTCAATATTTATTTCTATTTCTCTGAAAAAAAAAAGTTTGATTGTGCTAAGGCCCGAATACAGGTAATTTCGCTTCCCATAGCTGTTTAATTCTAAATATTAGATCTTTAGTTGGCTAAGTTGACTATTATTGTATCTAAAATCTACAGCCGGTCCTGTTCCAATGAACATCAGGATATTCTGATTTTTAGAGGGAAGAGCAAACGGAAAGGGAGTGCCACTAGAATATGATGTGGCTTTCCCGTTGTTTTCTTTATCAGATCATCTAACAACAAAGACAACAGGAAAAAAAATCGATTGAAAATAATATAGTCATCAATGGAGAAAGTTTCACCCTAGGCCAGAATTCGTAGTCATTTCTCCAGCCTACATATGCTGCCCAATAATATGAAGTAGCCAGCATGTGTTCTTTCCAGTTTTGTCTCACTGAAATTTGAAAGCCCATGAAAATTTAGACAAGAAAAATATGCTGAAATGTATGAAATAGATAGACGATAAATTAGATACCGGGGTTTGCGATCATCGAAGAGTCTTAGTTAACCCAGTTATATTATGATCGAAAGGATTGCTGATTATTCGTTAATGAAGATACACAATCAAAAGGAAAGAGGATATTTCGGTACTTATTATTATCGGAACGGCTTTGGTATCATTTAAGGAGAACACATATAGATCACAGAAGTTGTGCAATAGCTATGGAAGATTGTTTTTTTTTTTTTTTAAATTAAAATTAATTTCGCAAATAAAGAAAATAATACTTAAATAAATGAACAAAGTATGAAAAAGAGAAAACAAATTAATATTGTGCATAACAACAAGTTGTCGTAGGACGAGAGGGGAGATACTATCTCGTGGGAACTAACATTGTACTAATGAGGAAATTAGAAGAGACACAGGTAGGGACGGGTAGCTTGTTCAAGCCCTTAAGGAGCTCCCAGTGGAGTTGGGAACTGTTACTACAAAGAAAAAAAAAAAAAAAATCCTTCACGTAGGAGATGCGTAAACTACGCAGATTTCTGTAGTGCAGAAATTACACTTAACTTGTGGTGTTTGATCTTAATTCACCATTTATTCTCTATTTCTCCCGTAGTAAGAAGCTTTTGTAAACAGGACTTGCTGGACATGAGATGTTCAGGGGCTGTGTTACTCACCCCCCCCCCCCCCGCCCCCCCCCACCCCCCGCCCCCCCCCCCCCCCACCACCCCCCACCCCCCCCCCCCCACCACCCCCCCGCCCGCCCCCCCCCCCCCCCCCCCCCCCCCCCGACCCCCCACCCCCCCCCCACCCCACCCCCCCCCCCCCCCACCCCCCCCCCCACCCGCCCCCCCCCCCCCCCACCCCCCCCCCCCCCCACCCCCCCCCCCCCCCACCCCCCCCCCCCCCCACCCCCCCCCCCCCCCACCCCCCCCCCCCCCCACCCCCCCCCCCCCCCACCCCCCCCCCCCCCCACCCCCCCCCCCCCCCACCCCCCCCCCCCCCCACCCCCCCCCCCCCCCACCCCCCCCCCCCCCCACCCCCCCCCCCCCCCACCCCCCCCCCCCCCCACCCCCCCCCCCCCCCACCCCCCCCCCCCCCCACCCCCCCCCCCCCCCACCCCCCCCCCCCCCCACCCCCCCCCCCCCCCACCCCCCCCCCCCCCCACCCCCAACGACCCATAAGCAAGGTCCCAGGCCTAATATTGCCCGCCGGTTGTTCTAATGAGATAAGTAAGTAATGTACTGATTGTATTGACGCTAGTTGAGTGACTGGGATTTGAGCCGGGGCGCCGGTCAACCATTAGCCTTTTGTCCACTGGCTACCTCGCTCTTCCGCTCTCTCTCCTGGATATCCTTATTACATTCCTAATAGCTACTTCCACCAACCCTCTTGTCTCTCTCTCTCTCTCTCTCTCTCTCTCTCACACATCCTTTACTACTGCTGCCGCACCTGAAAGATGTTCAAACGCCGGCAATTCTTGCGAATTTATTTGTTGAAGTTTTATACCTTGAGTTTGAGCAGAATCAGGACGGAATTCTAAACCCATCCCCGAATGTAGGCGCGATACACCTGATGTTGGCTGGCAGGGGTGTATGCAGAAAATACGTTTATCTAAAAAATATTGATTTTTGCGACAGTTTTCCCTTAGGGGGAATCAGCTGTTGATGTACTCGGACGAGGTTTTCGACGAATTTCTTTAATGTCCCCACTGGTACCAAACTTGATCTTTAATTGTTTTATGTAAATTGGAAGATCAATTTCATTAATGGCTGAAATCGGACAAGTGGGAGGGTGGATTTAGGAGGGGAATTTCGAAACTTCAAAATATCTCCGTTACAATACGTCGGATCGAAGAATTGTATAGAGCAAATCGTATTGAAATGTCATGTTCTATAAATGTTATTAAATGCATTTTTGCTCTATCCAGATTACCTACCGAGATATTTGCATATTTTAATTTTCGCCCTTTGGTAAACCCCCACTCCTACTCATGTCATATTGACAGTAAAGTGTTACATTATGAAGCATATTATTTGAAGCCTCCTGTTACGGCACATCAGTTCTCGTGCTCACTGACCGTCGGAGTGGCTGTACCTCCGACCTCGTAGTACTATTGAGATATTAAACCTCAAAGCTTCGAAAGGTCACTGACTCGGGTCATATGTAGATACTAGTGTGTATCTGTTTGGAAAATTGCTATTTTTTACGGTTTCTCATGACTTGAGCTCAAACGGCTTGGAAAATAGAAAGCAAACGTAAAGAACAAAATATTTTGAGAATTCACTATCCCATAAAGAACTTGTCATCATAATTTCAGTAGCCTCGCCCGCCTGTGGAGCTTTTCTAAACAAAATAACAGAATGTTATACGTTAAAACCTTATCATCACCGATGGTAATTAATCTTCAATCTTTATCAAGATGGTATTTGATAAGTTACTTCTTTTAGAATAATTAGGATGAGAATGTATGGTTTTTGGTCTTAAGGCCCACCCAGATCTAAAAAAAATCTTAGATAAAAATTGTTTTAAAATTTGATTATCTATGGGATCTCCACCATTAAAAATATAATTTCATATTGGAAATTCTAAAGTTAAGGAAAGGTACTGGGGGTTGAGTTTCCAGCAATACCACAGGATTTCCATCCCTTCCAGAATTAATCTTTTAACTTTTTTTTTTCCAAGAACAGGAAGGAGACTAACGGGCCTTTAATAGTTGGCATTTACTTCTTCCTGGCCTAGTTTCAAAATAGCACCTTCAAGGAAATACATCTGACCAGTCATCCCTACTAGATCTGCAAATGTGCTTCCGCAAATCGGCTATTCATTTTTTTCTTGGGGCACTTAATCATGTAGGATAAGTGTTTAGAAATACCTTCATCATTTAACCATCGGCCTTATCCAACTAAACATTTTTTTTTTTTAAATATAGATTTAATAGATATAATATTTATATTTGTCTGTTACCGCTCTAGCGGTCACAATTTTTGTTTGATCGTTACCATACTCGATATTTAGTCGTTTTATGTAAAAAGAAAGACCAAGTTCGTTAACAGCTGAAATTGGACCAGTGGGAGGGGGGGGGGGTTAGAGGGAAGGATTTTCGAAAATTCGTAATATCTCTTTTACTATATGTCGGATCGAAAAATTGTACAGAATCATTCTTATTGCAAATTAAATTTACTATAAATATTGTTGTATAAATTTATTCTCTATCTTGAATATTAACCGAGATATTTGCATTTTTATTAAATCTGGGAAGCTAACGGACGGGGGGTTCTCGCCAAAAGCTTGATCGGCCGTTTCCTTAAGTGCTCAACTCTTGTGAAATTTCTCTATTGTAAAACTTGGAACTTGTGGGAAATCTGCTTAGTTTACGCAGCCCCTGCGTGACGGACTTTTAGGATACGTTTCCAATAATTAACCATAATTCAGTTGTTTGCACAAACTACAGTTTTTTAAGCTGGCGAATATGAAAATATTACTTTTTTATACTTAACAAGGAATGGCCATATGCAGTAGTTAAAGAAGAAAAATTAATACTAAATTGAACTTGTTTTAACGACTATTGATTATCGATCAATGAGGCGCTTTTTTCTTGGCTCTCTTGTCTTACCAAGTGTTATACCCGTATAGCCAACAAATTAAATCATATGGATATTCTAAGCCCCATCGTGTATTTGGATAACTCTTTTCTTTAAATAAACCTAAAACATTATTTAGGGCGTAATAACCCAGTAGTTTCTAGCCCCAAAAAACAGTTAACCTAACCTCTAAACCTATTCACGAGGGACGAATAGTTATGGAAACGGACACCAGAGCTCTCGGCGGAAAGTCTGAACAAATGCAAATATCTCGGGTTTTCGATCCAACGCATAATAAAGGAGATATTTTGAATTTTCAAAAATCCCCCCTCTAAACTCCCCCTCCCACTGGTCCGATTTCAGCCATTAACGAACTTGATCTTCCTTTTTACATAAAACGATTAAATTCCGACTTTGGTAACGATCAAACAAAAATTGCGACCGCTAGAGCGTTAACAGACAAATATATATATATATATATATATATATATATATATATATATATATATATATAATTTTGAACGGACCTCATTTTCGTCATCTCCTGGGTAGACATTTGAAGAAATTTTTCGAAACTCGCATCATGAGTACGACCCCAATAGCTGATTTCCCTTAAGGGACATCTGCTAAAACTGTTAAGATAGGCGAACAGAAAACAGATCTAGTCTTTAATGAAGGCCCCATTTAAGTTAAAAAAGGCATTTGTTAAAATTTGCAATTTGCATCCTTTTTAAACAGTGCTGTTCGTTCTAGCACATTTCCCTAAAACCGGGAGAACGGTGGTGGGTTTAGTGTGAAAAAAAAATCCATCTAACTCAGTTAATGTTAGTCTAATGAATAAATATGAATTTCCTACAATTTTTGTTCTATACAATTTTTTTTTTTTAAATCATATTGTCCGGGGAATTTGTGTTTTCTTTTGGTTTCAGTCTTCTGTAGCCCCCACTCTTACTCATGCGATTTTCACTTACAGCAAACTGAACCTCTAAACATGTTACGAACAGCTTAAATTTCATGTTATAGATAAGATAGTGTCAGAGCAGCAACGTGTCCAACACGTGGGAAATCCACTACGTATTACAAAGTATTATTTTGTCCAAAGGGGCTCAGTTAGCCATGTGAGTTAAAGTTAACCTTAATCTCACTTGGTAAACCTAGAGAGGCGAGTTCGATTCTCGCCTGGGCAAAGGAATTTATTTAGTGACGGAATTCATTAAATAAAATCCTCAGTCCTGGTCTGGCTAGAAAAAGGTGGTAACCTGTAGATAACCCGTCCCAGTTAGCCTTAGTTGCAAAAAGTGGACGTTAATAAATAAATAATTATTTTGTCCAAGCTATCGACCGCTCAGACTCGGGTCGGCTATTGGAGGAACTATTACGAATATAAACTAGACTATGTATTCGTTTCTCTAATTTGCAATATAATAATTTGTAATATGTATATCCTTTTTGAAGCACCCTGTACTTAAAATAAAGTTTTGAAGACATTAAATATTTTAGTGTATTTCTCTCTTGCTCTTGTACCCGTATGACGGACTTTTAGTATTTAGCCCTTAACGCCTTTAACAATCACTTCAATAAATCATAGTAAGAGTTAAAGTTTCCGATAGTTCTGAATGAGGTAGTGAGCGGGCTGCTACAGAGCATGCTCTGAGACACACTTCTCGCTGGGAGAGTGTTGCTCCATAGTTAGTGAGTAATTAGTTGTTATTGTTGTTGGCATTTAGTGCTATCGATAGGAGGCGCATCATTGTGCTTTGAGAGTGAATGCGGCGGTCTTCATCAAGCAATCGGCTCATAATGAGAACAGTCGCCTTCCCATTGTGCTCCTAATGGGCTCTTACGCTATCTCCATCCCGAGCAGCACATGATCTCGGCGAGGAGGAAACTGACTCCCTGCAGACCGGCAAGGCGGTTTTACCCGCGTTCGGAAGCCGATGACAGATAACTTAAAGGCCTTGTCTAAAAAGATAGTGGAGTGGGTGAAGGCAATTTAGTGGATAATGCTCTAGGCTACTGTCCAAGAGATTCGAAACCCGGATTGCACTGAAAATTGTAGTGTTCTCCCGCGGTCCACAAATGTAACATCTTCGTACTTCGCCACCAACCCTGTAAACTTCCGCTAAAACCGTGTGGCATGCCTTTGCGTTATAAAGGTTATTGAAACAAAAATTTAAAACATCCTTCTTCAAAGGTGGAATTGACATAGATCTTATTATACTTAAAATGATGTTTTGAAGACATTAAATCTATTAGTATATTTCTAAAAGATTTAATCGAAATCAGCTATAGTGTTGTACACATGACGCGGTTTTCAAAGATGTCATTCAATCCTATATACGATAATGAGTTCTGTTCAAAATTGCATTTAATATATACAAATATACTAAATATTAAATTCCATAATAAACATATTGGTATAGCCTCAGTAGCTATTTAATAGCTGAACAGCAAGATGGTTTGAGTTTTAGAAGTGAGTGAGCTAGTTGTAGCTGCTTTATGATTCAGCTAGTTGTAGTTGTTTTATGATTCTGCTAGATGTATTTGTTTTACGAATAAGCTAGTCGTACCTGTTTTATGATTCAGCTAGTTGTAGCTGTTTTAGGAGTAACATAGTCATAGTTGTTTTAAAAGTAAGCTAGTTTAGCTGTTTTATGATTCAGCTTGTTTTATTTGTTGTACGAGTAAGCTAGTCGTAGCTGTTTTATAATTCAGCTAGTTTAGCTGTTTTATGATTCAGCTTGTTTTATTTGTTGTACGAGTAAGCTAGTCGTAGCTGTTTTATAATTCAGCTAGTTTAGCTGTTTTATGATTCAGTTAGTCGTAGCTGTTTTATGATTCAGCTAGTTGTATTTGTTTTACAAGTAAGCTAGTTATAGCTGTTTTATGATTCAGCTAGGTGTAGTTAAACAATGAACAAGCTATTTATTGATATATTTTATTGTTTAAGTTAGCTTTAACTATAATATGATTCAGTCAATTGTAACAGTTTTATAATTAAGCTACTTGTACTTTAATTAGCAAGCTCTTTCTAGCGGTATGAATTAGCTATTTGTTAGTGCTTTATTTATTGTGGAGCGTTCACTAAGAGGCAATATTGATCATCAAAAATAACATATATAAATAAAAATACGGAAAACAGTAACAGAAAAGATTAAACACTACTATTAGAACAAAGCAAACTATGAACGGAATAAAAAAGACTGATTTATGTTAAAGGTATTTTGGTAATTTTGGTATTCCACATTAAAAGAATTATTTTGATGCTTTGTGAGATTCTGACGTAGCTGTTTGATAGTTGGCAATTTCAAGTACTTTATTAATAATTACAGCAATTATTTGTAATAAAAGTTTTATTATTAATTAAAATTTTATTAGTATTGTTTAAATTGTGTGGCTAGTATATAGTAGCTTTAATTTATAGTGATGTAAGTAAGGATTATCAAGATAAAAGATCTCATTTGAAGCTAGCAGTAGCTTTAGTAATTTCTATTTTAGAGTCGTATTTTCAGTAGAAGCTTTTCAATGCTCGCATATTCTTCACAGTTTATTCTAGCACACATATATTTACAGTAATTTCAAGTAAATTCTAAAAATTTAATGATTTTATAACGATGAGAGTAGATTAATATGAGCATGGCGTTGAGATTTAGTATTTAGCTTACCAATATTTTGTGGTGAGTAGTGGTTTTCATTTAATACTATATTAGGGATAACTAGTAGCTTAGTTGTATGATTTTTAGAGTAGTAATTATTTGATTAAATATTAATTTAAAAGCAGGTCTTAGGTACGAAATATTTAAATAATATTTTCTTAATATTACAAAAGATATAGAGGGGGAGAAAATAACGGCCCAATCACAATACAATTGTGACTGTCATCTATTGAAGAACTAATTGTTAATATTGTATTAATTCTGTGATGAAATGTCAATTGTACTAGTTACCTGTTCTACGTTAACACGAGTAAATGTTGCTAAATAGTTGTTAAACGTCTATTATTTATTTATTGCCTTGTGGAACGAGGTACAACCACTTAATATCGGTATTATGATACTATTGGCAGTAGTTAAGTGCTTGTATTGTTGAGGGAATTGTAACCGTTTACTGTTTGCTCTAGTGGGCGAGCGAAGACTAAAGTGTTCGGGAGGAGATCCTCCTTCTAACGACCTAATCAGGCGAGAGTTTAGTCTGTGTTTTTTGCGAGGGTCGTATTGAATAGTATCGTGTTACAGGGATTGTGCCGAGGGCAGGCCAGATAATAGCCATGATATGGATAACATTATCCGTCACACGATATCCAACAGCCATCCTATAATCGCCCTATTAGTTAGAATATCAGTATCCCTCGTCGGATCGGCTCCTTCAAGCCTTCCTAGATTCTTAGATAATGGGGAATCTAGGCCACTGTCTAGGATCACTGTCAGTCGTCTATTCATTGTTAGAAATGAATGGAACAGCTGTTTAACTGATGTTTAACTCACCTGATTTTAGAAGATTGCCCATAAGGGAAATCAACTATTGAGGTCGTACCCATGACGCGATTTTCGAAAACAATTTTCGAATTTCAAATGTATATATATATATATATATATATATATATATATATCTGTTAACACTCTAGCGGCCGCAATTTTTGTTTAATCGTCACCAAACTCGGTATTTAATCGTTTTATGTAAAAGGAAAGATCAAGTTCGTTAACGGATGAAATCAGACCAGTGGGAGAGGAGAATTTCGAAATATCTCCGTTACTATACATCGGATCGAAAATTTGTATAAAACCAATCTTATTGCAAATAAAAATAATTCCTATTACATACATTTATTCTGTATTTTGAATATTAACCGAGATATTTGCATGTGTATTAAGTGTGTGCTGGTAACGGACGAGATGATTAGGTGAGGTCGGTTCTATTCGTTTCTGCCGAAAGCTAGTTCGGACGTTTCCGTAGCTGTTCTCCTATGGAGATTTCTCTATTGTATAACTTCACGTGGGGATTCTGCTTAGTTTACGCAGTCCCTTTTAGACGGACTTTTAGAAACTCCACTTCTCATCGGCATGGTTACTTCAAGCCTTCATATAGTCTTACCTTATATTCCTAGAAGATAAACAATTAAAGCCAATGCTAGGGAGCGCTGGCAACCGCCTATTCATCACTCGCAGTGAATGGAGACAGCTGTTTAACCTTTAGACAACAGTTGACTTGGAAGCTCCACCTTTCGTCGGCAGAGTAACTTCAAGCCTTCATATATTCTTGGTGATGAACCATCTAGGCTAGTACCTGGAATCATTGGCAGTCATCCATTTATCAGTGGAGCATATAGGAAGACCTGCTTGTATTATTTCGGCAACACCACGTTATGGAAACGCCAGTCTGGATCTAGGTTTTAGAATTGAAAATCAAGGTCTTACTATTTGTTATACATTATATCAAGAATATTAAATTGGTATTTGACAAATATGAACCTGTTTTGAGATTTAAGATGATTAAGGTGTCGATTCTTGATTCTTTCGTTTATAAATATTTTTTAAATTATTATTTCTTTTAACATTATGAGAAAACATAACAGGTATTTCTTACACAATTAGTATATTTAAAAACGAGTGTTCTATCGAAACATGCAATCCATCATCAGTGCCTTGTCAACATACAAACAATTCACGTATAGAGTGTGAAATTCTGCAAACAACTATTTATGTACACTATTTTTACATATTTTATGTGTAAATTGTGTGTCGGCTAGGCCCAGGTGATAGAGTGCTTGTTCGGGAAAGCATTCTTTCGGTTTTAAATATTCTAGTCGTGGAAGGAAGGCATGTTAAGTCTTTTCTTCTGGATAATCCGTCGTCCTGCACCTTTCTATGAAAAATAGCGTCATCATTAATTGTTGTATTGCACTTTTCCTTTTGGATAGGAGCCCAAAATAAAGTTTCTGCTAAGTCACTTTTTTTTTTCTTTGGTTTTTTTTTTTAACTGCTGCAAAATAGATTGTAGAAAAGAGGGAAAGACCTGTTAAGCAGATTTTGACGGTATGATATACATTTCTTCATCTGCTCAAATAGAGACTAAATTTATTTCTCATTTCGATATTAATTCAATGAACCTAACACAAAAATCGAAATACCTTGTGTCATATTAGCATTTCAATATGCTAAGATCTTTCCGAGGTTCATATATTTCAAGACTTCCAAAACTCTAAAATAATGTAAAACCAGAGCAGGGTATAGCTGAAAAATGATATTATATATGATACATTTTTAAAAGGCAACTAATAAGTGGTTTTCGACAACGCTTAAAGGCTTCATCTTCAACTGTTTTCGGCTTTTTCGTCGTTTATAAGAAATATGTTTGTGGAGTGTAATGAATTTTTTAATTGCTAAACAGGGGGCTGAGGTTAGCCATGGGAGTTAAGTGTTAACCTTAATCTCAGAGTCCTATCCTAGAGTGGCGAGTTCGATTCTTGCCTGGGCAAAGGAAATTATTTAGTGACGAAATTCATTAAATAACATCCTAAATCCCACCCTGGCTAGAAAAGGGTGGTAACCTGTAGATAACTCGTCCCAATTAGCCTGAGTTGCAAAAAGTGGACGTTAATAAATAATAAATAAATAAATAATAAATAAAAATTGCTAAACTTAGGTTTGACAATGCCTACCTATTAGATTTTTGATATATCTATTATGCGTATCTTGGTTCTGGACACATCATACCTTAGATCGTTCAAACAAAATTTCTGTTTATTATTTTTTCATATTTTTCACTACGTCGAGAATAAAAATATCCATCATCACTTATCACAGCTCACTTCATGGGATCTATCTTGCGCAGCCATTTTCTAGCTACTGACTTTGTAAAATAATACTTTGAGTTTTTTGTGCATATTGCTCCCTTACATTTCTTGTGCCGTAGTTAGGATGCCACCTTCTACCAGCTTTCGTCTTATGAATCCTTCTAGCCTACAAGAAGTATAATAAAGTCCTTAACACAGGGGCTGCGTAAATTAAGCTGATTTCCCTCCTGAAGTTTAACAATAGATAAATCTACACACTGGTAACACAACACCATCGTGAATATTAAGTGAATAAATACAAACGGTAAAAAGAAATCGTTCAGTCAATTTTAATAATTTTCTGACGGGAAGCATTTGAAATGTAAAAACAATAATACGTCTGCCAACCACTCACAATGCCAAAAAGAAAGAAAAACAATTACTGAAATATTTCAGAATATAACATATTAATTTTATTGAAAACTATTTATTACATCTAGTACTGTAATTTATAACGAATCAGCATAATTTTTATCGCAATCATTCACAGTTTAGTAGTCCATGAACTTAAGAAAGGGTTGGGGGTTCACCGGAACATATTTGCTTGTAGGTATCTCGTATAATAAAAGACTCTGGAAAACAATATTTGGTATTTTATTATCGAATAAAGTGGTTTATAATATAAAAGAGTATTGTTTATGTAACATGAGTAGAAATGGGGGTTTGCTGAGGGGTAAAAACTAAAAAATGCAAATATCTCGATTAATATTCAAGATAGAAATGATTATAACAATATGTATAGTATATTTAATTTTCAATAAGATTAGTTCTGCATACTTTTCCAATCCAACGTATAGCATCGGAGATATTTTGAATTTTCAAAATTCTCCCCTCTAAACCCCCCTCCCCTCCCCTTGTCCGATTATAGCCATTAACGAACTCAATCTTTCTTTTCACATAAAACGACTAAATATCGAGTTTGGTAACGATCAAACAATAATTGCGACCGATTTGTCGGAAGAAATATATATATATATATATATATATATATATATATATATATATATATATATACACGCATACACACATACCCCCCAAACACACACACACAACACACATACACATACGGAGACACCCCTTAAGGGAAATCTGCTAATTACGAAAAAAATCCGTCACACAGAGGCTACGTTATCTAAACGGATTTTCTAAGTGCGTCACGTATTTGCATTTATCTCAAACCTTAAAGTTCAATGAGAACTTAGGCTTCAAATTAAGTCCTTTATAATGTAACAATATATTGTAAATATGACTTGAGCAGGGGGGGAGGGTTTACTGAAGGCTGAAAACTAAAAAAATCCAAATATTTCTGTTAATATTCATGATAGAGAAAGGATGTATATAACAACATTTATAGGAAATTAAATTTGCAATACCGACTTTTAAAAGCAAAGATTTTTCCTCTAAGGGAAATCAGCTACGTAAACAGTCGTCCAATTACCACTCAATCATGGACTAACTGTTTACCGGACTGTTGAATCATGGTGGTATTAGAGTCTCTATGCTTATGTTCTTTCTACTTTTTAATAGAAAAAAATCAAATAACTTGGGTTCTGAAATAATTTGGCGAGAAAAGAGGCGAGTTTCATAGTGTACATAACAAATCAGGAACAACTGTCTTTGAGATGGAAACAGAAGCACATTTTATTTGTGGTGCCAGTTTCTATTTACGTTATCTTGAAATATACATCCAGATAGAAAAAATGTTATAGAGCCAATTAAACTGTTAATACTGCCGAATTGTTGGTTTTTACTCTTTTTCGGTAGGTAAAATAAAGTATAATATTAAAATATACAATCAAAATTGATATTTGTGGTTGGAGAAGGCTGGTTACAAAAAATATTTAATTTCTGCTCGAAACCAAAACACTTGACTATTCGGAACATCCTCTAGACAACAATTGGGGGGATGTTTCACAAAAAATTGTCATGTTTTAAATTTGTAATAGGAATTTTTCTTAACCTTTATTGTATTTTTAATAGCTAATGATGACCTGCCAGCAGTAGATTAAATGTCTAAATAAGCATGCAAGCCATTTTTGAACTTCCTTTGGGCTATTGCACGTTTTTTTTATTCAAATTATTTCGTAAGACACGGTAGTTATTGATTGAGCTGGTAAAAAATTAAAAGTGAAATATATGAATTGTCGTTGTTGTCATGTAATGTGTTGAGGTAACCTCGAACTAAGCAATCTCTCTATACAAGAGTTTGCAGCAATTTTATTCCTTTACGTAAAGGAATGGAAGTGTTCTAATCGTGACAAATTCAATTATCAGATTTCAACTATATTATCCGTTTTGGCCCTCCCTTTGATAACGAAGTCATCTATCTGGTGTCTACGTCATTATTTTTCATATAATATTTTATCAATTTAATTACGAGAATGCCTATTTTTTTATACAGCTTACTGACACTTGACATTTAACAAGTGTAACTACCATCAATATACATTCCGTTTTGTTTCTTATTCGTTTTAAATTAAGGATTCAAAATATGATTACACACATGTTTAATTTATGTTTCAATAACTCCCAATAGGGGAAGGATGTCTATCGGCAAATAAAGGAATGAAATACTAACCCAATTTGCATAATTAGGGGAATATATCGTTGAGAATAAAATGTCGGGAAGCATTGTAAAGAATGAATTAGGCGTACGCGAACGAACCTACAGAGCATATGGGAGGTCGGAGAGAAAGAGCCATCAAATGTTAGAGTCGCAAAATTACAAGGCTGCATGCAATATTGCTCTTTAATAAAAAAAACGACATCAGTTACAATTAGAGATAGGTAGAGCGAGAGAGAGAGAGAGAGGGTGGGGGAGGGTAGTGGCGTATCGGAACCCCGCCAATTACAGCTGGGGTAATGAAAGGGTGAGAGGAGCAATTTACCCTCATTGTCTCTGATAAGGAGTGTGCCTCACCCTTAAATATACAGCGTTAGATGATGCCTCTCCCGATTAGAGATTCCTCCTATGCCAGTCTGCGATGGAACCAAACTACTAGCCTATTGCGCACAGCTCTAGCTAGAGCTACCTGAATACTAGCAATGGCAATTCCAAAGTTTTTACTGGTGATTAAGCACCTGAATTCATCAGAAATTGGAAGGTGATAACTAAATTCTGATAATGGTGTTAGTCCTCTTCATGACCTGAATTTGTGTAAGGCTGCGGTAGTGACTATTGACTTTCTGCTGCTGTTTTAGCACATGGATTCATTAGAGATTCATATGGGTGTGGGGAGTTAATAGCCGGTACTCCGGTGGGGAGGGGGGGGGAGGGCGGAGTGCTATGAGCAAAAATTCTGTAATGTAGTTAGCTCTAAGACATATTTACATGCTATTTATTAGCGATTAGGTGCCTTTATTAATCAGAGATTGGTGTTGACGCACCTGAATTTTGCTAGTGCCAATATTATGTACCTCAACTCAAAAGGGATGTAGGCAGTTAGCTACCTGAACACCGGTATGATTATGGGGTACTATCAGCCTGAATTGCAGTAAGGTAAGGCATTGAGAACTGTCATTTTACTTGGAATGGTTATGTAGCTGTAGTAATGTGGGATGGAAGGAGAGGGCTACCTGAAATCCAATGTGGTTTTGGGACTTGCTGATAGCAGCCCGAATTCCTGTAAGGTAACTTGCTATAAGAACCATTCCTCCTATCTTGCTGGGAATGGTTATTATGTACCTGAAATCATAAGGGACGGGGGTAGTGGGCTTCCTGGAAACAGGTGTGGTTTTGGGTTGCTAACAGTCTGAATTCCTGTAAGGTAACTTGCTATGAGAACCATTCCTCCTATCTTGCTGGGAATGGTTATTATGTACCTGAAATCACAAGGGACGGGGGTAGTGGGCTTCCTGGAAACAGGTGTGGTTTTGGGTTGCTAACAGTCTGAATTCCTGTAAGGTAACTTGCTATGAGAACCATTCCTCCTATCTTGCTGGGAATGGTTATTATGTACCTGAAATCACAAGGGACGGGGGTAGTGGGCTTCCTGGAAACAGGTGTGGTTTTGGGTTGCTAACAGCCTGAATTCCTGTAAGGTAACTTGCTATGAGAACCATTCCTCCTATCTTGCTGGGAATGGTTATTATGTACCTGAAATCACAAGGGACGGGGGTAGTGGGCTTCCTGGAAACAGGTGTGGTTTTGGGTTGCTAACAGCCTGAATTCCTGTAAGGTAACTTGCTATAAGAACCATTCCTCCTATCTTGCTGGGAATGGCTATTATGTACCTGAAATCACAAGGGACGGGGGTAGTGGGCTTCCTAGAAACAGATGTGGTTTTGGGTTGCTAACAGCCTGAATTCCTGTAAGGTAACTTGCTATGAGAACCATTCCTCCTATCTTGTTGGGAATGGTTATTATGTACCTGAAATAATGAGGGATGGGGTAATGAGCTATCTGGAATCAGGTGTGGTTTTGGGCTGCTATAGGCCTGAATTCCTTTAAGGTAACTTGCTAGCTGAGTGCTTCATTAACTAGCTGCAAGTCATTATCAACCTACATTTTTGAGGGATGTGAGTAGTGAGCTAACTGAATTCAGCTTGCACTTTCAATCGAATCTCAGTTGTGCAGGTAGCTTTTTATTTCCCTCAAAATCAGCCCAGGTGTGTCAACAGTGTTGTCTGCTCTGTTCATGAAATGAATACTCTGTGAACGAAGCAATTCCGGAGCGCCATGAGAATCAGGTTGTAGAATCTAGCTGTGATTATCTCAATAGTACTTTCTAACTATCTGAATCCTTTTAAGATAACGCCAGGATAAGATAAGATTGCTACTTCTGTTAGGGTACCTGAACTTATTGAGTTGTGATCTACTTGACTCTTGTTCGTTTAAGTAGGGCTGTCCAAATCGCTGTAAGGCAGATTTTATTTTTTGGTATGAACTCTATGTTACTACTGTTGAGAAGACTTCTTTTTGGGAAAAATCAGCTATTGAGGTTGAGGTATTGGCGCAACTTTTAAGGAATTCCAAAACATCCTTCGGAAATTAAGTTCTTTAATTCATTTTTAAGCAAAGGGTATTTCTTAGCAGATTTAAAACATTCGGGCAGTGCGAAGTTTTACTCATGAAAATTAATACGCTTTTCTCAGTTATGTTTGTGGTTGGAGTTTTGAAGAATTATACAGGGTGATTCAAAAAGAATACCACAACTTTAGGAATTTAAAACTGTGCAAAGAAAAAGGGCAGAACTAAGCACTATCTGTCGGCGAATTAAGGGAGCTATAAAGTTTCATTTAGTTGCTCATTTGTTCGCTTGAAGCGCTGTTGACGAGGCGTTAGCTTCAGTTGATGCTAAAACTGCAACCGCTCAACAGAAAGCTTTTGGCCCCCAAGACTTTACCCCCTGTGATTTTTTCTTATGGGGTATGTTAAGGATATGGTGTTTCGGTCACCTCTCCCAGCCACCATTGATGATTTGAAACAAGAAATAACAGCAGCTATCCAAACAGCCGGTCATATTGAACATCTCTGAGCTTGGTTTTGAGTGAAAAAAAAACTTTTTAAATGCTCTTTGTAATAATGTATAGCAGAAGGTTCTATCATGTTTCTTTCATTAAATGCACATTTTTAAAGTTGTGGTATTCTTTTTGAATTACCGAGTATTGTTTGGAACATATAAATTGAAGGAAAAGTCATTATTTTTTACTCCTTAAAGAGTGGTCCTGGAATTTTTGTTGAATATAAACCTTATTGCTCTCTTCTGGTATTAAAATGACTTTATTATCCTGTTGCAGGATGCAGCAACAGCAGCTAGCAGCCCAGCTGGCAGCATCCCAAGGAGTTGTAGGTGGCCTGCCAACTGGCGGGGGTAGATCTGCCAGCCCTGACTCCACTACCAGCGAGAGCAGTATAAGCCTAGGAGCACCTTCCCCTCCCCTCCACCGACCCTTCTCCCCCCACCTATCCTCCTGACCTCCCTCCCCTCCTTCTAGGCTCCTCCCCCTCCCGTCTCGCCCCTCCCCACTCGCCCCTCCCTTCTCCTAGCCCCCACCTTTCACTATAACACTCCAATTGTAAATAGATCCCCTATTTATAAATATAATATATTGTAAACTATTTATAGCTTAAATCAAAGTGATCTAGATTAGGTGCTTCGTTCACAGTCAAGCGGAACTAACTACTTCCAATGTTTTATTTTTAATCTTTACAGTATATATATTAAGTTTGTAAGTTTCCATTGGGTGAAATTACGTACAAAGTGTGTTACTGACACATGCAGTTTTAATATTAGATTTTTGTTTGTTTCCGAACGCAGTTTCTCTGCCAGTCCTTACGACTCAACAAGAGTGTTTTGGAGAGAAGGCAATATTTTCAGTTTTTCAAATGGACTCCGAATTTTTTTTAAAATTTTAATTGAGGCTAATAACTCCTCTTCTGAGTTCTCTGATCGTCAGGTGTGAATTAAGAGGCGTGGCAAGGAGAGATTTTTTTTACGCGGCCGGCAAGCGACCTGACAGCTCAGATAAGGAAACATCTGCTTAAGTAGCAGTGGACTGGGTTTAAAATCCCACTTCAGTAAACTAATTTTTTTTTATTAATGTAAAAATAATAAATATTGTATTGACCAAATAATTTTTATTTTTTCCAATATTTGAAAGTAGGGGCCTATCAATAGCACTATCAAAATGTAACGTCACCTTATCAACATAGCTTATTCTATTTTCGACAGTCTATGAATTGTATGTATATGATACCAATATAAGAGATCACACTACCAATGAATCACAATATCCACTCATTTTTAATATTTAACAACTTAAACAATAATAACCATTCCATACGAAACTACTTCATTATAAAAACGATTCGGGATAATAACGAATGGCCCCGAAGAAGCTCCAAAGTTCATGGATTAGGTTTTTTGGACATTTCAGCAACTACTTGCAGAAAATAAAATTCGTTATAAATTTAATTCATGAAAGACGTATTCGAATCAAAACCAAACTGCCGTCGTCTAGAGTACCCTTATTGAAAAAAGTCAAGTGGCCTGCGCTTCACCTGTCAGCAAAATACTTTGTGCAGCAAAGCCTTTTCTTCTGCCGCAAACAATTTATTTTATCTTTTGAGATCCCTATATATTTTTTAAGTATTGCTTGTGGTTTAGTAGTGGAATTATTATTATAGCAAATGTTCCTTTATTGATCTTGGCGTAGCTAGTTAAACGTTTCAAAAATTAATAAGTTTTTCATTTTTTTCCTTTCCAATAATTATGTGTTTTTTTCAATGCCCTTATTGATTTGGTTACATTGAGAATGGTATATTAATATGGATTCGTTGCAATGTTTTATTTTTAAGAATAAACACCATGATCTCATTTTTTTAGATGCAGTACTATTAAAAGCTGGACAATTAAAAGCCTCACCCCTCTCGTCAATAAATTCAACTAAGTTTTTGTTATATAATAAAGTACCTTTAAATATGAAATGCACATTAAACTGTGGGAGTCTAGAAATTAATGGGCAGAGAGTACCCAAAAAATGTATTTCTTCATATAATCAGAGACAATATAGTTGTTACGTTTTTCAAACTTGCTCAAGAAACCGAGCCCTCCCCTATAAAATCTTAAGTCATTAGGTACTAGGCAAAGACTTGTTTTTCTATCTACGTAAAATTATGTAAAATATTTAACATCATGTACGTTTAAGTAATATTTATAGAGGTATTCTTAATAATAAATTATAATTAAATTACATTAAAAAAAATATTGAGTACATGGAGTTAAATTGCAACTACACTCGCACAAACTCATCATGCGCATCAAGTACAGTACAAATTTCCCTCTCTCAAAAAGCAAATATGCACGATTTTTGTTCTTTCATTTTATTTTAATAATTAATGATTGAGTAAAATATATTGTTTTTATTATTTATTTAAGGTCACATTATCCAAATAAGAATGATCGGGACGGGTTATCTACAGACTACCGCCCTTTTCTAGCCAGGGTGGTAATAATGATTTTATTTAGTGAGTTCGTCATTAAATAATTTCCGATTGCACAGTCGGGAATCGAACCCTCGACTTATCGGGTTTAGGTAGGTTTATCAAGTTCAAGAAGACCATCACCTTATCTCACCTGGCTAACCTCACCCCAATGAACAAAGGGAAGCCTGGTTTCTATTTAACAAATAAATTGAATTTTTAAATTCTATTTTCTTTTAGAAACTTGAATGTTTACTTTTCCTTATAAAATATTTTTTTAATTTTCCAAACGAATTATTTGTCTCATGTATTAATCTTATTCCACACAACTATTAAGTCAGACCTCGAATTCACTCAAGAAGAACTTGCCATAAAACGCACAAAACTGTACCCAAAATACACATGTGACATAAGGTTTGATTACACAAATGTAATCAACTTGTATATCAATGTTATCTATTTATTAATCTCATATGGTAAAGCTAGAGGATTCTCGCCTTGCTAGATAACCCGTCCCAATTAACAATAGTAACAGAAAGTAGACTTTAATAAATAACAATAATATACATTTATTATTTTGACAACGTTAATTTTTTATTTATCTACCAGTTAATGATTTTAGTAGTGCTTTATCTGAAACATTTTTTTTTTTTTTTTTTTTTTTTTTTTTTTTTTTTTTTATTTGGTGGCTAAATGAATTTAATCGTAAACGCTTTAAAAAGAATATGAACTTTTAACTTAGAAACATGGATGACCACGTCATTTTGTACCCCAGCGTGAAGCCGTTATTAAATATATGTAATCACTATCTGTATGTTAAACATCACCAGAAAAACTTGGTTCTAGTTTGCCTGCTTGCGGTTTTTTTTTTTTTTTTTAATAAATAAGTATATATCAGTTTTATTTATTTTCCAAAGGAAGATTCACTTTAATTAGTATAGAAAAAAGATGAATCATTTTCTATGTAAACTATAGTTAAACAATTACAATATTAAAATTACAAGATCATTCTGTAGTTAAATATGTGCAATTTATTTCTTGAATTAAATTCATATTGGACTAGAATTTTTCAGGGTCCTTCTAGGACGATATCTTGCTTTTAAATATTTTAGAATTTGTATTAATATATTTATGAGAAATTCTTTACTAACACAAGTTTCGTCTTAATGCATTTATACCAATCCTTTTAGTTCCTTGAATATTTTTAAATATTTTTTTTAAATTTCTACTAGAGAAAAAAAGCCCTGAGTATTCATAAGAATTATTGGGTAAAAGTTTACCTATGGAGGAAAATACAAATGTTGTAGAAAATGCAATTCCGCGGTTGAATTTAAATTTACAGTTTGTCATTTTTAAATAACATCTTCAATCATTGCAATCAGACTTTATATTCCAGAGATAATGATGTATTGTATTTGTAAAATTTCACAAATAACATTTCTACAACGCCCGAGGTTTAAGCTTGCCTTGGATGATGAGAATTTTTAAATGACTTTTTCAAAACCTTTTAAAATGGTTTGAAGATGAATAAATCGTGGCTGTGATGTATATAGTGATGGTTTTAAACCAAAAAAAAAAATTCTCAGAACCCATTGCACAAAGAAATTGTCAATAGGGATTAAATTTAAACTGTGCATTGCACAAGGTAGCATTGCAATCAGGGGTTCGCCAATGTTTGTGTTTGATATAATGTAGATGTTTGATATAATTAATAAGAAAAAAGGAGAGCTTGGACAGTAGTGATTTGCCTCAAAATTCCCTAATATAAAGCAATAAGATAATTAAATTAATGCCAATAAATTCCATTATTTAGAATAAAGATATCCCGATAACCTACAGACTCAAATTCGTTGATGATCTTTTACTTCGTGGTAATTAATATAATGGAAGTATAGCCTCGCTTGACTGTGAACACGATTATTTATTTGACGTATATTATTCAGCGTTTTATGATTCTGTTTCATTCACATTTGTAATAGAACTTTGGACAATCATCTCATAACTGTATATTTTCTTAATTTGTTCTTTAACACTATGAACCTTCTATAGAGTTTACTATACATTTATCATCTTTCAAATGGTTTTTAATATTAATAACAATACTGCAAACAGATTAAGAGTGTATAAGGATGGATATCACTATCGATTTCAGAATGCAGCTCAATTTAACAATTCTTTTTTATATTTTGTGAGTTTCATAAATTTATGTGTGACAAAGCTCGGTAATTAGAGGACTTTTGAGGATATGTGTATCCTTTTAATCATTATGATTCGTGGTTTCTAAATGTTAAACAAAAAGCACACAATGAAATATAATCTGATATTAAAATATTATTTTTTTAATCCTTCAATTAAAATAAATTAAATTTTCTTGTGATTTGAAATTTATGCATTAGGAAAGTTAAAAGATAAATGTTTGTATCTGTAATTAGTGAATAGGAATCCATACAACGACTAGGATTTTTACCCATTTTCCACACATCCAAAGTATAGATATGCGACATGTTATGTTCTCCTCACATTCTGCCCAGAAGGGTCACGATAAAAATGTTTCAAAGGCGTTTCGAAATTTCCCTTATTTTTCTAAGGTATAATTGAATTATAATTTTATTAGAAACTCCAATATATTCGATTAACAATTAAAATATATCTCAATCTGAAATGTTATTTCTAAATTTTAAAAATTCGTTGGGAACAATCTGAAAAGTCTTTCTTCATCACTTTTTCCCAGTGATCCTTCACGTGTATTTGGCTCATATCTATAATTTGGCAACAATAATTCCTTCCAGTCTAAGAAGGGATCAAACACATCACCAATTACCAACAGATTTATTTTACTCTCAAATCAGTTTTAGCTCTATCTGGCACTAACTCACTGCTTTAATTTTTTTCAATATTAAAATAAAAATTTAAAGAATCACCCAAAAATCCAAGTTTTGGGATTGTGCAATTTGTAGATATAATGGGATTGTATGTACAGTGGTCAGAGGTCTGGGCCATTCTGTATTGTGTATATTTCTAAGGCCGAATCTTCCTGTATAAAGAATATAAATATTTATAAATTGTAATTTCGTATAAATAATATATAATGTAGATAATGTGTATATCCAAATTTCAATGTACTATAACTATATATGTATAAATATAAAAAAATATTATGTTGATTACGATAAATGTGTAAATATTGGCTAAAATAAAATTATTAAAAAATTCTTGGTCTTATTATTATTCAATTTTTTTTTTGCCCTAAATTCCCTCAATAATTTAATTTTATACATTTTGAAAAGGACGTCAAATAATATGAAAACTAGATAAAATTCTGATTCCCAAGATTTGCCTTAAATGGTGTCACAAAGTCAAATATTTTGATTACCCTTCCCATTTTACATTATATTTTATTCCTCAGTGTCGTTATCCACAAACAACCAGAAAATATACTCTTTTCTCCTTTAATAGCATGGAAGATTTCATTTTGATGATTTGTGAGCTAAACGATATTGAACAAGTAAAATAATTTAAATATTACATTATTGTCTTACTAGTTTTTCACCCATTTGACTTACTTTCTGTAGGATTAAAAATGTGTTTTTATAAATACAATTAGTTATTATAGCCTCCAAATTGGAACCTTCTGTGTCGGAACAACGTTAACATAAAATACGACTCATTTGAGCAACATTTTGAACCACATATTATTATATAATTAATTAGTCTAATGACCAAGGATCAGGCAGGAGACAGAATATTTGACTTGCTCCTTAACGATCGGTTCACACATTGTTAAAATGAGTTTTAAGAAGTTTATTTTCCAAGAACTATTTCTTATTTCTACTTAAAACACAAAACAGTTAAAAAAATATTTAATAAGGAATATGTACACCACATGGAAAAATAAATAATTTTAATACCAAGGGTTTTTTTTACATAACTTATGTTTATGCTTGCTTATCTGTTGGCCCGTTACATGCCCTATCATTTTGCCTTTACCATTGATCCTCTGTTTATAATAAAAATTTATTTATATGTGAAAATTAAAAATAAATAATGTATCATAGTGGTTGATTCTACTGAGAATTATCCAAAATATGGCTAAACACTTAAGTTAGTTTGATTTTTTGGAGTTATTGAGGATTACAGATTATAACTGCGGATAATGGTGACAAATACAATTTGGCCTGATGGTAAGGTATGGTTGGCCATAAGCTCATTAATGTTTTTTTTTTCTTCTTTGTACTTAAAAATTAAATTGAGAACAGTTTTTCTAGGTTCATAATGGTTTAAATCCACAAGTTCTAAAATTAGAAAATGAGCTAACATTGTATATAGTATATTCAATGTCTTAGTTCTTTTTGATGCAAGGATTATATATATCATTGGAAAGTAAAATGTCACTTCAATAGATGGAGCTCATAACAAGAAGTGGTTGCCAATTTATTTTGAGTGTTCTAGGAAAAAGATGTGTAATGTTGATAAAACCAAAAAAATAGGTAATAGCTATTGAAAAAAGTTCTTTTATGGCTTTGATGTTCATCGATGTAGTATCATAAGTAGTGCATTCTTTTTTATGGATAAAATACTCAATCAAATATGCAACTTTTGATACACGTTTTTAATATATTTTGATGGACTCATAAGATCGGGTATAAAAATCTCCAAAATATATTTGGCAACGTCAGCTTTACAACAAGTTCATGCGACCATAACGTCTATTATGATCCACAAAAGTAAATTTAGGTGGGGCCTACATCGACCAACTTATTTTTTGGAGGTGCCTATTTAACATCTAGGATATTATAGGTTTTATATTTGGAACCAAAATGTTTTTCTGGTAGAAAGGTGGAGGGATCGGTGACCTTATTTTGTTTGCGCTAATTAAAAGTGTTATCTCAAAGTTATTAGTTCCTTTGAACTTTTGATTATCAGACCAAATTTAAATTTAACAATCCCTATGCTACAGAAATGTCATAAATATATTGAGTTCTGGCATACCCTGGACCGTTCTTCGTTAGATTGTGTTATACTTGACTGTTCTTAGTGATGGTGGTTGGAATCTACTGGTCCATTAGCTTAGTGATTGTTGTTTTCCTGGACCATCATCCAGTGGATTCTTTTGTATCCTAGACTGTTGGCCAGTTGATAGGGTGGAATTATTAAGTTGGACGTAGAATTGAGATCTACAGATATTTGGGTGGTTAAGGGGTATCCCAAATGGTTTGGGTGTTTAATATTACCGTTACGGAGGGCCCCAATTGTACCTAAAATTCATAAGACGATGATGCATATTTCTGCTCTACTAGAAAATTTTAGCAAGTCTTTCTCTTAAAAATATTGGATTTATATTAATTTTACAAATTGCTGAGAAAATGTTATAATTATTTATGATTTAAGTGTTATTGGTATTTAAATGATTATGATTCTTTGTTAAGTCCTCTTCAATTTCTTTGTCATTTATTTATTGATTTTATTTGTATGTATATTTCCTTATTTTTAAATATTCAAAATTTGTATTTATATTTAATTATTTACATCTGCTTTAAGATTATATGTAACCACAGGTTTACAAAAAAGTGGGGAGAAATTCAGGTGACTAAGTTTAATATATTCAGAAGCCATATATGTTTGTAAAAATTCGTCAATATTATCGGTACAGTGGATTTATCAAACACATTAAACGAACTTCAGTGTTTAACTTCTTAGAATTAAATAACTGTAATACTGTTTACAGAATATAGTAATGCAATATAAATTTTTAATAATATTTACGATATAACATTCTTGTCGCCCATCCGTCAAATCGAATGAGATCGTTTTTCACTAGCGATGTCTACCGTTCCCTCCCTATAACTAAATATTCGGTGTGGTGGACCGATTACTAAACATTCTAAACATGTTTCGTTAATTGATGTAATTTTGGAGATATTTGTTCTCAAAGTTTGAAATTGTAAATATTTTACAAACACTTTAGAATAAAAACAAAGCCCCCAATCATACAAATCTTATGAACCACAAAAATTCCTTTCACAAGAAGTTAATTTACTTCTAAACAATAAATTGTGATTAAATTCGTTTAAAATGATTCCATTTCAGAACGATATACTCGAAGAGTGATGGCCCTTACTCGGTTCTACTTAGAATTCCTAGCCTATCACCCATATAAAAATCTAGCGTTTAGGAAATATGTGGTCTTGAATTTCGACGATTTCCATCTTTGATTACGAATAACCCTATATTTGAGCCTGAGAAAGAATGTATGAAACATAAATTGAAGGGAGAATTTAGCTTAGAAAGATCACGTGAAAGCGTTTTGGGGCTCACGGAACAAAATCTTTTTCATGGGAAGAGATAGTCCGCCCTTCACATTTTCTGGCTTCAGTAGTTCTGAATTTCAACTACCCCCCTCCCTTTTAGTAAGGAATTCAGATCTACAACTACTAAACAATAAGAGGTGAAATTAACTACAAAATCTAAAAACAATGCCTAGTTAGTACCACACGATAGATAAATGATTGTTTTTCCCTTAAAGACTCTCGGATCCTGCCAATGCTGAAAGACCAGAGCTGGAGGTGGGGTTACAAAAAGTAAAGCTTGTTTCAAGCTTGTTGACAAAACAGCTTCAAATATTTATTATTATAAGAAAATATTAGCAATTGTTATATTTACTCCAGTTGTATGTGCTTCCCTTTATTAAAAATGAAGTGTTTTTTTTTTTTATCATCGATGAGGGTTAGACATCGACCAGCATCGAAGTTCCCTAAACTCCGATGAATGTATAATCTCCCATATTTTGAAAATAATTCTTTCTAAAATGTCACAATATACTCATTTAAATTTAACTTGCTATGATTTTAGTAATGAAGACAAATTTCATAACCAAAAATAGGGTGGAATACAAGGGTTCCTCACAAATTTGTTATAACTAAGCGAAATAAAACTGTCAAATATTTTTGGCATATTTATATTTTTAATATTATATTTATAATAATTAACTGGCAGACGGAAAACATGCTAGAAAAATATAAGTAGAAATCAATTGCATGTGCATTTTTATTTTGCTAATAAGCTGAAATTCAGTATTATTTTAAGTACTAAAATGTTAGACTTATATCGAATAACATTTTTGTCCATACTTAAAACTAACCAGCTATTAGATGCTACAGTCCTTTTAGAGCTTAGACTTCTGTCGAAACCTTAGAACCCCACCACATCTGCCAGAGCTTACCTCCAGCCTTATTCCATTGAATTGCCACAACATATTTGGGCCAGCCTATCGTGGCCCAATTCTATGAAGTTAGCCACTCATTCAATGCTATCAATTAATTGTATTTCAGCTCATCTATCCTGATCTATAAATATTTGTTTTAAGATATGAGTGGAACATTAAACAATTATTTACAGGAATAATTTTTATGAGAGAAAAAAAATATAATTCGACGTGACTAGAATCAGTATTCTAACCACTAAGGAAGGGAAACGCATGTCAGCAGATTCAAATGTCAAAATATTCTGAAAATGTTTATTTACCAGAAAACATATATGTTATTTATTAATAATCTGTAATTGTTGTTGTTATTAATAATTCTGTATTGGTTTTATTATACATATAAACACACACAAACACACACACACACACACACACACACACACACACACACACACAAGCACACGCACGCAGTAACACATCCACAACACACCATTTGTGCTGCTCACCATTGTTTGTAATATCTCTTCCAGTGTTAATGAGAATCTAATTTAAAGGAACTCTTTGATTACTTGATATTTCTAATAAGGAAATGTAAATTTAAACAGTTAAAATTAAAAGAAATTATATTGAATTATTCAATAAATGCATTTTCCCTAGGTAAAAATAAAAATCCTAAAAAATCATATAACATTTTTTATAACGATTTATTTTCTTTCGCTTACCATTTACATATCATTTATCAACAATCTGCTAGTTTTGATTGCCCTAATCATTTTGATACACCTGTTAATAATTTATAACATAGACTCAGATTTTGAAACTAGAAAGTTCTTTTTAATGAATATTTTTCGAAAATATATTGGAGAAATTAGTGTACAGCAGGGATAAAGGTGCAATAATATGAATGGAAAGATGATGGTACCTACATAATATGTGCAGAAGATAATTCAATATATGTACGTAAATAAATGGTGCTCATTAAGAAATAAAACCTGATTTAATTGAATTTGTAGTTTTTATTGATAATCATCTTTCCCAATAAAGCAATTAAATTGTATTAAAAGTTGTAAAATATGACAACAAAAGTGATTTACTTTTGAAATTATATTTTAATATGCTTTTATTAAAACTAAATTGTTTTGAGATAATTTTAAAATATGTCGTATAATGGTAGTTCTGTTTGTATTAGCTCGAAACGGAAATCTATTATTGAGATTGTAGACAAGACAATCACAGCGATTAAAAAAAGTCTTCATGTGTCCCTGTCTTGGGGATGACAAAAATTAGGTTCATTAAAATGTATGTGTGTGTCTAAGGTAAATATTTATTAAATTTCTAGAAAATTACCTCGCATATATTCTTGCCCTTTGAAACCTACATTTATAGCGTTAATATTATTAAGCTTGATGGAAAGAAATGATGATAAGAGAAACGTCATTGCTCATTTCTCTTTTGAAATATGTAACCAGTTTATTTCGAGAGTTCTTCATGTTTAGAGACTTAATTGGCACCTCTTCAGAAGCTTCAACAGTAAACACTACAAATAAATGTTAATAACACAATAAATAGAAACATACCATTTGATGATAGCTGACTAGCTAATAAATTCGTATCATCTTGTTCTGAATCGTTTAGTCCTTCTTTTTTTAAAGGTAATGTGAACATATAGGTTTAATATTTATGTTTGGAGCAAATCTGCCAGTACTATAAATAAGAAAACAGTATTTTCAAAACATGAGAATTCATTCAGAATATAATTCGTGGAAAGTTATTGGCACATGCCATTTTAATTTACTCTATATTTAAACTACTAATTATTTCTTTAATTGCAAGTTTAATTTATGTAATTTTTATTTAATTATTATTACTTTTTAATAGGATTTTTAGTGAATGTTTTGTGTATTCTTGACTATGCATTTCATGAATTTCTATTTTTGATTTTGTTATCCAAATTATATTGATTATTTAGTTTTCAGTATTTCTTGATTTTATGAATTGTTGCTATCGAACTCAATTTTTACGATTTTTTGAATATATAATGTCCATTTTGTTTCTTGTTGACCGAGCAAAGTTAGTTGTTGCGTCTGCTCTTAGACAAATAATAAGAAGATGTTTGGAGGACCACAATTATTCACGATAATCTAAACTCATAAACTGTTACACGGGGCACTCTCTAGAATCTGTCAACTATTTCTATAAAACTTTATGTTTTTTGCACTCTAAACGTCCTGCAAAATTCCGCGTGATTTATTAAGAAGTAATGAAACCTCTCGATCGAAAAAATCAGGTGATAAGTAATATGAAGACCACGTATCCTCCTACAAAAAGCTGTTGTGGCAGAGAGTTTTTTTTAGATTATTTGTGAAGGTCATTGCTGGCATATGCCGAGCGTCTTCCCTTCTCGGCTTACATCTATGTTCAGCTGGATGCTGGAGAGCAAGCAAGCTATATTTGAACCATCTGGAAGTGCTCCATTTTTATCCTTCAATTAAAGAAATGACAGATCTTCCTGCTATTTTTATTTATTTTTTTAAACCACTTATTACCTCTTCTCAGACTGAGAGTGTTATTGTATAACCTTTTCGTTTTTTTTTTCTTCAAGTCAGATTTCATTCAGTTTGGCCAACCAAAAGGTTTGTGTCATGTTCATCAGTAGCAGTCTATTTAAATCCAGATACATTAGGAATTGCTGTTTCTCCAATGACTTGGCGGAAATTTTGCTGGAGTCGACCTGAAGCACTTGAAAAGCTGCCATCATTCAGAGGTAAGATGTGCAACACGTTAATTTTATATACATTTTTAATTTTATTTTTATAATTTAAAAACAGTGACTCCCCCCCCCCCCCCACCACGCTAGGTTTGCATAACTTAAGCATTTTTCACTTCTTGTAATGACTTCATCTCACATTCTGTGCACTATCTATACCAGTAAGAGAAGCCAATGTAAACAAAACCTAAATATAAATTGGCCGTGAGTTATTGTGTTATAATAGCATAACTTGAAAAACTTGTGAGTGGGGTTTACTGAAGCCAGAAAACGGAAAATAAAAATAACTCCGTTAGAATTCTACTTAAAGCAAATATTATTCAACACCATCAATCACACAACATTTTCAAAACAAAACCAAATATTTAAATAATAATATTAAATTTCAACTTCAAAATATTTTCTTTAACCTAAGAAAGAACTATAATTACTAAAACACTATAATTTTGTAAACCAATTTAAGATGTCTAAAAATGGTTAAAAAAAAGGAAGAATGGTCTTTGAACTGGGTTAAACCACAAACATCCGTAAATGGTGAAAATCAAAAAACAATCTCCAAAACCACATCAAATTATTCCTTTTTTTCCTATTACTTTGCACCATATGCTCTTTAAAATACATTGTACGATCAGCCTCAGTTAACGTACTCAGAAAAGAAACCGTGCATTATTTCGTATGGAGTACGTGGTAAGAACAGTGAACACTCATGAAGAGCTCAAAAATTCAGTATCAGGTGTCCTCATGCAAAAAAATTAGATCTACTTGTACATCCAATGAACAACGCGAAGTAAGAGTCTTTTAAGAAATGAAGCCTGAATTTGCTCTATTTTCATGTTCGTGAATTTTTATAACAATACCTGTATTTGAAAAAATCGTGAACGATATCAATCCATATTGGCTGCCAGAATAATAATTGTTTTTTTTCGTCTATGTATTAACAACTAGTGAGTAAACGTCAAGTTATATTAAATTGGTTTGTTTCACTCTGGTATGCATTTTTTACATTCACTGGCTAATTAAGTTTAATTTTTAAACACCAAATATAAATTTTGAACTGTATCTGCTCTATAGAAAATCGTTTAATTTTCATGGAGATATGGCATATTCTACCTAAACAAGAACTTGTTTACAAACTTTAATGATAAAAGGATTAATTTATCATTAAAGTTTGTAAGTTTATTCAGACCAAAAAACTGCAGTGGCCACCATTGTCCAACAAGAACACACCCTCTCATGTTGCACTCATATTCTGTATTACGGCATAGGATGCAGGAATTGTTGTTTTTTTTTTAATTTATTATTATTATCTTTTTCTTTATATTGTTTGCTTACTCATTTTTTAAACACGAAGTGGCAATTTTCCCGGGTATTACATATCAGCGTTTATACCTGGACTTTGTATGATTATACTTCGAATAGGAACTATATTACATATCACATTTTGGGACCAAAATTATAAAATCTCAACTCTGGTATAATCGTGTTCCTAGTACTAAACCTGAATAAAATTACAACCTAGTGGTCCAGTGCAATTGGCGTAAAATTGAACGTTAGGGATACTGAATTTAAAGAAAATAGACATTAATAAAAGTTATTACTTAAAGCTGAATAAATTATATCGTAGACGGTGGATTTCTATATTTTTATTAAACGAAAATGAAGTGGCGATTAGCTTAGTACTGATAACGTGCTGACGGAAAGATTAGAAGTGATATCTATATATTCATAGTAACGCTTTTTATATTCCCCTTTCATATCTTTACATCTATGTAATTATAACATTAAAAGATGCAAGGTGTTGAAAAAAGAGGAATTAAAAGTAGGTTGTATATCTTCTTTTGTTATTAGAATGTTTCTAATAGTTTGCGTTAAGTGGCGAGTTTGACTCCCGCCTGGGGAATAGGAATTTATTTAGTCATGAACTCATTAAATAAAACCTTTATTCCCACCCTGGCTAGAAAAGGGTGGAAACCTGTAGATAACCCGTCTCAATTAGCCTTAGTATCAAAATGTGGACGTTAATAAATAACAATAACAATATTTTCCGTTAAAGCTTCTAGACAATAATTACGGTTCAGATTACTAAAACTGCCCTTTAAAAACCTAAGCCTGTCAATAGCGAACGTCAACGGCCAAGAAGCGTGCAGAGCATCTTCCAAGTTTGAAAACACCTAAACCAGATTATAACGGCTGGCTTTCCACGAAGAGGGCAGAGCGTGGAGGAGGAGAATAAAGAAGGTGTTTGGAGGAAATCCGCTTAGCGAGGAGCTACAAGGGTCTTTATCCCTGTCAGAGGACAATAGCCAGCGGTGAGGCAGAGAAAAGAGATAAGCTTCACCTTTCACACCTAGAGCAAGCAGAAAGTAAATGCTCCCATTATCCTCTGGGATAGACCTGGAAGGAAGTAGAGCCCTGTAACCTCATACATTACCATAATCCATAGCTCCACATCTAGGAATTACCTCAAATACGGAAGGACCAGTACCCAATTCTATCATTATTAGCAGATTTCCCTTAAGGGAAGTCAGCTATTGAAGTCGTACTTATGACGCGATTTTCGAAAAAGTTCTTCAAATATCCATCGATCCTACCGAGGAAATGGAGGTCCGTTAAAATTATTTATATATATGTTAACGCTCTTAAAGTTAACGATCGGTCGCAATTTTTGTTTGATCGTTGCCAAACTCCACGAACGGAAATTTGATTATTCGCATGCTTATAATGTCTATAATAAAAAAGTGCTCAGTCAATTTTGGGCTACTTTGATCTGCGCCTGTGGATGAAACGGCAACATTTAAGAAATTTTTAGAATTACTTCCTGTCTCTCTGCCACGACTTTTAACCCATTCACTCCTGGGCTCTTCCGATTTTCGATCCCCAGCCTCTACAATTACACCTGGCCTCACCTGGTTCACCATAGAACATTTGTTTGGGTCCCCCATGGAGTTCCATCCTCTGGAGCTACCGTAACCATCTCAATCCGCCATCCATAATAGCTCAGGCTCACCAAGGAACTAAATAACACTTGAACTTGAAAAACAAAACAAAAACGTTGAAATAAGAATAATACAAGCATAATATATTTTTTTATAATTTAGGGTAATTGTTGTTGTTGTCTGTATTATATTATGAAATCTTCAACCAATCTTGGCTACATGTGGTTAAAGGTGTGTTTTCTTCTCTTTTTCCTAATAGAATGTCATTACGCAAAATTCCAAGTGTGGTGTAATTATAAAATTATTATCTCAAAAGGTTATATACTTGATTGTATTTTGTGATGTCATTTGTATTCTCTTGCCTACCTAAACCACAGAATAGCAACACTAGGGCGTATGGATTTCTAGTTATGGCCCCCACTGTGCAAGATATGGGTGTCACACCGGCCATGTAGCCAGGGGCTTTTTGTTGCGGGCACATTTGTGTTTGACTTGTTTGTTGCTATTACCATGGTGCAGCGAGATGATGGGGAGAGACTGTGGGAAGTGACTGGCCGCGGAGGGGCGCTAACAGCTGTGCGGGGATTATGGCCACCCTAAACCAGGCGGATTGTTTTAATGGAGAAGCGGATCAACAATACGGCTGTTCCTCCGATAAATACCCCCTACCCCCCCCCCTCGGGATATACATCTGCTCCTAAAATACAACATCTGTTATATACATATATATGTATGCAGGGGTGCCAACATTGGGATTAGTCCTACTTACATCCATAGTCATTTAGCTCGCCTTTTTAGCCGTCGGTATCTTGAATGGGCTTTGGAACCTAGAGCAATTCACTATAAACATGGTTGTCACACGGTCACTGGTCACAGGTTTCATGCACAGCCTCAGAAACATGCATGCATAAATAATTGGCTAGCAATTAGTGAAATGCCATGCATCAGGTACCTAATGTTTATGGAATAGCAGATACAATTCAGTGTTCATTCCAAGAAATTAATTGTAAACTTAATATCCCAACAATTAACAGTACGCTAATTAATGATTCCAGTTTATTTTTTTTATTTGAATGTAAATAACTCATAATTACAAGAATTATCCCATAATAATAAGTGTAGTACCATCATAAAAACATAAATCGCTCAAATTAAATGCTAGTTTGGAATGCTATGCAAATAAGAACAGTATAAAGTGGTGTTAATAGGATAATAAACATATCAGAATAAAGAAATAAATACTACGCAGTAAACATCTTAAAATGACTTCCAGTAATACATTAAATAAAATTACAAATTAATTATATAACCCGTAAATGAATGTTCGAAACTGAAGTAGGTGACAGCGAATTTGTTGTCTATGAGTGAATTTAAACTGTGATTATTTAATTTTGTGTTTGTTTCAGGAAGTTATGTTTTTACGAGAATATGGAAGAATAACTAAAGTATTTATAGTTTATATGAGTATATATATATATATATATATATATATATATGCACATAAATCGTTATGTGTTTTTAACATACACCATTAGAAAGTAGATGCAATTGTCATTAAGATAAACAAGCAAATTTTGTGGTTCATCCGTAGAAATGGGGCTTTCTGACAGATCACGCAAGAATGTTTTTCTATAAATAACTGATCACTCGCGATGATATTAATCAGATTGATAATGAACAATGGATTTGTTTAACTTCTTTAAGTTATTATTATTTATTAACATTCACTTTTACTACTGTGGCTAATTCAGATGGGTTACCATCGGGCTACCACCCTAGCAAAGTAGCAAAGATGGGACTAAGAGTTATATTTAATGAGTTCGTCACTGAATAAATTCCTATAACCCTGGCAGGAATCGAAATCGTCACTCTAGGTTTAACTGACATGGCTAGCCTGAGCCTCTTTATCTAAATTAATTTGAGTTTTGTTGTGGTATTCCAATCTGGTAAACAAAAGGTGTAAAATTGAAACTACTGATTACAATATTTATTATACTCATTGTGCCTTAAGCACAATATGACCAAAACATTGACTAATTAATTAATTAGATTGTGCCTAACAGTGCTGAGATTATTCCTGATTTCTGATATTTGAGAAATTAAACAAAAAATGAGATCTCTTGGTTAATGACTTTTTTATTCGTCATGAAAGTGTTCCAGGTTTTTGTAAATAGACACAAATCATTTAATGCTATTTTTTAATATAGGTCTTAATATATTAACTTATATTTGTAGGCTTCACAATATCGAATTGTGAGATCCTCAATTAGGTGCCAAATGGAATTCCTACTTACTAAAACGTTCTTAATCCAAGCAAAAAATTGAACTATGTACGGGAGGAAGGGGTTCTAATTGTAACCGGGCCGATCCTGTATTAGTTCTTAAAATTCAAAATCATGCCAATAATATAATCAAATCTCCTGTTTCTTTTCGAAAACAAACCTATTTCAACTGATGGGACTGTAGTTATGGAATCGTTCTGAAATGGCGCACTGGCGTTTTGGCGAGGATCACAATAAGTCGATTCACCTCATAGAAAATAATGATTCTGACCAATCTAGAGTTAGTCACGCTCAAGGAAATAACCTCAAAATTGATTAATGAAATGAACTTTCTGAATTATTGAGGAAAGCTAAATATTTTTATTTGTTATTTTGTTCCAACTTTGAAATTACTTCTGTTTGCTTTAACAGTGAAGATGTTGTTCAATATTCGTGATTGCTATATTCACTTTGAATGTAAATGATTATGTATATCTCTGTCACTAGTGTTCCTTGTCAGCTAGGGTCTGCGAGATTTTGCTTTCGACCACTCATGTTAACTAATGATTTCTTTTTTGATTTCATTTACACTAAACTTTGTTTTTGGGTAAAAAAAAACAAAGAATACTAACAAGTTTCTTCTCTGACCACCCCAATTAAACTAAGTTCTTTTACTCCAAGAGCTAATTGAAATTGGACATATTCCCGGATTTCATTGACACCAGATCCTTTCACTCCAAGGAAATTTATAAGGAAAATCTCAATTCCAGGTACTTACTAATAAACTGCCGATATTTCAAGATTTCAATGACAGCCGATCATACCTTATCAATTGAACAGAATTAAATGTTCTGTATTCCAGAAACGTACAAAGAACCTGGGCGTACTTTCATATTTCACGACCGCAGACCGTCTCATATCTGTTGAACAGATTCAAATGAACTTCTTCACTCCAGGTGTTTACTCTAAATCTGTTTTCATTGACAGGAGATCGTACCTCCGCAATGGTTGAGTTGTGGATTGGGTCTAAAACTGTGGACAGCTTTCAAGTAGATGTGAGCCGAGTGGAAGGCAGAACTAGTGGGCGTAAGGAAGAACCGGTCTGTAGACGTCGGTATCGGGCGAGTGTTTCAGGAGCCTGTTTACCCTTAGTGTTCTGTTTGTGAGAGCTGAGAGAGGAAGATAATATTTTCTAAGATGCTAGGTATCAGGTGTCAGGCCACCAGCTGGTTCTCATCACTCCAAGATGGAGTCTGTATTATACCTCGCTCTCTCCGCTCCCACTCATTTAGTTTGGCTCTTTCTAGAACAATATTTGTCTATTTGCCTAGCTCCCATCGAGGACAAACAAACATTCCCGCTCAATGTAAATAATTTTGTTTATTGACAATATTGGCAGAAGAGCAATGATAACATTTGGCTACTAAAATTGTTGTATAATTGGAGGAATAGCTGCTCCATTTTCTGACAAGCTTTGACACAACTTTTTTTTTTATTTTTGACAGTTAAAAACTCTGTTACTAAACCTGATTGATAACACAAGTTTGTGAGATTTCACTTTTAATATATTCAACACTAAAGCAACCTACTAATGTTGTCACTAATTAATTTAAACCCGCGTTTACCTGTATAAATAAGACTACGTTTTGTCTGACTTTCTATAAAATCCAAGAGATCCAATGTCTTAACGTTTCAGACCATTCTATGAACTCATACAAACATAATAACTGAAATTCTTTTTGGCGTGCCTACACATTTATCACTCGATAAATAAAATAAAAATGAATCACTCGAAAAAAGGCTAAAATGTATCAATGAACATTATATTTGCCAGCGAACTTCCGTAAGGTACAATACTACCATATGAAATCTCAACTATCTTTTGATCCAAAAGTAGCGGTTTACTTTGAAATCAAAACATATATTTCATACATCTTCATTTTTCTTTATATTTGATCTATGGAAATAAATCTAGAGAACCAATGTGCTTTCCGATACTAAAACATTGTTAAATCCATGGAATTCATCAAATAGAGGAATTCTTAAATTTGGAATGAAACAATTTTTTATAAGACCATATCATAATAAACAGTAGAAAAGCTCTCATTAATTAATTATGTTAAAACTACCAGTTTTGGAATTTTTAAATTCTAATATGGTGGATATATGCCGTTGTTGGTGTTTTCCAATCACCCATCTTTTTAGCGGCTCTATAGGGCTAATTTCTATTTAAATCCTAAAGCTAATATAAATAACATTTACAGTATTTGGGAGAAACATATTTCGATTTTGTATTAGTGTTTTGAGTTTCGTATTTATTATTTTCTAATTAGCGACTTTTATCTTAAAATAAATAAAAACGGAACTTCAACTCATTTCGTAATTTTTATAAAGTGGACGTACTAGTAGAGCATACGTTCGGGCAGCACGTCATGGGAACAACGCTATCGTGGTATGCGCACTAAAACAGTTGGCCACAAATTTCATTTAAGGAAGTGAACTTTCTGAATTACTGAGCAATGATTATCTTTGTTTATTGTGGTTACTCCAGAAGCGATTTTACAATAATGCCTTCAGATGTCCATCGATCCTGAAGGAGATGAGGGAAAATGTAGTACCTTCAAATTTGTGTGTGTATATATATATATATATATATATATATATATATATACGTATATAATGTGCAGTTTTACGTATATAGGTACATAAAGCGCGAACTAGAGGCCGCAATTTTTGTTTTGTTACCTAACAAAATGTTCGAAATATCGCCATTATTTTTAGTCGGATTGATAAATGTTAATTATTTAATGTCCTACAATTGGTGTGCTTATACATGGTTTGCTACATGGAATGTACAGGGATTTATTTGTCATTTTTGTTTTCAGCCAACAGCTAACACCCATTCCTACTCATGGGATTTTTATGTTTAAGCAATAGCACCGCTTTAGTGAGTTGCCATCATATGCCCAAACCAAATTAGCATTCATGTTTAGATAGGCTTAATACGCGACAACAGTCTTAAGTACATAAAAGCTAAGCTATTATCGGGTCGGGTATAGGAGTGTTAGACCTGATGATTTCGGGTTTAATGTTTCCAAAGGTATGTTTCCAAATGGACTTCCCAAGAGCAAACTCCATCATCAAGTGCCTGGTTAGAGTCGTGCAGTCTGAAGCAAAATCAGTCGGGCCTCTGGGTCTATAGGCGTTGGCAGGGATTGAACGTAACCCTTTCCAAACTTCGTACGTTAACCCTTCCCAAGTCATCGGTACCAACACTCTTTTTAGAGAACAGAATAGCTTAACTATTCATGAACGTCCAGTAAGGGTGGTTAGGGGTTGGTAGCGAACAGAAAAACATAACTATGCATGTACTTTAGTCTTGGTGAGGACTGTGCAGTTTCCCTCCGGATTGGGAGTTAGTTCTTTAATTCCAACAATCTACCATAGTACTTTATTTGTGTTACAGGCTCACACATAATGTTCATATCTTCGTGGTGTGGATGCCTGTTCTAAATACTCAACATTCCTCTATGCTTGTAAGATAGGTAATTAATTATCACTTCTTAATTATGGGTTTTATTCGTCGCCTTTAACAACAATCAGGTTTGCCTCACCACCCCCCCCCCCAACAGGCATATCAAACGAGTAAAACAAATAGTGTTTTTAGTCATCTCACTCCCCTTAGCAAACTAAAGTATTACGGCTAGTATCTCTCTGAAGTGAAAAAAACTTAGATGCACTCATCGCCGCATTCATATTCCTAGTTTTGAACAGAATGAGCAACTGCCATGGGTGTGCCCAACCGTCTCATGTACCATATCCATATGGACTGCCCTTAAACAAACCCAGCATCCGACCTTGGTCCGATTGTCACTAAAGTGAGATATGGATCTAAGCCCTCCCGGGCAGTAGGCTGGCAAACCGATTCTAATTTGACATTAAGGGAGTGGGTAAAGTGTCAAGGGTACTATTGTAGTGGGAGGGTGGTATGGGAGTGAGGTATCTGTAAGGTAGCGACAGATATAGATATATATATAGTGACGACCACATGAGGGACAGAGAGAAAGAAGAGCTCCCCTTACCTATTCACGTAGTGTCGCTGTGGACGCAGCTGGCCCACGACAATGGAGTCCTATCGCCCTATTAACCTCACTCACCACCTTTCTCCAGCCCATAATCCTACTCCAGGTACTAATCCTCTCCACTCACACCGCATTCTCATTCACACTAAACTCCAGTTACTGGAAACACCCTCCTCATATTACCATAAAACCAAGCGTTTCTACCTTGAAAAGCCTTCTGCCCAAAGTTTTTTTTTTTTGAACTGTAACAAACCCCGAGGAGCTCAACTGAACTACCACAAACAGTAACGATCGGTACTTGGAAATATTAGGTTCCCCGTATCATTAGCACCAGGAGTACAAACAGACAGATATAACTGTGAATGTTCTCAAGTGTTGGTGGGATTCAGACAGGGAGTTTGTTCCGTAAATCCAACAATCTACCATAGCACTTTATTTGACATATAATGGGCATATCTTTGTGTTGTGGATTTCTGTTCTTGATACTCAATCATCACTCAGGCTTGTAAGTCCTCCTGGCTTCTAGAAGGACGGTTTTAAATTTTGAATTATGTTTCTCAACTGTGCCTTACTTAACTAGAGCCTGTTGCTTCATAATTCAAGTACCTACTCAATTCCACAACTCACTTTGTCTACAATGCTTCAACAACTGCCATAAATCTATGTCCTAACCATTGTGATTATGAAGAATTGTTAATTACAAAATAATTATTTGTTTATTCATATTTTTTCTTTATTATGTTTATTATCCAATTATTTGTTTAAACTAATCTCCTAGTTCCTAGTTTGTTTTTCTCGTTTTGTAATTATAAACTAATAAATTTTGATTGTAATGTGTCGTAATTTAAAGTTAAATCATATTCACCCATTTTAAAGTATAAAAAAAATTAAAATCCATTGTTGATCACCAAAATTATCACACAAAGGAGAAAAAAAGTTCCCGACAAGGTGAAAAATGTATGGTAAATATTCATTTCTAAGTAACGTAACAAAAAATTGATGAAAACACGGCCTGCGACTGCCATATATTTTTTGATGTCCAAAGAGTAAAAAAATGTTTGAATATAGCAATTTAGTTCATTTTTCGAGTTGTAGTAGTGCATTAAAAGGGGACATAAGTACGGGGTCGATTGACCCCGTGCCGTCCTTGTGGATAGTTGCACCACGGGGTCAATCGACCCCGTGCCGTACTTGTGGATAGACCACATTTTTGATGTCCGTCCTGAACGTGTTAAGAGCCACTCCTATAAACTACTACCTGTTTGGGATCACCCTGATCTACCATGTAGTAAGTTATAGTTTGATATGTTGTGCTGTAAGGTTTTGGAGATGCAATCCTATGAACCTCCTATGTAAAAGTATCCTAGGAAAAAATTGAACAAGATTAACAAACATTATGTTCTGAGGAAGATTATTTTTTGTTATTTTTATTAAATGAGATTTGAAGAAGTATTTAAAAGTCACACTGATCTCCCCCCTAAAAGTTAATTTCACGTAAGGGAAATGTGCGTAGGAGATATATGGCAGTTTTATCAATCAAACACTTAGAACAATACTTACATCTATAGAACTAAGATCAATCTAAGATACTAAAAATCTTAAAACGGCGCTGAGGTCGAGAGCTAACACACATCTACAAAGCAAATTAAAATCTAAAAAGTAGTTCAAATTACCTAAACAATAACAGTAATCAGAGATCTCAAAATAATCAAGCATAAAATAAGGAATGCCTACATTAATAAAAACCAGGATTTGATCAGGATTTATGAACCATATAATTTTGAATTTTAGTTACTGACAAGAGTTCTTGTGTTCCTCAATATACAGACATTTTCACGTTTATTTTTATTTATTTTTTTAGTAATCGAAGAGAGAATAGTACTCAGTATGTAATACGGGAGTACATTTATACGCTTTCAAGCCACAAATCCTGAAACAAAATAGGTTAAACAATTTTTTTCAAAAGTAGTTGAGTAATTCATTTTGAGGAGTATCTTCCTAGCATCAACAACTTTGTAATGGTCCTATTGGCGAAGAGAGGGTTTCGTATCAGTTTCGCCCTAAGTACCAGGCTATGTATCTGTAAGCCGTCCTGGGGTAGGTGGAGGGGGATTCGGCTCCTCTATTGGCTTGTTGCGCAAATCAATACAACCTTCTGTACCTTTTGCTCTCTCTCTCTCTCTCTCTCTCTCTCTCTCTCCTCTCTCTTCTCTCTCTCTCACTTCTGTTTCTCTCTCATGCCCAGCATCTCTTTCCTCTTTTGTAACGTGTTTCTTCCACTTCACACAGCCTGCTTATACGGTTTCCAACCCGCTGTCTCCCACTTTTAAACTTAGGATCCTTGAGCGGAGTTTTGCCCGGATTTGGACAACAGGTCCACCCGAGCCGGAACTTGCAAACTAGAGGTTGTCCGTGGGACAGGAGGTAAAATGACCTAGATAAGAGCTGATTACCAATTATGCTAATGGGATATCTTGCTTGAAATCTTGAGAGGCTTGGTCAGTGCCAGTTCAAAAAGTGTCATATGCATTCTGGACAAGGTTAAGGTAAATGCCAGTAATCTGACTTGATTGTATTTGGCATAGCACTTTCAGGGTCTACGCCCCATCATCAGCTGTAATTGGTTATCCAGTACTTGGGCATTCTTCCACAGTGCAGAATCATAGACCTACAGTTTGTACTGGGAAGGAATACTCGAGTCTACGCAGTCTGATGATGGTGCATTTACCTTGAAAGTACTATGTCAAATAAAGACTACCAAGTAGAGGTAGGGGCATTTTCTTTAACCCTGGTCTTCAATTCATTTATGTAAGAAATATAAAGAATAGTCCAGAGAATGACTGACCTAATTAATTTCTTTAGCATTGTCATGGTAAATACGTAAAAGTTATGCATTAATATATCGCTCTCCTAACATATTTATGGTAAAAATTCTGAAAAGCGTTGGAAATGGAAAGATAAATGTCATACTTTCTAACCAACCTTAGCTGCTTTTAAATTTAAGTTGAATACTTTTAAAAAATGTGAAAATAAAAATATTAAATTTATGTTTGCAAAATATTATCATGTCTAAAGATAAAAATATTTACACTCTGTTGGACGGCCTATTCATATGAAGTGAGTAGATGTAAACACTGGATTCTGTTGGTACTACTCTTTTCATGTGACAGTACCCCCCCCCCCCCAACCATGAGGTTTTCAGATAATGGTTTCACGTTACTCTCAGTAATTCAGATATTTTGCAGTCAGTGTTGCAACATTTTGCTGTTTTGTTGAAAATTCAGTCGCAATCCCAGCAATTTCAATAATCGTCGTTCCCCGATTCAACAACTGAATGTAAGTATTCACAAAGTTGTTTGTATCTCTCTCGAAGGACGTAAATTTATTGTAACCCATTTGATTGTGACTATAAAGTTAAACATAGCGCTTAAAAATTAAATTATTACTTCCCTAAAGTTTAAGTAAGAGTATTAAGAAAATGTGTACTAAGGAGTGCGAACTTTCGATCAGTTTTAATGCTTTATTTTTAAAAATTCAAGATTCACTTGATACAGTTTTCAAAGGTTTTGCGCCACGAATATCAGGAATGTATCATTTAATTTAATATTCCTTTGTCATTGTGCCAATGACGCTCAGGGGTAGAGGTAATTCGCCAAATAATTAAGAAATAGATAAAATGCTTAACTATTGTTACTTTTAGCGACATATACTAAAGAAAAATTAAAAAAGTTCTTCACGTATGAAAATAGAAATGACTCAATTAATATGATATTAATGAAAAAATGCCCATAACAACAAATGTACGCTATTAAATGTTTAACAAAATTGATTCTATAACATTTTTCAATCTCATTATAATTGAGATACTTTACATTCTCAAACTCCCTTCTCCCCAACTTAAACCCCCACCAGGTCCGATTAAGCCATTAACGTATATGTTCTTCAGTGTTAATGAAACTGTTAAAATATAGAATATGGCGTTGATTGAATAACCTTTTTTGAGCGAGTAAAGAAAACTTAATTCATGACGTCACTCGTAACATATTTCCATTTATCTTGCATATTAAGAAACGATGAAAGGTTAACCTGCGAATATATATATAGGGTGTCCCCAGTTCCTGTACCACCCCACTTGAAATCTAAAATTATTTTAAGAGACTTGATGTCACATTATTGAGACCCCTGAAGAATCCGCTCAGTCCATATTAAACTTCGTAAGCTTCTCCAGCGACCATAACTTTGGAATTTTCAATGGAATGCCCTACTTTTAATGGTGGATTCTTGTAGAAAATCAAATTCTAAGACGATTTTATATCGGCGGATTTTTTCGATTTGACGCATCCTTTAGCCGTAAAATGTGCCAATCTTCGTTTCAGAAACGGCACATTTTATTGAAAAATGCTGTGACATAAAAGTTTTAGTCAACCAAATTATCTTTGAAACAAGTCTTCGGGTAAAGGAATGGGACCTGAAATTAAAAAAAAAAAAAAAAAGGTATTTTAAATTAAATAACTCAAAAGTATTCTTCAATGAATCCAAAAAATTTTTACTTCAAAAAACATAATTAGAATTAATTAGTCTTAAAACTAATTACATAGTTTAAAGTAATTTAGTTCTAAGAACGTTTTTTTTTTGTTATGTTGATATTCGTTGAAGTAACAATTTTTTGGATTCATTGAACAATACTTTTGAGTCATTTAATTTAAAATACTTTTTTTTTTATTTATTTTTTTTTTTTTAATTTCAGGTCCCATTCCTTTACCCGAAGACTTGTTTCAAAGATAATTTTGTTGACTAAAACTTTTATGTCACAGCATTTTTCAATAAAATGTGCCGTTTCTGAAATGAAGATTTGTGCATTTTACGGCTAGAGGATGCGTCAAATCGAAAAAAAATTCACCGATGTAAACTCATTTTAGAATTAGATTTTCTACAAGAATTCACCATAAAAAATAGGGCATTCCATTGAAAATTCCAAAGTTATGGTCGCTGGAGAAGTTTACGAATTTTAATATGGACTGACTTACTTTTCTTTTTAAATTTCATAACCTATTCCTCTCCCCTTAGACTTGTTTCAAAGATAATTTTGTTGACTAGAACTTTTAAGTCACACCATTTTTCAATAAAATGTGACGTTTCTAATAATAAATGAATAAAAATTCACCTAAATAAACTCGTTTTAGAACACGAAATGCATAATATATTTATTATTAAGTCAAATAATTATAATTTTAATATCTCATAAAAAATTCATGAGTTATTTTCGTTATTAGCGTCATTTACGGCATAGATTTACCTAGGCAGTAAATATAAATTCTCTTACAATGAAAAAACTTCGATTAAGGAAGACTTATATCGTTGATCAGAGTATCGCACCATATGATAAAACAGAATATCAGGAGAATCTATGGTTGTCTGACCACCTAATACTCAAGTACTAAGTTGGATGTGCTGGTTCATTTTAATCCTCAGATTGGCCTGGATGTGATTATGAACCTGGTGGGACAAATAGTAATCTGTTATAGAGTTAATCATATATAAGAGTACGAAGGTCATAGCTGCAATTTGCCACACAACAAGATACACATAGACATAAATTGGACATACCAAGAATCACATAGACCACATTTTGAACAGAACTAGTCTCCCCGTCCAAAGCTTCAGGGTTGCTGCTCATCCCCCTACTTGGTACTTTGCTATCTAGTTGCAGGCATTGAAGAAAAGAAGTTGGCAGACGAAAGTGTACTTTTTTAATACAATGATACTCGGGGGTGTGATTGTTAAGCTTCGTTACATGGGGAGGCTCCAAAAAGTGAATAAAACATTACAGTCGATCGTTTGGAAGAAAAGTGTTGAGACTAGGAGGCCTTATCAAAAACGTGGCAGGTGGAATGTACTAAAGGTGGCAGTGAAGAATAATGTTTGGTGGTAAATATCAAAAGATAATTGGAAAAAAAAAACTAGTCCCCGCTGTAGATTCTACTCCAATGAGAAAAGAAAATCTAAAGAAAAGTAGGACCGCCAAAAGAATTATGCATAATAATGAAAGATATTTTGAAGGACAGAAAGGGAGGTAAAAACCTCAAAATGTGATTCAGCCAGCGTATTTAATTCCGCCAGGAGTAACAAGGCAACTTTCTTAATGAAAGTTCTAAAAACAGTAGTCAAAATTGACTGTACATTTCGGAGAAACATTAAATGAAAATAAGTAGTAAGGTTGCCCAAGCTAATAAAATTGAAATTTAGAAAGCGTTGCCAATCAAAAAGAACAATAATGAAGTCTAAAAAAAAAAAAGTTTTGCGAAGGATCGCAAATAGAGGCGCGAGTAGAAGATTCTGACATGCAATTTATGTACATTCATGTAATTCATATATATATATATATATATATATATATATATATATATATATATACATATTTGTTAACGTCCAATTGGTGCTACTAAGTCTAATTGGGACGGGTTATACACAGGTTATCACCAGGTTTTTGTATCACCAATGATAAAAGTTTACTAATGTTTTAGTCATACACTGCATTGAACAACTTTTTGCACTAGTCCAATAATATTATATTAATTAATTAAATTAATCTCTAGTTTAACCAAGATGAGTTATCCACATATTTAATTTGTGATTTTGTTTTGCTTCTTTTTTTTGTTCTATTTTTTGTAATTTAAATGCAGTGTGTGAATATGCGAGAACAATCATAAATAATGCTGGTAAGAAACGCCATCCCCTCCCTCCGCACTTTAAGCTTAGCCTTTTTTCCAGATTTTGTTAATTAGAAGCCATTCTGTGTTCTTAGCCTGGGCAAAGAAAATGTATAAGATCAGTGGAAGGTTACGCTCCCATTCGGATTGTTTTTTTTAGAATACCTGCTTATTTTCTAAACCTTGTTGGACTTCATCACTTTTTGAACCTGCTTCTGCCTTCCTCCTCTCCCAAATATCTTGCCTAATCATACACAAAGAGGTTCCATATTAGAAAACATTTCTCTGTTATATTTTTCATAATTTTCTTACACTTCCCCTCCTCCCGCTTGCCATCTTCTCTCTCTCTCTCTCTCCCTATATATATATATATATATATATATATATACATATATATATATATATATATATATATATATAAATATATATGTGTGTGTGTGTGTGTAAAATTTTGACCGGACATCATTTTCGTCATCTACTAGGTACGATCGATGGACATTTGAGGACATTTTTCAAACTACAACAAGACACTTCAAGAGAACTACAACCTCAATAGCTTATTTTCCTCAAGGGAAATCTCCTAAAAAGTTAGTTGATTGCTCCCACTTTATGCTACTAAGGCTAATTGGGATGGGTGTTCGACAGGACTTGTCTAGCCAGGGTGGTAAAAAGGATTTTATTTAATGAGTTCGTCACTCATTAAATTCCTATTGCCCAGGCGGGAATTGAACTCACGGCTCTATGATTACTTAGTGAGATTAAGACTAACACCTTAACTGAACTGTCTAACCTGAAACGAATTTAAGGAGATTTCCTTCTCGCTCATCATTTGAGTACCACCTGTGTGGAATAGCTTAAGAATGCAATAATTTTGAAGTCGGGTGTAGGCTTATGGGGATCAGATAATTCTGTATCCTACAGAAGGTTCTCCCTTTTAAGAACTCTCAGAAAGCAAATCTAATGATGCAGAAAACGGTGATTATGGATAACAGTGAAATGTGAACACCTACAAGAGATTTATGTTACATTAGGAAAGGATTTTCTCTCTTCAAATGCAGCAGGGCTGGCTCATCAAATGAGACGTCTAACAACTGGAGCTGTTTGGCGTAACTCACCTAATGTGTGCAATTATGAAAGACAGATTGCTTAGCCTGAGGCATTTAAGCTGTACCATATGAATTTGTGAATCAAATAAAAAAATAAATTGATTGACAAAAAAAAAACACGTCAAAAATAATAAAACTGGTCAACAATAAAAAAGGAATGTAGAGATTAAAACCAAAGAAATGGGCACACGGAGACAAATCGTCGTAGAGGTGAGGTGTGAAGATGGACAAGGCGGCACCCTTTGATCTGTATCGGAAGATGAAGAGATGATCAGGAGACGGGATGATTAGTTCGCTGCCTCCCAGGATACCAGCAGTCGGAGGAGCTACCTAATTCGGCTCTCTCTCGCCACACAACAACTAAACTCCTTCTGTCTATTAGGCAGTTTATATCCGACAGAAATGCTGAAGGATATATAACTAGCAAGTATCAATTTGAAGTAAAATCCGCTTTATTTTTTTATAACAACGATTTTTGTTCTCCATCATAAAACATTATTAGGCTAGCTGCGTACACGTCATTGACCGATAGAAATACAATTGTCTACCAAATAAAATTAAGGATTACAACAATTTTGGCATTGCCAAAAACTAAATAATATAAATCTAACCCATGACATTGGAATACAGCAATCTTGGCAGGACTCCCACTCCACCAAAAGATATTTATTACATCATTTCACATTTTATCGCAAAACCAGTAGAACAAGAATAGTATAAAATAGAAGTCAACATTATTTTCGAATTCGTATAGCATCACCTTGGGCAACATACACTATTTCATATTTTACAAACACTTCAGGAATTTGAAACCAAATTGGCTTTACTGCCATTTGGGAATAAGAATACATCTATATCGCCGATAAAAAGTTTCATCAATAACATATTCATTTAACAAAAGGATTCATTAAATAAAATCCTTAGTCCCACCCTGGCTAGAAAAGGGTGGTAAACCTGTAGATGACCCGTCCCAATTAGCCTTAGTCGCGAAAAGTGGACGTTAATAAATAATTTAATTTAAATACATTCTGTAACAAGATATTATTTAAATTGATATTCTCCTTTGACCGATTTCCCCCATTAACGAACTCAAACTTCAGCTTGATATGAAGAGATTAGTAACAATCCAGTAAAACTTGCGGTATGACAGTACTTAACTTCTATTATTCACTCTAATCACCAAAAGATATATTTTATTTATAATATTACTCTATAAACAGTAAAGGTATAAAAGGTGTTTTTTTGCGAGCACTCCACAGTTCAATTTTGTTTTCAGACACTGTACCTGTAAAATAAAATTAGTTTCAATTGGTGCCCAAAATATATTTATTCTATATTCTTATATTAATCGCATTTCGCGACGGGAAATTTAGCAACTTATTAGAAAATCAGGAATAAATCCCAAAATATCAGGAATAATGGTAGATACTATGATATAGCTGAGAGAGTATTTCACTCTTTAATTAATAAATAATACTAAGTGAAGGTGGTCGAAGTATTATTATAATAATACAGTATCAGTATAAATTATAAAGTATACAGGACTGTAATTATCTTTTTTCTTTTAGAACTAATGCTACCTATAATTACCAACAAACTCGCCTAAATTCTGACTTCAAACAGAGTTTTAATAATAAATACAGTCCTTCGGGGTTTGTTAATATGGTTGATTCTCGTACTCTTAACTATTCTGTGAGTAATATTTCGGAACTAAATGTATTTCTTGTAAGATCAATTGATAGCTCTTCTACGATTCTCTGAACACCCAATTTTCCGGCAAGTCTAGTAAAATTCCTATTTACCAATTCTTTTATCGTTAGATGTATATTCCAGCCAAATGATCGTAGTTACATATTTTTAGATTTACTATTTACAAAAACTGGGTTCTTACAAGCCAGAAAGCGCCTCGCAGAGGTTGAATAAAACGACTTATCTTCATTAAATGACAGTTTATTATAGTTTCAGGCGCAATTTAGAGAGATCATTATTTAGAGGGGTATTTTTTGTTGAAAGTTTTATCAAAATGGATTTCGTCAGATATAACAAATTGACAGAGGGATTTTCAGGAACGGTGAAGCCACTGTCGAAGAGTTGGAATTATTCCCTTCCCTAATATTTGCCGAGCAGGATTTTCGAACCGCCATGTTAGGGGTTGATTCCCACTGGATTTTCTCCCTTCTACAAACATTACACCAATTCGCCTGTTTTTTTCCATTCCCAGCAAAAATACGGCAATTTCAAGGGCCATATTTTCCATTTGAGTGGTTCTCCTGTTAAAATACGAGTTTTACTAATTACGTTTGTGTTGGCCTGATGATAATTGGAAGCTTTGGGGACTTTTTCCACAAACTAAGCCGTGGCCATTATGGACAGTTTGTGTTAATTGTCGTAAACAAGGGAGCAATTCCTCCCAAAGAGGGAAAACACTCGGACCGGGAAAAGTGCGCCGAATAAACGTGAGGCAACTTTCAGAGAGTGCTTTCATTCACTGGGAGCCATTTAGAATCGACTCATCGATTAGTTTGATTGCAAGGCATATTTAGTTACTATTATTACTCGATTTTCACTCCAGGCATTATAAAACATAGGGTCTTTAGTCCTCTTATCGCTTGACTTGTTACGATGCGAGAAATTGGGTCTGTATCACAATAAGCTTGAAGGATAGAGTAGGGTTAAAGACTTGAAATGTGCAGCTAATCTAATACTAAATTCTTTAATGTTTATTAGGCCTAATCTATATTGTTAGTGTAATTTACTGGCAATTTTTAAACGAATTAACATTTTCAGAGTTCAAAATGAGAGAACTAGTGATTGTAGTGTAATTTTACTGTCTATGAAAATTGCTTTGTATTTTGTTTTGTGAGATTGAATATAATGCAGGCTTCCAAGCCAATAAATAGCCTATTTCTAGATCTGATTATTTGAGCAATAGCGTCCTAATTTAAATTTCTCAACGTCAACCAAACCTTCATTCTTCAAAACTCCAAATTTTTAAAGTACAGCCAATTTTTTGTCCATCTCGGCTGTCATCAGTGTAAAATTCCACGGCACTAGGTTTGTTAGATTTATTGAGTAGTCTTTTGGGATACAGAGCAGGGTGTGTGGCCGTACCATTTCTTCAGGAGAATATTCGTTGCTGAATTCGTACAATGTTTGCCAGCAGAGTAAGCTTCTGTTTTGTACGCACGCACACACACACGCATGCACACATCAATACTAGGTTCCAAAATGTACAGTTCAATGAATGGAATAAAGTAATAAAACTTAGTTCCTATCTTCTGTTAAATCAGTTATACAATGATTATGTCTGAGTTCATTTTGAATATATCTAATCGTCTTCGAATTTCTACTTGAAACAGATCCCTAGTTACTTGTATAGGGGTTTACATTGGGCTCATTCATATCTATATTAAAAAAGGGCAAATAACTTCGTCAGTATTGCATTTATAAAAACATGCTCCTGTGGAATGAAAAGGGTTAGAAATTGAGTTTCCAATAATATTGAGACATATATAAATTTGAGTAGGCTTCGTTTACGCCATTTGGGTAGTTGTGAATATTTACAAGTTCCTTTGCAGAGAGATAACTATCAGCTTATGAAATGTTTCCATGAACCATAATTTGCTGGAGATACAAGAATAGGGGGTACTAATTACACGACTTGTCAGTTTCCTGACCATTGTCTGAATCTGTCAGTTGGAATGTCATCTCCTCTAAACGTCCACATTATAAGCTGTCCATTGTCCAAGCCAACTCTACAGGAAATAGACCCACAATACCCAATGACCTAGGCTCCATCAACACCAGGGTAGAACTCTGTGAAAAAATAGAAGAAATCAAATCAATGAATGATGGTGACTGTGAGGACAATTTATGAGAAAGGAAATGATATTCTCTAAATTACTCAAACCACAAGAAATTGCAAAATTCACATTTGATTTATTTCTCAACAAGTTATATCCTCTTCTAGAGGTTGTAAAAGACTCCTTTTATGTCGGGTAGCCTAACTCAAAAAACAATTCAATCAAATTTTAAATACTATTTATGTACATGACGCAATAAAGTAATAAATTACATTTAATGTAACTAATAATACGAAGTGGCTTCTAAAAGAATAGTCGGGAAGAATAACAAGATAATTAGAGATAAATAAGGAATTTAGAAAGCTATAATTACAGTGGTCAATAATGGTATATTTATACTAAATACACAAATAGTGAAAGTAGATATCCTACAGTTGATTAAGAGAAAAATTATAGGTGATTTGCTAGCACCTTTGAAAGCAACAAGAAATGTGTACCAACAATTAAATTGAGAAAAACGGTAATATTAATCAGAAGGCTTTCAAATATTCTGGAGTGAAATATCTTCTGGCATTTACATTTGTGGAATCGAATCAGCGTTAAATTGTTGAGAAATACTAAGGCTTAAATTGCAATTCAAGCCTCTATTTTGAAAGCTTTAAACTATTCTTGTAAGAACACCTGGTAGCAACTTATATCATATTTCATTCATAATTAATTTTAGTGCAGAAAATATGTTAAAAAATTATCCACATATTTGTTTTTGAATTAGTATAATGGTAGGACTTGAGTTCCTTACAGAATACATTAATTTAAATTAGGTAGATAATAAAATCCTGGAAATTATTGGTAAAATAAGTTATTTTTGACTATTCATTTTCGACGTGATTCCCGTCATATAGACATGAAAGGATATGAAGTCTGGATATGTGTACACACACAGACACATTGACACACACACTTATATACTTCTTCGGTTGCCATAATATACCTTGGGGAACTCGAGCGAGACTTGGGATCAGAGTTTTACAGAGAGAGCAGTCACTTGAGATACAAACCCCATTAACCAAGGCAGACTTGGAATGAGTAGTCTCAAAGAAGGGCAACGGGCCTCATTATAACCGGCAGCTCAGTTGTCAGTTCACTCAATGTCAAGGGGCTATCAGAAGTATATATTCGCTAATCCACAAGCACCACCACACTAGCGGGCTCTCGTGGACTCTAGAGAACACGTGAACTAAAGTTATCCTTGGCCGGCAGCGAAATTGTACCTTCAGCTTACTGAGGGTACTGGAGATGTAACCAAACCTTAACTGGGACGCCACCCCTACTCTCTAGGGAGCCCACCCTACTCACTCTCTCTCTCTCTCTTTCTCTCTCTCTCTTTATATATATATATATATCTTCATGAGTTCCCTAAAAGGAAATCAGCAAATACACTTACCCAGAAGTGACATGTACTTTCTTGTATTTATCGCTCTACAGATGAGTTAAGGTCTCTCTAGGAGGGTTACCTTATTTAAGGAATTATTGCAGGTTTGAGCACGAAGCCCGAGAGTTTAATGGAGTATGGCTGCCGTAAAAGACGCCGTTAGGACCCCTGGAGCACGTAGCTCATTAGCCGAGATAGAGGAACGGTGATCTACCGCACTCTGGAGGCACGTGCTTCAACAACCATTCTCTGAGCATTACATACACTAATGTATTCCTCCTGTAAGCCGTTTCAACGTCATTCCCATTTGACACTTTGATTTAGGTGCCCTGTCATCTTCGCTGTCACATTATAGCTGTTCTCTTGATTCCCTTAGAACTCCAAAGATTTTACAGGATTCCTGTACACTGTAATCCATTCTTTCATGTTCAGTCCAATACAATAAACTTTTCCTTGATACCAAAGCTTGAGCAATAAATGCTCAATTAATCAGTAATCAGCTTAATAGACTACATCAAAGAAATGAGAAAATATAGTAACTATTGTAAATGTAGCATCATAATACAAGAATGGATGAGATTAAATTTAAAATTTACGAAATTCAGTAATAGGTTTCTATGAAAGAAAAACACCCTGTACAAATTTACTTGAAACCCCATTTCAGTGGTGTTATTTGTGAAATTTCCCAAAAATGAGATATTCTTCAGGGAGTCTATTCGTAAAAAACAAATAAAACAACGATTATCCAACGGTAAACTATTTTGAAACAAAAACACGAAGCGTACTCAGAGTAAAGAAATGTGGATGTGAAGTGAAAGACATTTTTGGATTATCCGTGCTGCCTATATCTGTTTATTCATATAAATAAACAAATAAGGTTTGCCTCAAATTATTTAAATTTACGTTTTTCGCATTTTCCGGTCAGAAGAGTGATATCAATCTCGAAATGCTCGTGCTGGTTATCACTTAAAAACTGCTTGTAGAATTTCAATGAATGCCTATCTTACCATGTGTGTAATACGTTTTTTAGCAGATTTCCCTCAAGGGAAATCAGCTATTGAGGTCGTACTCATGACGCGAGTTTCGAAAACTTTCCTCAAATGTCCATCGATCCTACCCAGGAGATGACGAAAATGAGGTCCGTTCAAAATTATATATATATATATATATATATATATATATATATATATATATATATATATATTTGTCTGTTAACGCTCTAGCGGTCACAATTTTTGTTTGATTGTTACCAAACTCGGAATTTAATCTTTTTATGTAAAAAGGAAGATCAAGTTCGTTAATGGCTGAAATCGGACCAGTGGGAGGGGGGGATTTTTGAAAATTCACAATATCTCCGTTATTATGCGTCGGATCGAAACATTGTATAGAATCAATCTTATTGCAAATTAAATTTACTATAAATATTGCTCTATACATTTATTCTGTATCTTGAATATTAACCGAGATATTTGCATTTGTATTCTGTGTGTTGTCGGCAGGAGTCGGCTGTTCTGGATTTTCCGCCGAGAGCTCTGGCGGCCGTTTCCATAACTATTCGTCCCTCTCGAATAGGTTTAGAGATACCTTACTACTACAGGTGTTATTGGGCAGATTTATCTACTGGAAAACGTCACGTATGAAATCTACTTAGTTTATGGCGCCCCTGCGTGACGGACTTTTTTTTAAAAGGTGGGTATTTGTGTTTGCATTAAGAGAATATTTGAACGATGCCTCAAATTTCCTCATAGTAGAAGTAAAGGTCAGATCTATCTTTTCAAATGTCCATGTCCACTACCTAGAAGATGACGAAAATGAGGACTATTAAAAATTATATATATATATATATATATATATATATATATATATATATATAAACATATAGATTTATATAATATATATATATATATATATATATATATATATATATATATATATAAACATATACATATATTTGTCTGTTACTGCTCTAGGTTCGTTAATAGTTGAAATTGGGCAAAGTGAAACTTCAAAATATCTCGGTCACTATGAGTTGAATCGAAAAATTGTATAGCTTCAATCTTATTACTGTGCGTGTAATGCTGAAAGTTGAAAAATAGTTGAAAAAGTTATGTATAATGTAGCGTTGAATATTAACTGAGAATCAATATGTAAACCTCCGCTTTTAGGCATCGTACTTTAATAATAAGCGAATATGCCATGAAACATGTTATTTCAGGCTTAAATACCGAATATTTTTATCAAAAACCTTTACTAGAAGAGATGCATGGAAATAAGCTATGCGATTACGAGAATAATTAAGATTTTATTTATTTATTAACAGTCAACTTGTTCTAATTGGATTTTTGTTTAGAAATAGAGAATATATGATGAGATGAAATATACTTAGTTTACGCAGCCCTGCGCTTAGTTTAATATGCCCTTTTATATTATTTTGGTCAACCCCACTAAACAGCTCGTGGCCATGATCTGTCTCCAATATATGAAGATTTATAAAATATAGGCTGAAGAGACCCACCCAAAAAAAAGAAACCTAACATAATAAAAGGAATCAAAAACGAAGGATTGAAAAGGAGAGAGAGAGAGAGAGAGAGAGAGAGATTTGAAGCAAGAGGGTAATAAAAAGGCAAGGGGGTCGTAGCTATGTCTTCGAGGTGAACAAGATAAACAAAGAGAGGTATAGAGTTTGCTGATTGTAGCCTACCTCTCCTGAATCTTGATCCTCAAGGAATCAACGATTCAACCAGCATACAATCCACCGCATACAATCCACGAGATGCCAGCAAATCCCACTTTATCATCCATACTTTTTGACCACCGAATTTTGACAGTCATACATTCATATATATATATATATATATATATATATATATATATATATATATATATATCACACACATATATATATAGCAGAAGTACCAATTGAGAATTATGCCTGTTACATCAACACTCCTATGGGATCTTGTCCAATGATCAGTGGCAGCAACTTTTATTTGATCTCAAACATAGAAGATAAGGTCAGTTTATAGTCAATATCCTGGTCAAATTTAAAATCGAAAACCTCTTCCTTATCGTGTATCTCGTTGAGATTATAGTACATCACTTCCCGTTGATCGCGTTGTTATTTTTGGCCTACTGTAAACTTTCTCTTTTCCTCAGTCGAATTCGTTAAAAAAAATCGAAAATATGAAGTACCAAGATTTTAAGGCTAGCCATTTTTCAGTTATGCGAGATATGTACACAATTCTGAAACTATTCAAAATGGGTTAAGGGATAATTCCGTTGATATGTGAAAAACCAAAAGTTTAATTCCTTTACTTAGTACAAGGAAGTAAAAATACCGAATTTGAGCTCTTATAATCGATACCATGCATTTATTAATGTATTGCTCTTCTACCAACTTTTATATGATACTGAGTACAAACCAAAGCAACTATCTTTCCAAAAAAAAAAAAAAACTAAAAAGGAAAATATTCACTCTAATCTAGGTGTTTATTATTACTAATCTTACTTTGTGGCAGGTGTGAGTGAGCTGCGTATCAGTTTACACATTTACGCAAGTATGCTCATTTCTGCATATATTTTCAAAATTGTACTACATTATAATTTTTTGAATATGTAGTTGTTTTAATTGATGAGGTCTATGTATTGACAACGGTCATGTAGTAATTAAGGCATAATGTATGGTAGGTCTATGTGAGTTTAGGTAATAGTCAGTTTGTATGTTCTACTATATGTCTACAGTATGTAGGATGAAAAAATTGTTGGCTACGCTTCCACTATAATGGAATATTATTCCATTATAGTGGAAGCGTAGCCAACAATTTTTTCATCCTACATACATTAGAAGTCACTTCCACCTGCCAGAATACCAACTCAGTATATGTCTACAGTTATAGTGTTGACAGTAGGGTTCGTCTACTCCAGTAAGTGTTTCCAGTCATGAGTGGCCAATTTTTAACCTTGTTAAGACTATTTTTTCTCTTCTAAATAGCTTTTTTGAGAAGGACCATTCTCGAGGTTATATTTAAGTTCTCGAAGTTTGTTATCAGTAGTGTCAAATCAAGATTTCTGGCATGAATTGAATACCTATGGCTTGCTTGGTTTTGAATATCTTGGTGTGGTGTTGTAAGTTCTTTTTTGGGTAGCTTATTTGGCGAGTTCGTCTAATTGTACTTTGTTCTTAATTAGTATGTCCAGGTAAACAACCAGTTGATAGTTATTCTTTTAGCAGATTTCCCTTAAGGGTTTACAAACGCCGATTATTAAGGGTTTACGTTGGTCCACGCCGATTATTGCATTTGCTCTCTAGTTAATTTCGTGAGCTTCTAGAACTAATCTTTTACGGAGGTGGTCTTCTCTATGTAGAACTTTTGTCTCGACGAACTTAATTTGGTGAGAACAAATACTTGCGTGTCTAGCTATGGCGGATGTTTTTGTTTTCTGATATATTAGATCAGCCATCTGTTGGTTAACTCTTCTAGCAGTTTTCTTACCTGTCTGATCCACATAAACTTTACCGCAAGCACATTGTATCATATAGTTATTTGTTTGTTTAATGTTTGAATTTTGTGTAATATGTACTTTGATGAGTGGGAGTGAGCTATATATGTTTCTAATGAATGTAAAGAGCTAAGAGAGTCAGTGCAAATTAATCTTAATTAGGGACATAAGTCCCTATCATTAGTTTCAGAAATGCTGTCTATCGCAAGTTTCAGGTTCTTCAAGCTCAGCTGTATTTATGCTTATCTCAACTGGCAGATTTATTTGGAAGCTTATATAAAAGAGACAAACTAAAATTGGAAATATGGTCCTGGTACTCCTTTGTAGATTCCTAGCTTCTCCAAGGATTGATTTCGAGATGAATCTAAAGGGATTTTAGCGACCCTTTCACTATTAAAGGGCTCTAGGAAAGCCTCCAAAAGTAGGAGAAAACTTATAACCGAACATTAATCTTTTTTTTTTTATTCATCCAATGTGCTATAATGTAACCTATGAAAATTAATGTCTTTGAGCTCTACTATCACTTCCAAGAGGGAATGCTTCAAGCCGCCTTTAGCCTTTACATTTGTATAACTGTATACATATGTATTCCTAGTTTGTTTTGATTCGTCTCAACGCAGGCTGTAGGATGGTTAAGGGTGGAATAATGTACCACGTAGGGAGCCGGGTGTTGTTTGAAGAGGAGGAGCCGTTAATTCCGGTAGATAGAGCGGTTTTTGCAGGAGCTAGCCGGGCCCAGTGTCAACACTGCTCGGTAATTGGGGGAGGACGGTTTTGCATCCGAAACGAGCACAATCAGAGCAGAATGGAAATGTGGGACTCGGTAATCTGTTTAGCTAATGGCCCGCCACCTAGCGGCACCAACGAGAACTCCATCTAATTGATACACTCCGACCCATTTCCTAACCAAACACCTCAGATCGGCACTCCCCTACACCATCCCCTCCGCACCGCCAGAGGTCGCATGACAAACAAAATCAGTAGCCACTATTCCAGGTCCTCTTTGGATACGGTACATCAGTGGAGCAATGCAGAATGGGTTTGACACATGTAGCGGTTTGGGTGTGGTTTTCATATACGCATCTTATGAACACAGCCTACTCTAGAAGCTACTGTGCTATCGACCAAATTTGGTATTATCCCCAATATTTTGCCAAATTTTGCTGATTTAGAAATTGTTTTCTAGCAATTTCTTTCTCCCTCAACGGCACCTCACGCCTGATACTGAGACGATCGTATTATTTGTTACCAGTTTCTGAACTTCTAGCATGACTACGGATGTTGCCACTCAGAAGAAGTAATCGTAAGAAAAATATGAATAAAACCTCAAATTTCTCAGATACCTTGTTTTACCACCACAGAAGTCTTAGGTAAATTTACTTTAATCGAGAAAAACAACAATATTTCATGAAAAACTTTGGAAAATTATGTCATGAAATAGAAATACAGAATTTTGTTCAGGAGCAATAGATATCGAAGATTGGAATCATCATTTAGAAACAAAAGAGTAGGCTGATATAGTTTAGATAAGTAAAATTATAGGATTAATTCTTTTCCGTTAATCTGCGAAATACGTGCTGGCGATAATACGGTAAATTGTTTTAAGATCTTTATACCTAAACCTTTTTAGTTCCCGAAGCCTGTTCAAGACATATGATGTTACTGACCAGATAATGTTGAGAAAAAAAAAGTTTAATTAGAGTTATTGTGTACCTTGGGCTAGAAAGGTGCCCAAAACTGTTGTAAAGATTAGATAGAAAATAATATAAAATCATAGGATATTTCACTATTTACTAAAATGTTTATTAATTATAAATTAACAAAACCACAAAGTCAAAAGGTCCTTTCTAAATACATAATGGACATAGTAATAATTAAAGAAATCAAAATAATAAGAATAAAGAGAAGTGAATAAAAACTAAGGCAATACTTTGACGGATGCAATTTTCATTGATTTCACTTGACACCTTCTCCCGGATGCATAAATGGCCTAAGCATTAATTTAGCTTCAATAAAATCTAGACAATTAAATTCTTTCCCTTTAAAAGTTTAGGGATTGGCCTTTAACTCAATTGTAGCAAACAAAAAACCCTTTCACAGTTGACACTTTTACTAACAGATCCAAGACTGACTTCGGGACAGTATCTGTAGCACTTATCAGTGATAAGAAGTGTACTACATAAAACTGGACATTAATGAATCTATTCAGCTGAATGACAGGCCTTTAATGTTGTCCTTTCAAAATTTCATGTCTACGATTCTCAGATTTTCTGTGTGAAATAATGATTTACATGAATTCACTTAACCAGTCGTATGGCGGAAGGTCAAAAGAGAAGAAAGACTTCAAATGATTATTAAAATCATTTTTCTCAACTAGTCAATCGGAGAAAGAGAACTCTAAGAGGTGATAAACGGCGAATACATAGGAAAGTCCTATGTCAGAATGTTTTGTAATTAATACAGAATGTAAAGAAGTTGACTACTAGAAAACTTGTGGACAAAGAGGACGAACAGAGGACGATATCGTAAATTTTGTAAACACTGGATATTCATATCGATTAATTAGCTTGCAACTTAAGTAGCGGTGAGGTAATTTTAATAAGACTCATAGCTATATACAGAACAAAAAGGCGTAGTCTAAATGCAGGGTTTGAAATTTGACTGAAACAAAGGCAGAAAACCCCGATATGGTTTTAATGTTACGTAGGTACTCCATAACCCTAATGAATTTCCCATTTACCCAATATACTACAGCATCTAAAAGAAAACATCATATACATAACGTTTTGTAAGTAAAAAAAAAAATTTTAATTTATAAAAGCAGATCAATATTGGTTTCATAACCTCCTAATGAGTGTATGTGGGTGAGTTGTATGAAAATATTTATCAATTGTATTTAATATTTTTTCTGTAATCGTTGAATAATGGTAACATTACTAAACTGAATTGAGTGAAGAAAGTGAAACATTTTGCAATAGAGTGAAGAAAGTGAATTGCCTTCGTAATTAGTAATAAGTATAAATTAAAAATAATTTGAAGTTGGAAATTAAATGCTTTTAAATGTTTCTTAACATTGTAAGAATTTATTTTAACAAAATAAATTGAAATGTGAATGAATTATTGGTGGAAATAATCAATATATTTTAAAATTTAAATATAATAATAATTATCTTCCTTGTTTAAAACCTGCACTTGTTTATAACTGCACTACTTCACAATCATCACTACTTGTTTTATAACTATGCTTATAACCTTTCACAACCATGCTTATAACCTACCAACAACATACCATAATCTTCACAACGTCCTAATTTTGTTCATATTCTGGTTAGATCTGATAATGTATTACACGATTACAGAAAAAATTTAATATTACTCTCGTGACGAAAGTAGAACTCGCTTCGCTCGTGTGGGTAAACGTTTCACTCGAGTTGTAAAATGATCTACTTTCGTCACTTGTATAATAAATAACTATTATTTGTATTAAATTTATTTTATTCATTTCAGTTATACTCTTTATTTTATCATGAAGGTGGTTATCATAGGTTTGATAACGGGGTCAACACGATATCAGAGTTGTGCTATTGAGTAAGGGGGGGGGGACCAAAACACAAAAAATCTAGATATTTCGCATAACGCCAATCCCAAGCCAAAATTGATTAAAACTTAAAACAATTTTTATTCTATGATAGGTTACGGAAATTTAAAATGACTGCAAGTGGCTGGAGAGGAACTTCACAACGGAAGTGTTCCTCCCAACTATATTCCTCTTCCCCTTCGCATTTGACCCACTGTAGAAATACAGACACCGGTAGAAAAAATAAGTAGTCTTGTATGACTTTATATTGCTCCTCCTTCCTTATCGATCACTATTAAGTAAATTCGCATCCAATCCTGCTGGGCGGTCACATGCTACATGCTTCGTTCCATTTGGAACTTATTCAACTGGCCTGGGAGAAGTGGCCATCATGACGACGTGAACGTGTGGTCGTCGGAAGACGTCCGTATTTGAACATAGCTAAGAGATTGGATCACACCGGACGCCACTGGCCGGAGCCCAGGGATAATTGTTCAGTTTGTGTTTAGATATGACGAGACTCGTTGAGTAGGAGTGTTTGAATGAGTGCAGAGAGAAGGGATTGCTGGAGGTTTCCCATCCTGGACCTGGGAGAGGATGACTTGGGACCGGGATGAGAGCTTATTAAGGAGTGAAAGGTGCGGAGTCTCAATGGACTCCTCTTCCCAGACCCCCCCCCTTCCTCGCCCCTCCCCTGAAGATGATGCTAATTATTTAGACAGTCAAACACATCCAGTGACTAGGCACTACTTTCAAGGAGGTCGTCATCCTCCTACACAATACTTCTCCGCTACTGTATCCTCATTCACACTATCTCCCACAACAATATTATATGAGTACTAGCCCAAGTGCCTGTCATTGTCTTGTACCGGTGTCCTGTCGACGTTGCATGAAGTCGGGAAGGTGGTTAAAATTAGTGATGGTTATAGTCCAATGATAACGGGTAGGTCTGTAGAAGGCATGGCTTCGATTCACGAGGTATCACTAACCTTTCTGTAGCTCGTATTTGTGACAGCATAGCTCATTCGTTCTATGCACAAGATATCCAATCAGGTGGTACAAGCATTGAGGTATTCTATTCTAGAAGTACCTTGAGCTCTAGAATGAGTAACCAAAAGTACATCATACAGGGGATGATTCATATTTACACCAATTTCGAATTACGCAATTGAACTCTCATCAATAGGTTGGATCGGCGAATATTTCTAGAAAGATCGCATCTTTAGAATAGTTTCAATAACAGATTTCCTCTTAAGGTAAATCTTTTAAGATAGTCATTGAAATTCTGTTCTCCAAACTAGAAGGAATAACTACTTCATCATTTTTTTCAGTAAACTAAACAGAAACTCACTTTAACTATCCTATGGCAGAAGGTCAACAAATGAAAGAAAACTTCAAATAATTGTTAAAAAATCATTTTTATTTCTCTACTAGTTCTCCGACTGGCATGGCTTGTGGAAGGTCCTATAGGAAAATGTAGCCGTTAGTTTAGTTGCATTTTTGTAGTAGAATTTCCCCTGTTTATGCGTGTATTTGGACGCGAAACTACTTGAGAAATAAAAATGATTTTTTAATAATCATTTGAAGTTTTCACTCTTTTCAAGTGAAGTTATATAGGTTATATTTCCACAATAAATACAAATCGCAGAGTTCAAAAAACATGACTGATACGTTCTATGGTTGCGAACTACCAATTTAACGGGTGATTTGTTTTCTGGGACGGATATTTTATACGTTGATAAATAAAAATTGCAGCAATATTTTGAGAGAAGTTGTTTGAAGATTTGTTTTGTACAAGCATTACAATAGTGATCCTTTATTAACGTTACTACTCGTATTTTTGCCTGAATTAGTGAAGTAGGATATTTTTGCAGGCTTCCCTTGCTTTAAGCTAATTTGTCACCAACCATATACTACTACTAATATACATACTTACTATATATAGAGGTAATATATAGTTTATATCAAAAATGTGATCATGTCTTAGACTACCCAGTGTATGGTAAATCATTTTAGTTTACGCAGCCCCTCCGTGAATGAATTTCAAGCAGGTCTCCTGGCTGGCATGAACCCCAGACGTGAAGGAGTGTTTCAATCTTGCTGCAATGACGTCATTTGAATTGAGTTGGGCTACCGAGAATTGGCTTTCATGTTATGTAATAGGGACTGATCCATACTGGCGCCCTATCGTTTTAATCAAGACATTCCAAATAAAAAAAAAAATAAACTTGCTTGATTTTTATGATAGTCAACACCACAGAGAGAAAGTTTAAATTTTTCTCTGTTATATAGGTACTGGGAAATACGATTGGGCATATTCCAAATAAATAAATATAATTGGAAAATAAAGTATAGGGTATAGATTTGTAGTATTCTTAAATAATGCAATTCCCAAAGAAAAAATCTTAAGAAAAAAATATTTGTGAATAATTGTACAGTTAAGTAATCGTAAGTTCTTAAAAATATTAAAGGATCGTTTGAGAAAATTGAAAAAGTTGTTCCAGAACGTGAAGCTATTCTCACGGTACTACCTTAATGCTTGGAATCTTCAAAAGCTTAAACTAAAGCTAAGCGGGTTTCTCACCTGCTTCAATTCCACAAGGCACACATATCATATAATATTCTCTCACAATAAGAAGTCTATGCAAACTGGACTTGAAATTTAAGCTGAAGAGGTTTACAAGTACGGTTGCTTTAATTAAAGATTTCATAAGTAGAAGTGGGGGGAGATTAGGACTCACTGGTATGATGCGCAATTGATTTCTTCTACCCATATATTTTCGATTTCTGAGCGGAAATAGTATTTACTGAAGCCTGAAAACAAGAATGTACAAATAATTTGCTTAATATTTAATATAAAAAATTGAAAAGCGTTAATAGTTTAACAATATTGGTTCTATAATGATACATCACATAATACTGGAGGAATTTGGAATTTTTGAATCCCCCCACTAAGGAAAATATTACTAAAAGTAGAAAGATCTCAATTAATAGTTATGTTAGAGAGAATAATAATGACAGAACGACAATTGTAGTACATTCTATTTTGAACAAAATTGATTGTACTTCATTTTCGATCTTAATGACGAATATATTTCGAACTATTTTTTTGTTTCATAATCATCAATTTAATGATTATTAAAATCATTTTCATTTCTCAACTAATTTTTCACCTATATGACGGGCTCATTAGAAGGAATAGAACACTAAAAGGTGATAAACAACGACAACATGGGAAGGCACTAAAGTCGCATTTGTTTTTATTTATTAACTTATTGAACTCATTGTATTCATTGGAAAATGTTTTCGAGAGTCAACATTTTGACTATATACTGGAGCTGACGAACTGTCAAAATTTGCTAATAAAAAACTTGTGAACAAATAGGACTAAGAGAAGGCGATAATGTAAATTCTGTAATTACTGGTATTCTATAAGATCGGAAACAAAAAGTGGCTACGAGAAGACTATGCACTTTGTCGTCAGAAACGTCTATCCATAATATTCATATAGATTAACTAGCAACTTATACGTGGAGAGATGATGCAATGTTATCAAGACATCATGGAGGCAACTCATAGCCTATGTCCTGAAGACAATGGCGTAGTCTAAATTCACTGTTTGAAATTCGATTCTTACAATACACAGAGACTGCAACTTATACGTGGAGAGATGATGCAATTTTATCAAGACAACATGGAGGCAACTGCTGGCCTATGTCCTGAAGACAATGGCGTAGTCTAAATTCACTGTTTCAAATTCGATTCTTACAATACACAGAGACATCAACTTATACGGGGAGAGATGATGCAATTTTATCAAGACAACATGGAGGCAACTGCTTGCCTATGTCCTGAAGACAATGGCGTAGTCTAAATTCACTGTTTGAAATTCGATTCTTACAATACACAGAGACTGCAACTTATACGTGGAGAGATGATGCAATTTTATCAAGACAACATGGAGGCAACTGCTGGCCTATGTCCTGAAGACAATGGCGTAGTCTAAATTCACTGTTTGAAATTCGATTCTTACAATACACAGAGACTGCAACTTATACGTGGAGAGATGATGCAATTTTATCAAGACAACATGGAGGCAACTGCTGGCCTATGTCCTGAAGACAATGGCGTAGTCTAAATTCACTGTTTGAAATTCGATTCTTACAATACACAGAGACTGCAACTTATACGTGGAGAGATGATGCAATTTTATCAAGACAACATGGAGGCAACTGCTGGCCTATGTCCTGAAGACAATGGCGTAGTCTAAATTCACTGTTTCAAATTCGATTCTTACAATACACAGAGACTGTACCCGATATTCATTTAAAGTTAGGTCGTATGTTGGTCGTGCCCGGTGACCGATTACTATTGTGAGTATTTGTAATATGTGTTTATTATTAGCAGGATGCTGCAACAGTTGTTAATATGGATGCCATTAATGAAATTATTCAATATAATAGATTTTTTTTTAAGGATCAGATTGGTTCGAGAGCCACTTTGTCATACGAGTCACGAACTGTTTATCAACATGGCATTAGCATCACGAATGTTCATGCACAAATTTACGTCGAAAACCTGCTCAGCTCCAGATAGTTCACGTAACAACTTATACACTCTTCTAGAAAAGTTTCCTTTAGGATCCTATCCAAGAGATGGGGTTGAAATTTATATATATATATCCGGTAAATTAATCATATCATATTTTGATCCAAAGTTGAGTAGTTCGAGTTGAGTGGTGAACTATATATATATATATATATATATATATATATATATATATATATATATATAGTTCACCACTCAACTCGAACTACTCAACTTTGGATCAAAATATGATATGATTAATTTACCGGATATGTAATACCCGTAATACTACAATTGTTGATCTAGGCACAGTGTATAGTTACCTCGGTAGTATATAGTATACATAGAACATTTTATTGGATTTCAATTCCCCCCCCCCCCAATTTAGTCATGCGATTTTCAATTAAAGCAGCTGATATTTCATGTTTAGCTTAAATTATATTGGTTTCTTATAATGAGAAGAATATAGAATAAGATATGGAATCACTTCATCAGCGTGGCATTGCAGTAGGTAAGAAATCTGCTTAGATTACTCAGCACCTGCATAGCGGACTTCTATTACTTCAATAAACTACTCCAGTTTAAAGCGGAATTCATAACTGGAAGTTATCTCTACGGTTCAAGAAGATCTGTGCTTTTGACACGCCAGATTGATTTACTCTTACTTGCTTTAGAAAGACCCATCTTTCAACTCGAGACGAATACTAAAAACATTTCTCCGGAGAAGATATTCTATCAGAGTGCTTCAGCTATAGTTTGCTAAGAAAGGAATGTATTATCTCAGGAAGTATTCTCACAGTTTTAGGAAGAGGTCTACTTATTTCTTGGGAGTCTGGCAACTTCTTGGGAATGCTAATGTCAAATTAGTTTTCATTTAATTTATAAAGTTTAGTTACTAGAAAGATTAACTTTTTTCATTGATATTATTGACCTTATAAATGGTTAATATTTATATATCTGGTACTGTCTAAACTAATTTTAAACCCATTATCTTTATATATGCTATGTGGTTTATATAACCCTCTCAGCGAAAGTATTTTAAATGAGGATGTCATCGAAATAGAATAACTTCCGATACTTTCTTGAGTAAGCATTTAATGACTGAGACCACAACAGTTCTGCACGATATTGGGCTCAGTACACTCTTCGGTGGTGTCTCAATCAGTACGCAGAATCTTACTGGGAGAATCATAATTTTTATTAAAAAGGATCATGACTACAATGGAACAGTTAATTTTTGTGCATTCTAAAGTAATAGGAAGCCTCTTTACGGGACTAGTGAAGCGATTCTGATGAAATTCATTAGGTGCACACATCATTTTTTAGGTAGGAGCGTGAGGAACGGGGACTGAGAAGAAAGGATGAAGTAAATAGGAAGGGCAAACTGAAAGAGGAAGGTAATTAGGGATAGATGGCTAACGTGTTAATCTGTAAGAAGCAAGGAGCGGGAGGCGGCATAGCGCACACAGAGGGAGCTCATCAATCAAGAGAACTCATCATGGCACCTCATCTCTCTGACAAATAGCTCCTCTCGTTTATCTACCCCACACCGCCTTTTAATTAGAATCTATCTTTTATTTTTCATCATCAGAAATAATCTATAGCTGAAACTGGTAAGGGAGTTTGGGCTTCAACCTACCACAGACTGTCCAACGCAGCAAGTATTGTCATCCAAGAATCTTCATTCGTCTAAAAGTTATTTCCGTTCCACGTCAGTCATGGCTATAAGCATGCCCAGAGATACTGATTTCAAGGCAGAGCAAACACCACAATGTGTGTAATGATAAGAGTATTAGTGTTGCAGGAGAAATTAGCAATCTAAATACATTGTCGAAGCTTATTCTCTAAGGAGCTGTGTGAACAAAGCAGATTTTTTTTTGAATTATACACATATGATCATCTTTCATTCTATAATCTACTTCTACATAAGAGAAGTTCTGTGCGATCGAGTTTCAAAATATATTATTTAAGTTGTTGGGAAAGAACGGAAGAGTCCTCATAACTGGAGTGATGAAATAGTAGCAATAACTCCAAATTACATATACAAAGTATTTTTATCACTGAAAAACATTATCGTGCCTTAATAGCTGCTGTTTGATGATTTTCAATATTTTTCTAAATGTCCATTCCCTCGAGTGCCACGCGCTTCGGTTTTCTACTTTTTCACGAGAGTCTAAGGATAACTGTCGAATATCAATAAGGTTGGATTCCCTAGAATGTCATTGAATCGGTTAAGTAAAATTCTATTTTTTTAGCCACCGTTCCTATCCGTATCAGCTACCGAAATAAACCAGTAATGAACATGAGCCAGCAAAATGACAGAATTCGTTGTTGGTCTGTCGAATGTTTCGATGATTCTATTAGGATCATGGTAAGGTGAAACTCAGAGTTTTAGTTATCAAAAATAGAAGAAGCTCTATTAGAATAATCTTTAATTCGATTTCTTCACACCCCACTATTTTGGCTTCATCACATTTGATTAAATTACAACCAGGTTGTCAAATAAAGTGATTCTATTTATAAAGTGCAGTTGTGGTACAGTTGGAATTTTAAACACAACTATTCTGTCTGCTCAAGAGGTGTCATGTTCCTCCATGGGCTAGCTTGTGGTGGCCCAATTCCCATAATATTAAGAAATAAAGCCAGTAATCTGACATTTAACACTTTCTTAAGCAATATAGAATATTAGAGGGACTCCCCATCATCAGCAGAACTGACTGGCGTTCACTCAAGTGTACCTTTAAAATCAAACTCCTGAGTCTACCCTTAGAATCTAATCATTAGATGAAGATTGGTTATATTTCATTGAAGTAAGATAAGACGTGGTAAGGGAAGGAATCAAACATGTAACACTTCCAGCTAGTTTTAAAGACAAATTGTACAGACCAAAATATGTTTTCATTTATTACCCCTGTATATCTGGGAAAAATTCATTAAGGTATTTTGAGTTTTTCATTCCTTACTAATTGCTAAGTGATTCTGACCACACCGTTTTCATTCAATTGGAAATTTGCATGCAAAAGTCTACAACCTTTTTTACTAAAAGAAATATGCTGAAACAACACAACTTTGCGGGGTAAAGACGACGGAATTGAGGAATATTGGGGGAAAAGTGGATTAAGTAAAAGATTATAAGTCTTTAGCTAATCGGATATTTTTACATTTTTCATTTTTTTTTTATTCTAGCCGGCGTTAATGAGTACTATAGCTAGGGTGGAAGTATTTTATTACTTAACTGGAAAGGAACTCAAGAATTCATAGAATTTTTAATTTGCTGGTGTCAACTTGTTATACAAGGCACTTCAGATGGAGGTTCTGTTGTTCTATCACTTCAAATAGGTTCTAGACTAATCACATAACTCGGTATTGGAATATTAAAACATCAGCTTGCAATTAGTAAATACATTAAAAATGCTTCCCGTTCACAAAACAGTAAATAACTCGTTTGCCGAATCATTTAAAGATGTCAAGAGAGCGGACTCCAAGAGGCGATTCTTTGTCTCCTACACTATTTATTACTGCTATTAACCAATTGCTCAGACAATTCTTTCTAAGATTTTGTCAATTTCTATGGCTCCAAATTGCATATATTTGATAGCAAAGTCCTTTTGCCAGGTCTCGCAGATTATTAGAGAGGGTAATAATCGCAAATCTTATGACGACGCTCCACGAGTTTTTTTAGCAGATTTCCCTTAAGGGAAATCAGCTATTGAGGTCGTACTCATGACGCGATTTTCGAAAATTTTCTTCAAATGTCCATCGATCCAACCCAGGAGATGACGAAAATGAGGTCCGTTCAAAATTATATATATATATCTATATTTATATATATATATATATATATATATATATATATATATATATCTATATATATATCTATATATATATCTATATATATATATATATTTGTCTGTTAACGCTCTAGCGGTCGCAATTTTTGTTTGATCGTTACGAAACTCGATATTTAACCGTTTTATGTAAAAAGACAGATCAAGTTCGTTAATGGCTGAAATCGGACCAGAGGGAGGGGGGTTTTAGAGGGGGGGATTTTCGAAAATTCAAAATATCTCCGTTATTATGCATCGGATCGAAAAATTGTACAGAACCAATCTTATTGCAAATTAAATTTACTATAAATATTGTTATATACATTTATTCTCTATCTTGAATATTAACCGAGATATTTGCATTTTTATGAAGTCGGGGGTGGGGTATAGTTCGGATTATGTCGGCCATCTTCGTCATTTCTCGGCTCAGGCGGAAGCTTCTTCTAACCTGGCGTTTTTAACCTTACCTTACCTTCCTTACTTTGTGAGATTTATGCAAATACGTTTTGTTCATCCGCCCCCCCCCTTCTTTAGTTCTTGGACTACTAAAATTTGGGTTATTAAAATATAAATTATTCTTACAATTCAGAAGCCGTTTCAGTTGGGTATTTATTTTAATTAACTGAAAGATTTCTCATTATCAAATCACGGTGGTATTGTGTTACCAGTATGCAGATTTCTCTATTGTAAAACTTCACAGGGGAAATCTGCTTAGTTTACGCAGCCCCTGCGTGACGGACTTTTATTTTTATTACTGCGAAGTACTTTCAAGACAAATTCATATTCGATGTTTGGCTAGAATTGAGGCTAGCCTTGCTCTTACTAGGCTTAGTTATGAGACATATGTGCGTTTGCGGATATAAATAAAATCTTTTTTTATCAGGCATATGACCAGTCTGTGTTCTGTCATTTAAAAAAAATCAGATCGTACGAAACACCTTAATTTACATAATCATTACGCATAGCAGGTGATCTAAGTATCTTGGATTGTAACATAGAGGAAATGAATGGAAGCATGTACACATGTGTAATCTACATTGATCGTGGAGGCCAGATTTTTCACGCCCTAAATAACGCTCTTCAAAAATCTCTCATTTATAATGCAGTCATTGAGCCAAAAGTTGCGTGTGGCTGTGAAATTTAGACTAGCCTGGGGAAAGCAAAAGCAGTCTGGAAAAGATGTACTTTAAGGAAGATATTTTGTGTCCACGTTAGCAGTAAGACAGACTATCTTATACATCACCAAACTAATGTATACATATTGGGTACCTGATATTGGCTATTCTTGGTAAGCAAAAAATTGTGTAGGAAAAGCTCTCCTGATCTGGGAGAGAGTGCCCTAAGAAACATTTTCGAGTCACCGTGAGCAGGAAGATAGTGTATCAGAACCAAAGCCAAACTGATTAATTCCTATAGCGTAGCTGACAGTAACAGAACAGAGCTTGGTGGATCCAGTTCACTCTGAACCGATAGCATAGAATTCAGGATATAAAAAAATAAATAATTAAATAAAAAAGATCGGAAACTTTTCCTTACATTGCATGATTAGGAGACTAGCGGGTTGCATGTACGAAATTCCAGATGATGCTTGCAGCAATAAACCGCTTTACATGTTAACAGTGACCCAGTACCTAAAGGTATTTTCAACTAGGAGGACCTGGTCATAGTTATCAACATTTATGTAATTTTTTGGTATAAGTATCCTTGTTTTTCCAGAGGTGTATCTTGGCATATCGATATGGCTTTGGAACACTTTACACAAGGGAAGACCGTGTAAATATTAGTATCGAGTAGGGTGTGACGTGGCTATCAGCCACTCTACGTCACTAAGAGAGCCCACCAATCAGGAGTAGCCAGTCTACCTCATTCATCCCATTATCATTCATATTATATACAAGCCAACATGACAGTTCGAGTGCTCTCCATCTCATTCTCAAAACCTTTATACGGCTATGCCTATATCTCTTCTCTCTCTCTCTCTCTCTCTCTCTCTCTCTCTCTCTTCTCTCTCTCTCTCTCTCTCTCTACTCTCTCTCTTCTCTCTCTCTCTCCTCTTTCTCACTCTGCAACCCCTCTCCACCCAATCACTCTCTCTATCACTCTCTCACCACCCGCTCTCACACTCCCCTTTCGTCTCTTCTTGTCTTTATCCTTCCCTCCTTCATTACTAAACCTTAAGACATCCTCCGCAATATTGGTTTAAACAATTTGTAAAACGTTCATCTTGCAGAAACTATCTACATTAAGCAGATTGCTTGCCAGAGTCTCTCATTGAGACCCAATAGATTGTTTCTAGATAAATAGATTTTTTATCATAAAGTGTCTATACAAATGTTCTTGAAACCTAATGATTAAAAAAAGCCCGTGAACTAAGCACCTTTCCCACGTTCTGGAATGACAGAAGTGATCTCATCACATTACATTTTCTCTATTTCTAAGGAAACATCCAAAGAGTAGAGAAGTAGGGGCATACCCCTGAAAACAAGAAAGTATTAACATACATTATAATATTTGAATCAAAAAAGAATTTGTAGAACAACAATTGTAATAGACCAATAGTTTAACAAGATTGGTTCTATATAATTTTTCGATCCACTCATATTAACGGGGCTATTTTAAATTGCCCTCCTCTTTAAACCACCTCTCCTCCGGATCAGACTTCAGTCAGTAACGAACTTTAGTTTTAAGTAAATCGTCTAAATATCAAGTTTGGTACAAACAAAACTCTGAGCACTAGAGTTGTTTCCCTTTAGGATTCCTCTCAGTGAAATCTGCAATTGAGGTTGTACTTAAGGCACGATTTTCGAAAAATTTACTCATATGTCTTTCAATCCTATCCAGGAGATGATGAAAATGAGGCCCGTTCAAAGATATATTTGTCTGTTAATGTTCTAGCGGTCGTAATTTTTTTTATGATCGCCACCAAACTCGATATTTAAACGTTTTATGTAAAAATGAATCTCAAGTTTGTTAACGACAAGATCCGACAAGGAGGACGAGGGGTTTGGAGGGGGGGGGGGAGAATATTGTAAATTCTTAATATCTCCCTTATTATGCGTTGGATCGATTGTATAGAACCAATCTTATTGCAAATGTAATGTTCTATAAATGTTGTTATATACGGTTTTTCAATTTGGAGATTATTAACTGAGCAACTTGAATGTTTTAGTTTTCGGTCTTCAGTAACCCCCCCCCCTCCTACTCATGTCCTATTAACAGAAAGCACTTTATTTGAAGCCTAAATACCAAATATTATACTCATTCAACTTTTACGTTTTGAGATAAATGCAAATATGTGGTGAGATGAGATCACGTCTGTCATTCCAGAACGTGGGAAATCTGCTTAGTTAACGTAGCCCCAGCGTGACTGACTTTTTTATCTTATATATATATATATATATATATATATATATATATATATATAATTGTACCATTTGTCTGTACATTGATTTTTTTCTCGAAATTTCACGATACTTTTTCGTTTCATAGACACCATAACTGCATTTTGTTTCTTTCGTGTATGTTTGTTTGTTACCTTTTCACGAATAAACGGCTGAACCGAATTTTATGATACTTGGTATGTATATTAACCCAACTTCGACTTTAGGCTATATTAATATTCTCTGAGACGAACAGGAGTGGGGGTTAAAAGGGAGGCCTAAAATTGAAAATAACGATATTTCGTTTCGTATTGGCTTTTCGGCAAATATGAACATCACAAACGTTGTATATTTTGTTATTTAGAGTAAACCTTTGTTATATACACTTTCTTCGTATACCGAATAATAAACGAGATATAGACTAAAACCTATAGCGGAAGTGAACAATTTTATTTGGCACAAAAGACTCAACCGAACTAAATAAAACTCGGTATGTGTAGTAGCACTAACGCCTTCATTATCATAAGCCATACCAACATTTCTAGGTACGGGCAGGAGTGGGGGTTGTAAGGGAAGACTGAAATTAAAAATAGTGGTATTTCGTTTTCTATTGTTTTGTTTTTTCCAAATATGCACATGCGAAAAGTTGTTTATTTTGTTATTTAAAGTAACTTGTATTATATTCACTATTGTCGTATAACAAAGAATAAACGAAATATACATTAAAAACTAAAGCGGAAGCTAACAATTTTGTTGGGCCCTAACGATTGAACCGAACTTAACAAAACTCGTTATGTGTATTAGCATTAATTCTCTCATGATTATAAGCTATATTAAACTTTTTAGGTCCAAATGGGAGTGGGGGTTAAAGGGATTCCTGAAATGAAATATTTGCGATATTTCATTTTCTATTTGTTTTTGGGCAATCGTGCACATAACAAAAGCTGTTTAATTTTTCATTTAGAGTAACTTTTGTTTTATAATTTTTTTTTGTCAAATAAGGTATGAAGCAAGTAATTTGCATAGACATATTGACATGCTTAACAATTCTTTCCAATATGAACTACCCAGGTATGTCACCTTTATAAATTAATTCAAATCCATTTAAAAAATTTATCCTTAATGATTCAAATCTATGTTATTTTTTAACGTCAGTAACAGATTACACCATGTAAAGTATACTGCCTCCCCCCACTTCTCATCTACCAAACATTAATTCATGAGAATCGCCAGTTAGCTTTAAGTGTATTTAATGCTTATTTAATTAAAACGTCAAAATTATTGGAAGAAACATTTTTAGTATTGTGAAGATAATGTAATCAGATTTGTTAATATAATTTAATGTATTACAGGGTTGAAATCCTAAATGAGTTGGCACCACTGAGCCTATGGAGGTGTGGGTTGGGGATTACTTCCTTTGTCCTATCTGTTCTTCCGCTTCTCTGCCGACCCCATATTAGTCTATGTTTACATGATAATTGATGCTTACACTTTTAGCAATGTAGTGTTATTCTCAGGAATGTGAATTTGTTTAATAATCATAAATAAATAATTTAAAAGGATGAACGCTGGGGAGGTGCACCCAGTTATTTCTGGTATTTATTAACTCTGCTCCGTTAATATATGATGTATTTACTGAACACGCTATGTTCAAATATGAATATAAAGTTTACAAAAGAGTATTTTTAATGGCGGTTATGACGTACTTAAAACAGCTGTCACCGTTGGGCTTTGTACCGCATCAAGGGAAAAGAAATTTTATTCAAAGATGATTTGAATGACAGAATACTTTCTATGATTATGAATTATATGGTCCATTACGTTGTAAAAATAATTACTTGCATAGGAGACGGGAAATATAAAAATATTCAAGACAGTGAAGCCTTACTGAACAAATAATTTTATTATCTACAAATCAACTGCAACGACGGGTATCAATCCTAAACACTGGGACGGGGAATGGCAAAATACTGTGCAAAGGAAAGCCTTGTAAAAAATACCATCTTCATTCAGCCTCAAATGAATTCCCGGGCGAAGCCGGGTACCTTAGCTAGTTAAAGATAGAAAAAGTGTGTTATACCACCGCGTGAAAAATATATATCCTTTTACGAAAATTTAAATACATGAAAAATTAAACAGCGATAGTCATGTATTTGGGAAGTACGGAGGAGATCAAACGGTACCGCCATATTGTCCCGCCCGTCCTAATACCAGTCCAGATCGAGAAGAGTCCAGACAATTTTCCATTAATGTCGCTGCTCCTCTATAAAAGCGTACAGCTCGGCCCGATAGTCAGTTTGTTCTCAGCTGTCTTCAAGTGATTATCAGTGCAACTTAGTTGCAGTGATTTATGTGAAGAACAGTGTTGTGCCGTGGTGCTGTAAGGAACATTATTCCACGGATTGCTGCCGTGTTTAAGACAGTGCAGTGCTGTTAACTACGCGAAGTAAAGGACAGTGCAGAGCCGTGTTTTTGTGAACTTCGGTGATCGTGAGTGAATTATTGGCCTGTTTAATCTGATGAACAGCAGGAAGTTATCAGTGCATACTGTGAGTAGTAATTAAGAATAATTAACCAAGTGGGTAGTGCATTGTTAAATAAATTGTGCAGTGATAAAAACTCTGAAGCTTGTGTGTGTGTTTAATTTTGCAATCCAAAAGAACTCTAATCAACAACGTTTATTACTGATTTTGTAACAAACATTACAATACAAATATCTTCGGTCCACACAAGCATACATATTGATATAAAATGTGATTTACTTAAACTGACATCATTTTTATTCAAATAGAATTCGTGAACAGATTTTTCGAAGCCTTTCATAATTAAAAACATAAAATTAAAAATGATAGTGATAACACGAGTCAACAAAAATGTTGTCCTATCAACGTTGTTTGGTGATCTTAGGCGTATTTTCGTGCTGACTCAGAATCTGTGTTTAGATCTCACACGTCAAGTTCTCTTAAGACAGCTGACTGTATGTTTTTGCTGTAACGAAAGAAGTAATTTATTTCATTTATATATTGTGATAACATGAGCAGGTGGAAATAAAACATTCCTGTCAAAACATAATGTCCTACGATGTCATGCTTTCGGTTTTTGGTTTGCTTGACCCTGAAAAGGAACGTGTCAGGTGCTAAATATGCGAGGAAAATCGCAAGTACCTATTTTTTCATCCCCCTTGAATCCTTCCTAAGGAAGCTAAACGAAACAATCTGAGCCCAGTCTCGTAATCAGAACGGAAAATTCACCTAGGATCACCCTACAACATGTCTAGGGCAGAAAAAACAATTTTTTTTTTTGTTGTGCAGTATAATAGGTGATTTTTAAAATGGAAAATTATTCAATATTAAACCCACTAACATGTATATGTAATAGAAATAATTTAGGTTAACAGTCGTTCAATGCAATTCCAATTCATTTAAATCACAAAAAAATATTTAATCTTCCCTAGCATGAGCAATGACTCCATGATCAATTAAAAAAAATGCCAGCTTTGTAGGGCTTGTTTTATATTTATCATTAGCTTCGAAATTCTAATAAGCTTTCAATGACCTTTCATTACGCACTCATGAACAGGACGTTAAATCCAGTACTCGCACTTATAAGACATAATTGCATGACCGGATATTATAAATTCCTTACCTGCCAGTACTAATTACCAACAGAGGCTACTAACTGTCATAACTGCTTCCTCTCATGCTTATTGAATGTAGAACAAACTTATGAAACAACCCTGAGTTAGTTCATTTGCATCACACGTTCATGATCCCAAGATGGTTCTGAAGCATGGAATTTTGTAAAAGAGCAGCAGCTTTAAAGTAGTACTCAACAGATAGACTGGCCCAGCAAACCGTGAAGGGCCACGGCCTGCAACACAGCCTCTGTAAGGATATATGCCCATATCTCTGCTGCATTAGAGGCTTCTATTAGAACACTTGACATTACCTCACAAAGCTGACTTTGCGTAACAGTAGTGCGTCCGTAAACCCCATTAATGAGGCAAATACACCGGAATTCAAACTTGCATCTATATATCTCTCTCTCTCTATATATATATATATATATATATATATATATATATATATATATATATGTCTGTTAACACTCTAGCGGTCGTAATTATTGTTTAATCGTCACCAAACTCAGTATTTAATCGTTTTATGTAAAAAGAAAGATCAAGTTCGTTAACGGCTAAAAGCGAACCTGTGAGAGGGAGGTTTAGAAGGGGGATTTTCGAAAATTCGAAATATCTCCGTTACTATACGTCGGATCGAAAAATTGTATAAAACCAATCTTATTGCAAGTTATATATATATATATATATATATATATATATATATATATATATATATATATATAGTTTTGAACTGACCTCATTTTCGTCATCTCCTGGGTAGGATCGATGGACATTTGAAGAAATTTTTCGAAAATCGCGTCATGAGTACGACCTCAATAGCTGATTTCCCTTAAGGGAAATCTGCTAAAAATGAGAGCCAATGCTTCATTAGCAGCAAACTAAACTGGGAAAGATCATTTTCTCGATTAGATTGTTAACGAACAGTTTCCCCCAATAAAAAGTCTGTCACGCAGGGGCTGCGTAAACTAAGCAGATTTCCCACGTGAAGTTTTACAGTAGAGAAATCTGCCTAATAACAACTGTACTAGTAAGAAACCTCTGAACCTATTCACGAGGAACGAATAGTTAAGGAAACGGCCGCCAGAGCTCTCGGCGGAAAGTCCAAACAGCTTACTGGTGACCACACGCAGAATACAAATGCAAATATCTCGGTTAATACTCAAGATACCGAATAAATGTATATAACAATATTTATAGTAAATTTAATTTGCAAAAAGATGTGTTTTATACAATTTTTCGATTCGATGTGTAGTAACGGAGATATTTCGAATTTTTGAAAATCCCCCTTCTAAACACAGCCCCCTCCCACTGGTCCGATTTCAGCCATTAACGAACTTGATCTTTCTTTTTACATAAAACGATTTAATATCGAGTTAGGTGACGATTAAACAAAAATTGCGACCGCTAGAGTGTTAACAAACATTTTGAACGGACCTCATTTTCGTCATCTCCTGGGTAGAATCGATGGACATTTGAAGAAATTTTCCGAAAATCGCGTCATGAGTACGACGTCCATAGCTGATTTCCCTTAAGGGAATTCTGCTAAAACTGTTCATCACACAGGTCTTCCAGAAACTAAGAAGATATCCTGCGTGGAGGGGTGACACACTGACGATATCTTGCATTCTATTCCGTATTTGTTTCGTACAACCTATGTAAACATGTCTTGAACTAATTGGACAGAGATGTTTAGCGAAACTGTTCCTTTAAGAGCAAAGAGCATGTGCAAGGGCAGGAATACAAATCGTAACTCGTGGATTAAAATATTTAGAGATATATTTTTGGCTTATTGTTAATGTGACATGAATAGGAGTTGTTACCTTGCTGAGTGGAATGAACTTATTACAATGCCTCTTGTTGAGAGGCTGGAACTTCTTTATTCTGTAGAATAAAGCTGAAACCTCTAGGACAATTTGTCGTTCCTATAGTCATGCTCTAGCCGATGTAGGAATGTCAGAAAATTGCATATACTAACCGGCAAATGTGTGACGAGTGTTCACTGGGACAAAGAAGTTTTACAAAAAAAGAAAGGTATTGACTCAGTAAATATCCAAGTGCTATTATGAATTAATTGTACTCGAGTGTGGACTGTAAGGGCGTAAGTTAAGTCGAGCCTAAACCGAGTTCTGTCAGTATCACAGAAGTAAGATGTACGAAGGGTGCCAGCAGATGATGGAATTAGGTTATGACCTGTCAGCTATGCAGTGGGTGAGCACCCAAATCCTCAGTGCTTCATTTCTCTTCAGGTTTTTTTGAGTAAGAATACAGAATCCCTAAGTTTTCCCACATTACTGGGTTTAAATCTTCCATCCTTCTGTGATTATTGTGTAAACGAAGCTCAAGCGATTACCAGAGGAAATACTATAGTTATCATATCTAACTATAATTTCATATCTAACTTAATATTTAAACACTCCGATTAAAATAAACACGAAGTTCACGTGGCCCAAATCCGTCTTTGAGGAGTGGGGTGTTTAAGGAACTGGCAAAAAATGAAATTAGTTATCAAGCAAAAAGAAAAAAAAAGTCCGTCACGCAGGGGCTGCGTAAACTAAGCAGATTTCCCACGCGATGGTTTACAATAGATAAATACATACAGGTAACACTACCGTGAATGCTCAGTAAATGTACAATACAAGTTAATAATCTCTACAACGGAAAGCGGCTAAATTGTAATCAAACAGGCCAGCCAGCATCGTAACGCTGCATAGAGAGACCGGAAAGACAAACAATTACTGTAATATATCAGAGTATAACATATTAATTTTATTGAAAACAAGTTACTAAAGCTAATGCTGTCATTTGTAATGAATCAGAATCAGTTTTACTTCAATCACACAAATTTTTGTAATCCAAAAACAAAAGAAGGGGAGGGAACGTTTTTGCATATAACTCACAAAGTAAAAGTTCAATGAAAACAATATTCGGTATTTAGGCTTCGAATAATGTGGTTTATTATATAAAAGAGCATTGTTTGTGTAACACTAGTAGAAGTGGGGGTTTCCTGCAGGCTGAAAACTGAAAAATTCAAATATCTCGGTTAATATTCAAGACAGAGAATAAATGTATAAAGCAATATTTATAGTAAATTTAATTTGCAATAAGATTAACTTTATACACTTTTTCGATCTGACTTATAGTAACGGAGATATTTCGAATTTCAAATTTCTCCCCCTCTAACCCCCCCCCCTCCCCATGGTCCGATTTCAGCCGTTAACGAACTTGGTCTTTCTTTTTACATAAAACGACTAAATATCGAGTTTGGTAACGTTCAAACAAAACTTTCGACCACTAGAGCAGTAACAGACAAATATATATATATATATATATACAGTTTTGAACGGATCTCATTTTCGTCATCTACTAGGTACTAGGTAGGATCGATGGGCATTTGAAGAAATTAGTACGACCTCAATAGCTGATTTCCCTTAAGTGAAATCTGCTAAAATGTTGAATAGCAATTTAAATATAATATAAATAAAAAACAGCCTACAATTGGTTATATACATTTGTCTGTAATTATTATATTATGCAAGTTATTTGTTTCTTTTTAATTTCCGGCTTCCCCTACTTACGCTATTTTCACTAAACATTATTGGCATAATTTTTAAGTCTCATTTAGACTTGGCTTACAAAAGGGAGATAAAAGAGGATAGTACGAGCTCTTAACACCGGGTGACGTAGTCCAAGTTTCATTTCTACTAGTGGAACATTTACGTAGTTAAAGCCTTTCCTTATTGGAATTAGTTGGCGGAAGAGGGACGTTCATCGCTTAGTTCAAATGTAATTTCGTTGGGGTCAACCACTGCCTCGCAGATGCCACATGATTTATGCAAATTATACCAGCTGGCGTACTTGAACAACCCTCAGCGATCTTAATCCCGAAGACTGGTGATTCTAGAAAGGCTTCCTGATATTTTAGGTAACTCCACTAAATGAATATTGAGAATGATCACCTCCTAATTTGACGCGATATACCTATGGAAGAACCCTGATTCTCTTTCTATTAGTTTATCCACAATATTAAGGAAAGATAATTCCAAATACCTTAGCAGGATTTTTACTGCGTATTATGTATTTTGTATGTTTTTGTTTTGCTCATCTGCCCAGCTGTTCATTAGTAGTTGCTCCACATCTAGGTTTATTTCATCGTAAAAAGTTATTTCTAGATTTTTGATCTAGACATGCACATCAATATATTTTATTTCCTAGACATCAATATATTTAAGATAGCCTCTCTCTAGCTTCACTATAAATGAGGTATCTTCTAGAGTTTTAAAGTTAGTGAACTTGAAATCCTATATATCTATCTATATGTCCTAAGAAGTTAAAAGAAATGCTATCATTGTAAAGTAATTTTTAAAGTGTTAAGGCTTAGTGGTCATTATTCCATGACTCATGCCATTAGTTAATGGTCGTGGATAAATCTCTCTTTAGTTAAGCTGTACAATGGCCTGCTGTTGGCTGCTGATGGCTAGGGATAGAGGGTCCGAGTCATGAAGATGTTTGTCTTGTGATTGATAAGGTCACCACTAGGTAGAGCCATTGTCCCAAGTCGTGACGGAGCCAGGCAGCTAAATAGCCAGTCGTTAGGTCTCACCTTCACTCCACGTCATCACCAATCAGCCCCTATTCAACCTACCATCGCCCAGGAACCAAATTAGCCATATTGCTCCCGGTTTTCTCGTCATCTCTACTCCCTTTATACTCTCTAAAGACAAATTACTACATCATCTGATAATTTGTATCGGATTTGTGGTTTAGGCTTCTTCAACTTTCCAGATTGGGGAATATCGCCCTTGATGAACGCGTGTAAAGCCCACCAAATGCTCTGTCCTTTGACCTGAATCAGACGAATTGTTCCTGATAGATTAACCAGAGGATCTACGATTATAAGCTCACAAATGTTTAAACCTACAAGCCGAAGATTCATATTTGGTTTTACAGATTCTTTTAAGCGATCAGCTGTTGAGTGTAATTGGTTTTGAGGTTTTATCCAATTTTCGTTTAATCGTTACCAAACTCGATATTTAATCGTTTTATATAAAAATAAAGGACAAGTTCGTAAATGGCCAAAATTCGACCAGTCCCTCCCCCCCACTGGGAGAAATTTCAATAATTCTTAATTTCTCCATTATTATGTGTTGGATCCAAATATTGTATAGAACGAATCTTATTGCAAATGTAATGTTCTGTAAATATTATAATATTCGTTTTTTTTTCTTTCACTTTTTTGATCATTAATAGAGATATTTGCATTTTATAGTTTTCGACCTTTTGTCACCCCTCCCCCCTCCTACTCATGTCATATTAACTATAGGCTGTTATTTTATGAAGTACATTATTTGAATCATAAATATCAAATGATGTTTTTTTTGAACTTTTACTTTTTGAGATAAATGTAAATATGTGGCACACGTATCCCACGTGTGGCGGATTTTTTAAAAAAGTTTTCAAAATCGATATTTAAATGTTCAACGTGCAACTGAAGGTCAGTTTCTTTAATGGCTGAAATCAGTTCAGGAAGACTGGGGGTTTAGACGGGTATTGACTACACACACACAATCTAATTATCTCCGTTATTATCAATCTAATCTAAATTTCGTATATAACAATATCATAATCTATCCATTTACTACAAATTTTAATCCATAATTGTTTCTGCCACACAAGAATTGGCGAAGTTGGTTTTATTTTCAGCTTTCAGCTCAAATCCTTAGTCCATATGGAAATTGTAGTGTTTGACTTACAACACGTTTGACTATTATAATGAAGCTGAACGAACATTTGACCGCATAATATACTCATGAAGACTTTCTTACAGTCGACGGACAACATTAATAATAAATATAATACACAGAACGAAACAGGGCGGGCAACTAAAACGCAATTATCGTTTGTACACAATTATGACTTTGTGACCTGAAAATATTACGCGTGATTGATATTGAGGAGACATCAAGAATATTTTTCTTCCATCCAGATATAATAAATAGTCAGTAATCAGTAGTTCCTCACTAAAATTGACTAATTTAACATTTACGGAGGTTCTAACCAAACCTTCAAATTTTGTAACAATTATAAGTTATGTAAATATATAATTAATCTGAAACCAGAAGACTAAACATAAGTTATGTTTCTTGGACTGGTGCTTTCTTATGTACATATTGAAACCTGCCTTAAGTAGGTACATTATCAAAACTATACGATTGGCCAACAGTTCTTGAGGAAAAAACTGTGTTCAGTTCTAAATTAAGTCCCGTTCCCACGACAGTTGCCAAGAGTAGCGATATCTCTTAACAGATCTGCTTTCAATCAGAAAATAGGTCAGAAATAGGTGGAATCAAAATAGGTCCCTAAATCTGTAAATTAACCCTAATAACAACTAACCTAAGTTAGAAATTACTAATAACAGAAACAAGTTGTTTTAGTTAAAATATTATAGTTTTTTTACAAAAATATGTTAAGTGAGAGTAATAAATACTTAGCATTTCGGCCTTCAAAATTGTGGTGTGTTTATAATGTTTAATTTATTTAGAAGAATAAAGAGCACGGTAGTAATCAAGAAAGTGAGAAATGGCAATCAATATAATTGACTTGTGAGAGTCAAACTGGGACTGACAATTTTATATTTTCCTTTACTAAATAATGTCTCTTTGACAAGGGAAAAACGAACCTACTCTCTAAGTAGACATTTCTCCTTTGGCATAAATACCATTTTAAATTTAAAAATATTCACAAGAATACAAAGTTTTCTCGATTATCTTTAAGTTTATTCTTTACATTAATCATTTTGGTGGAATTTTTATTGTCAGGTATTATACAAAGATTTATATACCTTTAGCTATAAGGACTGGATATAATGGCGGTTGTAATTTGCATACATTAAATACAAATTAATTTAAACCTGACAGCTTAACACCAATAAACCTTCAGATCATTTAAATTTAGGAACTCCATTACTTTAATCTTTGAAGCAAAGTTTGAAATTGCTCCCTAACCACTTGGTCTGATTCTAATTTCCGTTTCAATTAGAATTCATTCCAATTTCTTTCATTAAGAGGAATTTTTAAAAAAACGAATTGTTTGTTATAACTTTTTCTATTCTTTACAGAGCATTTAATTAAATGTTAATGTTGATGATATCTGAACGCCTTGGCAAGATCAGGTCCGTTAATGGCTGAAATCGGACACAGAGGGGAGGGGGGGGGGTGAGAGTTAAAGTTGGGAATCAAAATTCAAATTATCTCAGTTATTATCAGTCGGATAGAGAAATTGTACAAACTAATCACGTTGTAAATTCAATTTTTTTCCTATCACGAATATAAAGGAAGCTATTTGGATATTTTCTTCTCTGTTACTAGTAAATAATTACTTCCGCTCACCTCACGTTAAAGATAAATCAATATGTCATGAAACAGCTTATTCCAAGCTTAAACACCAAATATTGTTATAAATCTATGTTTTTTATGTTCTAGATACACCCAAAAATGTTATGTATAATGCCATCAATTAACATCATAAGATTTTACGTTCTAAATTCCAATAAGTTTATTTGATCAATAACATACCCCATATTTGCCCATAAGCCTTAAGCTCTTTCGTTAATGGCTGAAATCGGACAAGGAAGTGGGGGAATTAAAAAGTTCAGAATATTTTAGTTATTAGGAGTCGTATTGAATCATATTAAACAACAACTATTGTTATACACATTATGTTTCTGTTATGTTGAATATTATTATTCAATTCAATTTTTTGTAACTCGAATATCAAGTACTCACTTCTACTCAACCGATTTTCAGTTTGTGTAACTGAGCTACTAAACATATCATGTCTAGCTTACATTTAAACACCTATATGCATAGGAGAATAAAAGATGAATTTAGATAGATAGATAGATAGATAGATAAAAATTCTGTATTTAAGTATAAACTTTTTACAGGGGGTCCGAATATTTACAAAAATAAGAAGAAAAATTAAAACACATAGCTAGGTACAATACTTCTCTAAAGTAATACATATAATATTGGTGATTGATAAAATAAATAATTTGGCTATAATTAGTATATCAATAAACAAAGAATTACATTATAGTAAAAATAGCTTACTCAACATTGGGTCATCTTCAAATTTGATACATAATTAATCTTAATTCAATAGAAACAAAAATTAAAATAAAGAATAAAGAAATAGAAAGAAAGAAAAGAAAAGAAAAATAAACGAGAACATAAAATTTCATTAATCTGCTTATATTAAAGAAAAAAAAATAAAAAAAAAAATAATAATAATATAATAAAATGAAATTATAATAATAAGTAAATATAATAAATATATATGTATAGTAATAGACAAAATAAAGAGACAGTTCTTCTAAATCATCAATCAGTTCAGAAGGCACAATATTAATTATGAAAAATAAATAGTCCTCCTGTTAATGTCCTCCTGTTAATGTTCTATTTATACTTTTTACCTTCATCATTCCACATTCCTCAGCTGCCTTTGCGATGTCTTCCAGGAATGCATCATATGATGATGGAATCTTTTCGTCAGGGTAAGATGACATTTTTTTAAGAAGCGCAGAACTGTAGCCCTCTGATTTCGAAGGGTCCCAAATAAATACGGTGTATGATTTCTTGGGAGTGATATTTCCGATTCTAGGATTTATAACAGTTGTCTCAGTAAAAAGCTGTAAAAGACAAGGAAGATGATCAGAAGTAGCTAAAAAAGGCGATATGATGAAATCCGCTATTACCGATAAGGCAGGTATATTAGCCCAGATAAGGTCATTGACACTGGAACCTTGGCCTAGATAAGTATAATCAGCTGGCTTATCAGATAATGATCTACCGTTGATATTAAACAGTGCCCATCTTTCCATTAGTTCTAGCAGTGCTTTCCTTGTTTGTTAATTACAGTGTCTTTACTTTCTCTCTCCGGTGACAAACATGAGTTTTCAAAAATATCTGCTTGTGACTGGTTCAGTGCTCCTATCCGACAATTATAATCTCCGCCTAAATAAAATTCTAAATGTGAAAATTTGTTGAACAAGTCAGCTAAAATATCATTTAAATTTTCAAAAAATACTTCAAAGTGCAGTGTTGGTTTAAAGTAAAAAAGTCCTAAAATGAATTGGTGATTACCATAACTTATTTTGCAAATAATCCAGTAAGGGGACTTATGAAGTACTTGGTTAGTACAATTTTTCTTGACAAATATAATTAGACCTCCACTAGCCCTTCCTTTGGATTTTTCCTTTAGTGCAGTGCAATGAATAATATTGTAATCTGAAAAAGCTGTAGATTCTGGTGTCCAGGCATATGTCAACCAAGTTTCACATAAACATATTAGCTCACACCAGATAATTGCTATTTATTTACTGTCTTCAGTATTGGAGGCTTATTACTTGAACCAAAAATCCAATTTTTAATTGTAGCTTGGGATGAACTTTTTTTAATTGAACGTTTTCTTTTCTTTTTTGATGAATTTAGATAACCAGCTGTTCATTTCAGCATGCGAGAAATCTGCTTAGTTTACACAACCCCTGCCTGACGGACTTTTTTTCCTACAGTTCTATGCATTAAGTAATCCCCACTTCTAATTATCTTACATTAGCAATACATAAATATATCAGAAACCGTTTTATTCTTATTACGATTTTCTGCTGTCATATGCGAGATTCATGGACACATATCGAATGCGACTTCTCAACATTACTTGAGAGGCCTGAAGTTTTAAGGGATATCAGCTAATTGAGGTTGCACTCAGAACTCGATTACTTAATTTCTTGAAATGTTCATCGATCCTACTTGGCTGATGACGAAAGCCAGCCCGTTCAAAGCTGTGTGTATATATATATATATGCGTACATAAACATATTTTTTTCAGTTAATGCTCTAGCAGTCGCTATTTTTGTTTCATCATTACCAACTTCGACAAATATGTTTGCCGAAGTTGGTATATTGTTTGATCATTACTAACTTCAGCGTTTAAACGTTATATGTAAAATGTTTAAATTTCGTTTTTAAAGGAAATACAAAAATACCTTCATTATTATGCATCAAATAATGAAAATGTTAGCGAACTTCTTGCACATTTAATTTTCTATGGTTATTGTTTTATAAATTGTTCTCTCAAATAGTAAAAAAACATTTTTAAAATTAATTACTCCCCCCCCTCAGTGACCGACCCCAAACGTGCTGATCTCATATTAACATTAAGCGAATATATTAGGAAATGTCTTATTTTAAGCATAAAAATAACGTATTCTAATCATCTGTCCAGAGGGATAGAGGTTTTGGAGAAGAGTTAAATTGAAAATAAAATATCTGTGTTATTACGAGCCTACTAGAAAAATATTATGTGACAAATATTGTTGTAAATTTAAATTCTAAGATTGAATAAAAATAAATCATTGAATAAAACTAATGTACTGGTCAAGTGTGGTATTTATTACGGGAGAAATAGAGATTACAATGTAGGATGTCGTCATCAGAGTATCTTTCCAGCAGGTGGGAAATCTGCTTAATTAGTATACGCAGCACCATCGTGACTGACTTTTACCTGACAAGCATTATACTCTATAGTTTATCGTTCCCTATAAAATTAAAGGCGGTGATCGTAAATAGTCGTTATTTGATCAGGAAGGAGGAACGAAGGATCGAAAAAAAAAATTTAAAAGTAAAATTAATAATAACGAAATGTACTATAATAGTATTTGTTATTAATGTTTATCCATGTCGAATACTAACCAGATTATTTCTGCCTTATTTTTTTTTTTTGTTATGTGTCATCAGTTAACTCCCACTCCTACTAATAAGATTTTTACTGGAAGGAAACGTTTAATGTACAATCTTCTTATTAAGGTGAAACAGAATTTAAGACAATAAACCAACGTGCCATTTTACCACTTGAAAATCTGATTAGTTTACAGGTTACACTGTACCTCTGTAACGTACTTTTTAAGATGTACTTAATAACAAGAGTCCCTGGTTTCACAATTTTTATAATAGAAAAATAACATTTCTATTCATTCGTTGGGAGATACTTAACAGGTGAAACTTTTGATGTATATAGTTTTAAATGAAGAAGTTTCCAAACCTTTGAACAATATTAAATTTAGTGAATATTATAAATCATATCCACTTACTAAATAAATAGATCGAGATCACAAATAAACGGTCGTAATTTCATAATAAACATCATAACAGTGGCAGTTCATGGATACGTGGCGCGTGAAGCGATGAGCAAACAGAATAACATTACATACTGTCATTGACAATACCAATTATATCACGATATCGGGAATCAGGTATATCAGCGATCCACGTAGCAGAAAAGCATCGCATGACGATATTATATTTACAGGTTTAATATAGCATTGCATGTTGTAATAGCACGCTAAACCGTGAATTCTGTTTACCGAATCCCTTTAACAGTTTACAGAATGTAGTATTATATCCACATTTCTTTGATAAACCATTTACATGAAATAATTCGGTATTTATTCAAAGAATTGTAATTGAGTTGGGGTAATGGGGAGATTGACATGAACATTCAAATTCTGTCATTCATATATTCTTACATTTCATGTCTTCCATTAAGAAAGACATTATTTTTAAACTGTATACTAATAACATTTACCTTTCTTACGCGAACTTATAAAAGGAAATCCCTCATCAAAAGCACATTTATTCACAAGAAGGCTGGATTCACACTAGCACTCTTCAGCAGCGAACTGATGATCGAATCTGCGCATGTATTTACTGAGTATACTTAGAATGGGAATGTGGAATTGGCGTATCCTTTAACGAACTTCTGAAATATACAATTGACCAATATCCAATAATATCCTTTCGAAGAATATGACATTTATATTTAACCCTCTCCAATCTCCCACTCATCGTGTTCGAATTTCTACAAGTAACAAAATCGATATTTATTTTTACGTGAATGATAAAAATTTTGACTTTGGTACCAATCTATTACAATGTGCTCCAGTAATTTCAATTTAAAAATATAAATTTAAACAGACTAATTTTTGTCATCTTCTAGGTTAGATAGTGATCGTTGGACATGTAAGGAAAGTTATCAAAAACTCCATCACGACGACAACCTCAAGAGCTCAATATTTCCATTCATTTGACATTTTTTCATTTTCATTGACATTTTCATAAAATAATTTACAAGTTTAGCTTACTGGTAAAAGGCTTTATCCAAAAATAGTGAAATGGGTGATTCAGACTTTGGTTGGGCGAACTCCTAATAGAGATGAGTGGATTCTTGGAGTAGAATGAGGGCCATGTGGTGACAGGTAATTAGAGACGGCTTTATCCGGCTAATGACGGCGATGGACCATTCACAGCCCGAGGACAAATAGACCAACTCACCGCTAATCACGTGCCGAGTCGTTACCGCACAGAAGGACCAACTCCAAAGAGCTGCGTCAATTAGTAACGCAGCTAAGATGTTGGTGGTCTCTGGTGAAAGGCAACACCTCACTTCCCTAACAGTACTATCCATATCCCTGCACCATCAGCCACTCCCTGCTGCCACAGTTACAGTCTACCCACTCCACCTTCCCTAACAGTACTATCCATATCCCTGCACCATCAGCCACTCCCTGCTGCCACAGTTACAGTCTACCCACTCCACCTTCCCTAACAGTACTATCCATATCCCTGCACCATCAGCCACTCCCTGCTGCCACAGTTACAGTCTACCCACTCCACCTTCCCTAACAGTACTATCCATATCCCTGCACCATCAGCCACTCCCTGCTGCCACAGTTACAGTCTACCCACTCCACCTTCCCTAACAGTACTATCCATATCCCTGCACCATCAGCCACTCCCTGCTGCCACAGTTACAGTCTACCCACTCCACCTTCCCTAACAGTACTATCCATATCCCTGCACCATCAGCCACTCCCTGCTGCCACAGTTACAGTCTACCCACTCCACCTTCCCTAACAGTACTATCCATATCCCTGCACCATCAGCCACTCCCTGCTGCCACAGTTACAGTCTACCCACTCCACCTTCCCTAACAGTACTATCCATATCCCTGCACCATCAGCCACTCCCTGCTGCCACAGTTACAGTCTACCCACTCCACCTTCCCTAACAGTACTATCCATATCCCTGCACCATCAGCCACTCCCTGCTGCCACAGTTACAGTCTACCCACTCCACCTTCCCTAACAGTACTATCCATATCCCTGCACCATCAGCCACTCCCTGCTTCCACACTTACATCTACCTCTCCACCTTCCCTAACAGTACTATCCATATCCCTGCACCATCAGCCACTCCCTGCTGCCACAGTTACAGTCTACCCACTCCACCTTCCCTAACAGTACTATCCATATCCCTGCACCATCAGCCACTCCCTGCTGCCACAGTTACAGTCTACCCACTCCACCTTCCCTAACAGTACTATCCATATCCCTGCACCATCAGCCACTCCCTGCTGCCACAGTTACAGTCTACCCACTCCACCTTCCCTAACAGTACTATCCATATCCCTGCACCATCAGCCACTCCCTGCTGCCACAGTTACAGTCTACCCACTCCACCTTCCCTAACAGTACTATCCATATCCCTGCACCATCAGCCACTCCCTGCTGCCACAGTTACAGTCTACCCACTCCACCTTCCCTAACAGTACTATCCATATCCCTGCACCATCAGCCACTCCCTGCTGCCACAGTTACAGTCTACCCACTCCACCTTCCCTAACAGTACTATCCATATCCCTGCACCATCAGCCACTCCCTGCTGCCACAGTTACAGTCTACCCACTCCACCTTCCCTAACAGTACTATCCATATCCCTGCACCATCAGCCACTCCCTGCTGCCACAGTTACAGTCTACCCACTCCACCTTCCCTAACAGTACTATCCATATCCCTGCACCATCAGCCACTCCCTGCTGCCACAGTTACAGTCTACCCACTCCACCTTCCCTAACAGTACTATCCATATCCCTGCACCATCAGCCACTCCCTGCTGCCACAGTTACAGTCTACCCACTCCACCTTCCCTAACAGTACTATCCATATCCCGTCACCGTTTACATCTCCTGGATGCCAAAGTCTTGAAGTCCCCATCTCTGTCTAGAATGTATTTTCCATATTCCTGCTCTATTAGCCACTCCATGTTCCCATAGGTACAATGCACCCATTTCATCTTCCCTAACAGTACTATTCTTATCCCGGAATCGTAGCCAACTGTCGTTGTCTTAACTGAAGTGTTCTACTTTGTTGTCACTATCAGTCATGTAGGGAACTGCTTACTACGCCAAGGAGAATATGAATATGAATGAATTATTTTATCTATTTATTTTTCATGTTGTCCATTACGCCTATATAATATTAATGGTATACTAGGACATTATTTGCTAGCTCATGCATCTGGGAAAATTGCATGGATGATTGAAGATGAAAATTTTATTGATTTTCTTATTCGCAATTCTTAAGCATAGAAAACGTCATTCTACTTTACTCATTATTCTATAAGTTTCTCTAAACTGCATTAAGAATAAAATATTACTAAAAGACAATTACTGATCTTATTAGAAGTCTCTCTGAAATCATCCTTCAGATCAGGACCAATCTGGACCTACTCTTTCTTCTTGAAGGAAGGAAGACAGAGAAATTCATGTTCATTGGGAGATAAAGGAAGATGGCTCTCTGTGTGCAGCTGTTAGGTGCTGCCGATTTATTGTGACGTCTGGAAAATTGAATCTCCTACCCTTCCCCTCACCACGTGTCCAGGTCTCTTCTCTCTCTCTCTCACTCACTCTCTCTCACACACACACACTCTCTCTCTACCTCTCTCTATCAGTCTGAAGCTCCATTTATCCATCATATCTCCATCATATATCTTTTCACTTTTTTCTTCTTTCCTCTTTCTCTATCCTCAACTGGACATATTTCATTCTTCTCAAGAATCTTCAACAATTACTTCAAAAACATTTTGCCTTACATTTGGGACATGTCTGGTAGACGTTCTTCTCATGAAGCACTGTCTACAGCCGCAAAGGCCGTAATTCGAATCTATGACAGAAAGTTTTCCATTTGTATTAAGACGTTGGTCTCAATACTAGCAGATAATGTCCACATGTTTCCGATTCCTCCGTATGCAGGGGAATTTAATTGGTGACTGTAGCGTAAACGTACTTCCCATGTGTTGAAATGACAAACTGGCCATCTCATCACACCATATATTCTATATTCAGAAACTGAAATGGACGCTGGAAATGACATTTTTAGGGATACATTTAGTTAACGTATCTAAAAAGAGGGGGAGGGGGGTTCACTGAAGACCAAAAACTTGAGTTTCAAATAACTCTCTTAATATTCGAGATAAGAAAACAATTCATAGGTGACGGATGAGCAGATAATACTTGACTGGAAGTCAAAAATAATGACACGAATAATACTTAGTGGATATGGTTGGGTCCTTGCAAAATCTGCTTTTCGTTTTTTTCTGATGAGTTTAAGTCATTTATAGGGGATATAAATTATAAAAATTATTAAGTTATATTTTGTAATAATAAAAAAAAAAATAGGAAATAAAGGGCAAGTTATTTCTTGCTTTACATTACTCGATAGAAACATCATATATTCCAAAAATATTTTCTTTTCTTTATCATTAATTTCCTTTGTTTCTTCCGTTTTGTATTCATTATTTTTCCATTTTATTACAATTATTTTTCTTATATGTTATTTGTAAAATTTATTTTATATTTATAGAAGGCAGTTGTTTATAGAAAAACTATTTTGTATTCCAAAATAATTATTGTAATTAACCCACTCCAATGTAAATAGTATTGAAAGATCGGACGTACAAGTGTAGAGGATTATATATATATATATACTCTTTTATTTCAGGGATGCTGAACTGAAGAAGCAAAACAAACATATTCAAAAAATAAAACCATGTAAAGAACAATAATTATGGTGAACTCAGTTAAATGGCGAACTAGGTTAATTCATTAACATTTCTCGATCCGATTCATAAAAACTCAGAAATTTCGAAATATTTTATCTACCCCCTTCTAACACCCCTCCTCCGCCCCTTTTTCTTGACTGATTTCAGCTATAGTGGTGAATAAAACCGTTCACTATCGAGTATTCAATTCATCGATTAAATGTTACCGAATCAATAACGTAATATCTTATTCGGTGACGCCATCAAACAACATATGCCCATATATCTCAAATAGTAAAGGTCCGTTAAAAACAATATTCGGTATGTAAGCTTGAAATGAGACGTTTCATGATATGTTGGCTTATTGTTAATGTGCGATAGCGCTCTTAATATTTAAGATATGAAAAACACGTAGAACAACAATTATAGAGAAAGAGATTTGCGATGTAATTGGTTATATGGCATTTTTTTATTTGACTCAAACTAATGGAGTTATTTTATATTTCCCATCCCACCTAAATTCACCCTCCTCCGGTCGAATTTCAGCCGTTATCGTACTTGACTTTCTATAGTCCGTGTAAATATGGAATTTGGTAATTAAACAAGAATTCCTATTGCAATAGCGTTTTTAAGCTTACAATTCTGTCTATCTTTGAATTTTAAAATAATTTTTTTACAGTTTTGAAATCATTGTGATGTGAGGTATTTGAGCTTGTTGTTTCGTTATATATTACTTATTTGTTGCAGTCAGAACTATAGGAATGGTGGTTTAATATAGAATGTAAATTAAAAAGTTACAAATAACATCCTTAGTATTTTGGTTAAAAATAATATGGAGTAGAACTAAATATAAATTATTATTAATTGTAAGAATTAACAAATACATATATTCTTTTTATTCTGGACCCAATATTTTTATATGTCCTTCATAATTTAATGGCAAGAGTCACAAGTAAAAAACATTTTAACTTATTCATAAGGTCCTACATGTTTCGTACATTTATGAAGTACTCGTTCCCTCTTACGTTCGTTGCGACAGCCACCTCCCAACTTGGGAGGTCGTTGATACTGAGATTGTGGAAGCAGGTTTAGTTAGCTGACTACAGATCGATTATTTACACGTCAACCTTGAACTCGATTATTTCATGTCATAATTTAAAATCGATTATTTTAAGATAAAATGTTATAGAATATATGATTGAGGTATTTAATTTCTGTTTTTTTCTATTTTTTATTGTGTGAATATTCTCTTCTATTTTTCGTTTAGTATTATTTCTTGCTTTATGGAATTATCACTACTCATGCTTTTATTGGTACGAATGGAATTTTCCCAATGATACCTTAGTTGTGGATGGCTTGGTACAGAAGGCAACGGGAAATCATTGCATGTCCTTGTGACCTACTCCATTCCATTCTTAGTTCCGGTGGAAAACAGGATTACCTGCTCATGGGAACAATTGCCAGGTGTAGCCTGTAGACAGATACTGTATATAATTATGTTAAAATTTAATTTATCTTCAGCTAATCGCACTGGTTAATGTTTATTTTTAGTTTTCTCCAAATATGTTCCACGACCGACAGGTACCTCATTTGGGATACGGCTGCCTCAGAGAGTGACATACTGCATGAGGTTGCCGGAGCCTGGAGAAACCCGCCTGGAATATTGCTCACAGTTATTGACTAATGTTAATAAATATAACTCCTGTTTTACGGTAAGGGGAGCCATTACCCAAGGCAGTAACCCAGCTGACGGCATTGCCACCCAAGCATCCAGTCAGCTGATTGATGGTGATTGGCTCTTGCGGTCGCACCTCTCGCTGTCACTGTCTCTCTTCATCCCCTCTCCCTCACTCACCATCTCTCTCTTTCGTCTCAGAAAAGAAATTAAGAATATTCTATATCCCAAAGAGGTTCTCCCTTCCCAACCGTTTAGTATGCTTCTCTTATTATGTACGTATATGAAATCGTCTAAATTCTCAAAACATGAAAGTCGGGCAAGACTAGAGGGAAGACTGACGTCCTTGTAGTCTGGAGGCTCAATCTGGCTATTACCTATCATTAGTCACCTTATGCTACCTTCTACGAAGGCATGGGTCTTTAACAATTCTGTAATAATAATTGTTCATGTGCTATTGCACGTAGTGCCATAAATGCTATAAATCAATTCCCATTGACCACATGATCACACACGATGGATTAATGTTATTGTAGTAGAAAAGGAAGAAAAGAAAGGACTCATCATCGAAACAGGACTCCTGAATAATAGAAACCTTCTGATAATAATATAATAGAAGGAAAAATATAAATCAATAATTAAATTATTTTTGATTAAAATTGTTCATGGTGCAGAAAAATCTTGGCTATGTAGTTGTCCAGCTAGCTGCCATTGAGTTACACACGTGTCTTCCATCTCTTACAATATCCTTCTCTCCAGCCTAACTCAGATCCATGTGCCTGCCCAAGATCATGGTGAGGTAAATTCTCTGAAGATGACCATATGGCATTGTTGAGAATGCTACGATATTGACTTCTAGTAACTATCTTCTGAGAATGGATTTTCATACTATTCGGTTGACATTTCTTTAGCTAGCTCAATTGCAGAGTATTGAACTAAAAATACGAGTACCCGGGTTCGGCCCTGAGTTGGTGACGAAAAACAATTTTTTCTTTCTCTCAGCCCCCCCCCCCCAAAATGGGAGCCGAGAAGGAAAATGTTATGAAATATCCTTCTTAAAAACCAAATAATTAAATCTATTTAAGTAGTCCCTATTGTACTACTAAATACAGGCATGATAATTAAATGTCCCTCAAAAATGTTCCCCTCTCCTGCATACTTACACTAGGCTATCCATAGCTTGTCATTCTTAACACAAATTGAAGAATGGTGAAAGTTTTTCTATACCAATTATAATTATATTCGATATTAGTTAGACATGTCTTAGCTTAGCCTTGATTCAGTTAACTTTTTCCGAAATTTCCAAATTATTTATTATATACGAGATATTCTGGAATTATACGATAGGATATTCCTTACACGGGGCCAAACACATTTTCCTATGTGATGTCAATGTATTCCCAGACTGTCAGAATTTGGTAATTCGTGGCAGCCTACCAGTATTATGCCGTGCACTATTATGCCAGTAATCAATCAGATCTTTTGATCTTCTTTTATTTGTTTGTTTTATCCAATTAGACAATTGGGCCAGAATGTGTAAGTCCAAACCTCTCAGCCAAAATCATACGCCTGCTTTATGTATCTAGATATTAGAGATTTTTATGTGAATCTACCAATATGCACAGTAGTATAAGAATATAACCAGTATGGGCTGAAGTTCCTTCTTCTAAGAGACCACTTTTTCTGGTTTCGCAATACGTTTTTATTTATTTATTTTTCAATAAATTATTTCTCATCAGTATTACACCACACATTGAAGAATCTCCTTGAATTATTACTAAATTAAGATAAAAACTCTAATAAGATATTAATTATAGATTAGTAAAGATTTTATACATCTAAATGGGCGAAACATAAAAAATAAATACTTACTTAACATACCCTCTCCCCCACACCCCTCCCCTCACATATGCAATCACTCAAATTATTTTTCTGTTCGGGTGTACCTAATCCACAAAATTCCTTGACATGTTTAGAAATGCAAAGGGGCCTTTGTTTTGCTTCTGTCTGCACTAGTAGTCATACTTCCGTAACACCTTCAACCTATCGTGTTTGCCTGGGTGAGTCTATCCACTATCTTATCAGGCTGAAGTAATTTGTCTACCAAACTATTCAAAATATTAGTGCTGGCCGTTAGACAGTTTAAAACACTTTCAACTAGACATAGTATCCTACTTAGAGTAAGGAATGTTCTCCCTGTACATCCTACAAAAACGATAACAATTTGCGAAACAATGAGGAAGGCTTCCCACCATGATGTTTGTTTCTGCAAAAGTCTTTTCGGCACTACAACAAACAAAGAAGGAAAATACTGAAAAAGGGTAAACATTGAAAACAAATGATTGCATTTAAAATGTAAATAAAATATAATTAACACATACTGAGAAAAAAAACAATATTAAATTTGTAGTACCACATATAACAACTAAGAGATTGTAATGTAATTGACTAAAGGATAACACATCTATTTTAAGAATAAAAGTGATCAAATAAATAAAATCTATATTTTAGCAATGCCCTATTAGGTGGCAGTGACTTCCCTTTCGGCCACTAACATAGAGGGAGGAGGCTTACTCTTCAGAATAGAGCTTTGGATTTCCATTTGAACATTTAAGAAAATACCCTCTGTCCCAGATGGTGGGCTATCTAATGTGGGCGTGGGTTCATGGTTGTATTTTTTCAAGTGTTGGAGGAAAGTAGAATCCTTTTTTGATAAATGCGCCTGGTATATTTTCCTTAATGTTCTGGATGTTGTGTTCATATAAACAAGAATGTTGGAAACAGCACTGAGTCATCGGGAGTTAATGAGCAAGTAGATATGTGTGTCACAATCAGATGCCATAAGTTAATCGAGCCTTAAGAAATCAATATCCGGTGAGGCGTACAAGGGCAAATCGGGGAGAAGAAGTGGGAAGACAAAGAATTGGGAAGGTGGTGGGCTGAGTGAGAGGCAGTAATAAGGACTGCGGGGTGACGGCCCCCTAACTAGAGGGCGTTAGAGGCTTCAAGTTCCGGCCAAATGATGTAGAGGGAGCTGTCCGATCCACTTGTTGACTCTCTGTCACAATAACCGCAATTTCCTCCAGTCCTTTCACGGGCCTGGACCTTTAATCTCCGCACCGTTTTACCCGCCAATACACCGCACTCGTCTAAATCGAATCATACTCGCCATTCAGGGCGGCAGAACTCAATGTCGGACGTATTAGGTTTTCGAGCGGGGGGCGATCGGCTCGACAAAGCGGCAGTCCGGGCGACGGCTCTCCAGGAAACTGGACAAAGGAGTCAATAGCAGGGACGATCTAAAGCAGATATCCCAACATAAGGAAGAGTAGTTCCTGAATTAACCTTAGATCATCCGCTATATGGCGTTTTGGCGCTGCTCCTAGGTCAGTTCAAGCCTCATTAGATTTGTTTGTTTGTCCAAAATACTGAAAATAATTTCATTGGTCACAAACTAAAAAATATATTCTACTCCATAATTCGTATATTTTCCATAAATTTCATTTTTAGCTCGAACTAGATCTTCTCGAGGGGACTTTCTAATTTTGGATACAAAAATATTATTTTAAATAACAAATGAAATATTTTTTTTCGGAAAGCTACATAAATACCTACACTCCTAAATAAGAAATACAGTTAAACCAGTTTATATGCAAGACATTGTTTACTGTTTTAAGGAAGGCAAGGGCAAACTCACAGAAAACGTTATACCGTGTACATTTAAATCATTGGTGTAATTGTCTTATCAATCCTTCACTGATAAAAAAAGTCGAAAATCCGTCATGGGTACGATCTCTATACCTGATTTTCCTTAAGGAAGATCTGCTAAAACATATCCAGGACTTCTTCCCTTCTAGGTTTACGGTAAGGCGTTATCCATGACTTTATATAATGTCATTTTTTTTAATTTTAAAAGGTCCAGTACTAGTCTTTTTTTGTATAGTCCAGGTTTTAATAAAGATTTATAACATTAGGCCTTGGTTAATAGCATTGGTTGCATGAAGAAACGCGGCAATCATTCAAAATCAATCATTTCAAAAACGGCATCGTTCCTACACAATTGAAGCGACAGAGCGCATTAAAAGTACTTGCTCTGTTACAAATAGCCTACTAGAAAACAAGCAATTAGCCACACAAAGTTTTGTTATTTACACAGCGAAGGATAAATTCAATAGAGTCGCTATACAAATCTAAAAAAAAAAAAAAACTAAAAACATACAAAGAAGTTAACATATAAATAAGTATTAAGACACAACAATAGGAAAACATATAACGTGTAAATGGGAAATAACAGATAAACGAGACCATGACATACCTTTCACAGACAAATGGTTTGATCCAAGACTCTCTGTGACAGAGGCCCTTGTAGAGAGATAAGAAAGGCTACTGAAACATGTTTTACTTTGTAACCTCTCCTACCGAGTTTATATTAAGGTCCGACCTGCCCAATTTAATGGTTTTGTGCTCATATTCTTACCGCCTTGTTCTTTTTTACTTCCTGGTGAAGCTTTTATTTATACTGTACTTAGTAGAAATGGTTCTACTTTCTTCATGTGCGGTTCTTCTTTTGCTCTAGTGATCTTCCCTCTACTATGCCAACTTATGTCAAACATTTCAACAAAATATTTTATAAACTTCACTTGCTCGACGTTGAGCTATCCTTGACCATTGCACCCGTCCGTAGACGTATCTAGTCTTTTGAAAACGGCTTTCTAAATACATAATGATATTATATAAGATACCATTACCTCGCTACTTTATTTCTAAACTAAAGTGGTAAGATTTGTTTTCTTTTTCGTTTTCCAGACTGAACGTAATTTTCTCGAGGTAATTAGGTAAGTTGTACACACTTAATTGTTCTTGGTAAACCTAGATGCCCGAGTTCGATTCCTCCGCCCAACTAAGAAATATGAATTCACTTAGTGCCGAACTCATTGAATAAAGTTCTTAATCCCACCCAGGTTGGAAAAGGACTGTGACCTGTAGTTAACCCATCCAAATCAGCCATACTACCTACAGACGGGATGTTAATAAATGTATACAAAAAATGATTGAATGAAATTCATATAATACAGTATATTTTCTTATCATTTAAGTTATTATTTATTAACATCCTCTTTTTGCTACTAAGACGAATTGGGATGGGTTATCTACAGATTATAACCCTTTTCTAGCCAGATTGGTACTAAGGATTTTACTAAATAAATTGCCCAGGCGGAAAACAAACAAAAACTATTTCTTATAATGGCATAATTTAAAAAAAAAAAAATGTTGGATTATTTATCTAACAGGTGAAATAGTAATTGAAGAAACCGACCACATAAGACCTTAAATGACTAAAATTTCTTTCCTTTTTAAAAATGGTACAAAATAGATAAAAGTCCTTTCAACTTAAATTAGCTTTGAATAAAATTTATATGTCAATTTTGTGACCAGATCCAAACGATTTACTATCAAATTTTTAATCACTTAATCGAAATAACGAAACCAAAATATTTTGATGCAACATACTTATTGCTGTTATATTATGAATATTATACCACAATTTTTTATACCAATACGTTCAGTTAGAGTGGTAGAGGCAGGAACATTCCCAAAATCGGCCACCCTTATCGTTGACAATAGGTTTCATTGGCACTCCCCTCCCATAAAATGTGGAAAAAGGGTATGAAATAAATTCAATTTAGATATAAAATTTAGTAGAAGTGACTAAAGGCTATAATCGTCCTTAACAAATAAATCTCGTTTCGTGAATTTACAACTATATAGAAATGTACCAGACTGACACAATGGCAAAACGAAAAGGATTATTGTTGGAGATAGTTCGGTTAAATGTTAAAAAATAAATAGAAAATTGTCTTACCTTTTTTATGTGGAATTGTAGATGTTCTGTGGGCTGCCTGTCCTTCATTGAATCGCTTATGTTTATATCTGTCAGCGGGTTGTCCCCATGTGGAACAAGGCATGTCGTGTTATATATATTGAATGCCATGGTTAGTCTTGTTTTTTTTCATTATTCGGTGGTGATAATTGTGTGTTTCTTTTGAAAGTAAGAAGATTGGGATAAAATAGTAGCCATTTAGCTGGTTGGTGACAGTTCTTCTAGCAAGCAAGCGTTTTACCCCCTATATTTTGAGGGTATTTCAGTTAATATTTAGTGTTTTGTAGCACATATCAATATCATAAGAGGTCGTACCATGTCATTGGTAACAGAGGTCAGCATCAATACAAGGTAAAATATTTTTTCTCTTATTCGAGTTGAAATTATATTCTTGACAGTGTGTCGAATAGCTGGTGTCGTTAAACGGGGCAGGATCTGAGCCGTGAATCAATACAAAGCAGGAAAAGGGTGGCAATAGACGGTAGGTTTGGGGCAAATATTTGCTCATTGGCCCCTGGGCTATGACCAAGTGTCATCTCACGAGTCATATACTATGACTAAAATCAATAGGCAGGAACTGCAGTTGAATATGTTGGGGGGTGGGGGGTAAGAAACTAATGAAGTTAGTACAATAATATCCAAATGGATGTTTATATTGATATGTATATTTCAAAACCAATAATAGAATTACTGAACTTATTCAACTACAGTTTGGTGTAATTTAATAAAATATTGCACTGCTCTGGGACAGTTTGCTTCGTGCGCAGACATCTTAAAGAGGATACATATCATTCTGGTAGTCTTCAGGTTTCGAAGGAATTTAGGAATATTTAGGAAAAAAACACACTACTGGGCAGAGACTTGTATATTTTTTTAAAAGAATGGAATGTCCATTCTAATAGATTTTGAACCCCCTTGTCATTACAAGAAGGCTCTTGAAGGACATTATTTTAGTAATACCAAAATGTAGTTATATAATTTTGTGATCTACTGGAACTTAATTGTTGTCGATGGTGGAGTATATTAGCTAGGTAACAGGAGAGGGAGGTTAGCATCATTAGTGGAGCATACAATAATGAATTTTATCTATTATTTATTGAGTTCTTTTGAAGTACCTAAAGATTAACACAAAAAAAAAGAAGAAAAATCGACATGACTTGGCAGGACTCCTGCAATGTTTTGAATGTTGACAATTGGTATAATGAGTTGGCGAAGATACGGTATCTGAATACAGAGGTTGATAACTGCAGCAAAGCCAGGAGAAGGCAGCTAGAAGGAGCTATTGATGACTTCTGGAGAAGCCTGGAACAGTTTGTAAAATTGCGTGTCTGGTAGCTTCCCATGTTCCGAAGGGCTTTGGGAGATTTTAGGGGGAAACCATTATTGGGCAGGATCCGTGCGATGTATTCTACTTATTTATTGCTTGAGTATTCACTTGTATTTTTTATTCGAGGGAAAAAAGTTTGAGACCTGAAACCCTCAGTGTTATTATTTAGATCCTTGAGTTACATATATTTATTAATATCAACATTTTGTCGTGTTATATTGTTATTCCTCCAGAATACGCCAGATGAGATACATGGAAATACGTTGTAATAACGCCATCAATTAATATTTTATTTCTTGACGTGAAAATGTTTATTTAGTCTATACCAGGGATGAGCAACACGCGGCCCGCGGGCCGCATGCGGCCCTTTCAGCATGTTATGCGGCCCGCCAAGCATTACTAAAATTGATTTCATTTTATCGACTTTCTCCAATCAATATATTGTAAAAAATTCATTATAATTTAATGGTAGTACCAGTGGCGGCTCGCGTATAGGCACTGTAGAACTGCAGCACCCCCAATTAAACTTAATATTATCTATAACCTTTAATATAATGAGCATTTTTTCTTTAATTCTTTCTTTATACTTGTATAATATATAATCCTTAAGCTTAATACAGTAACCATCTCCCAGTTTGTGAAAAAAACACAAAATCTTTGTATGGAACTGTGAGCTTCACAGTTCCAGCGGCGAGGTGTGAGGCATGCGCGCACATGAAGCTCCACAAGGAAGAGAGAGCACTGTCGTTCACGCAGTGCCGACCCTGGCGTAAGTAAGTAAAAAATGTTTGATTTTGTTCTTTTAGGATTTTATCAAGTTTCTGAATAAATTTTCATTTTATACACGTTTGTTTCCTTTTACACAATTTTAAAACAAAGGCTAAAAATTTTCTGGAGCAGCACCCCCGCTAATTTTAGCTACGAGCCGCCGCTGGGTAGTACATAATAAACCGAATCAATTTCTTGTGAGGAGTTACTCACTTCTCGGCGGCTTGTTCAAACATTCAATACGAACGCGCTGTGTCTGTGCTTCTTTGTGTTTGCTTCTGTCACACAGTCAGTCTGCTAAGCTGTTAAATAGCAATATTAGAAATTCGTGTGTTTCTTGAAAGGGGTGAGTGCAATATTAATGTCAAAAAGGTAGTATTAGAGTTTTTTTATTCAAAATTAAGTTTTCCTACAAATTGTTTTAACTTTCAAATTTTTAATCCAGAATCGCATGTCGGAAAAGCAAATGAAAAAACGGAAGACTGCCGATGAATACAGGCATTTCCAAGAAAAGTGGAAATTTGATTATTTTTTAACTTTTGTCAAAGATAAAGCTGTATGCTTAATATGCTCAGAGACTGCGTTGATATTAAACGAATATAACATAGAAAGGCATTAGGATACAGAGCATAAACAACAATATAAAAACTTAAACGGACAACTCCGGATAGATAGTTTAATCAAATGGAAAAACACTTGAGAAAACAACATATTATTTTTAAGAAATCAAGCTAATTTCTTGAAGACAGCAGTTAAGACTAGTTTTATTGTCAGTCAAATACTGGCATAAAAAATGAAACCCTTTGCGGATAGAAAGATGAAAAAAGAATGTCTGACTGCTGTTGCAGAAATAGCATTTCCTGATAAAATAAATATTATTTCAAGCATTAGTTTATCAAGACTCACTATTGCAAGGAGCATTGAAGACTTATCCGAGAACATAGTAACAACGAATCGTGAACACATTGTGAATTGTGATTGAAGGGTCGGGAAGGCTGTTCCGCAAGAAGGGAAACACTCGTTAATCAATGCATAATTCACCAGGAAAATTGGTGTGCGGAAAGATTGAGTTTGCCAAATGTTACAGTACCAATAATGGAACTAATCAGTTCTATAAAGTCGCTTGCGTGAAATTACCTTGAATTTAAAGAATTCTTGAAAGATTTAAGAACTGAATATGGCGACGTGGTATCAATATCGAAGCACGTTGGCTTTGTATAGGTGCAATGCTAAAAAGAGTATACAACTTAAAAAGTAAAATACAATTATTCTTGGATATGAAGGGATATGCCTTTCCTCATTTTGGTAATAAAGAATGGATGTCCGATTTTGGGTTTCTTATCGACTTGACTAAGAATCTCAATGATCTTAATGTGGAACTTCAAAGTAAAGGACAGTTTATTTACAATTTACATGATAAAATTCAGGGCTTTGAGAGCCAATTAAAATTGTGGAAACAGTATTTTTTGCGGAATAATGTGTCTCACTTTCCACATTTAGAAAAAGAAAACTACTACATCTAAAAAATACAAACAATATGTAGACATTTTACATAGACAGCGGTTTCCATGTAAGTGTTTTCCTCTCATTTAATATCCATGTCGATACAGTTCCCGAAGACTTTCAAAAGGAAGTGATTGACATTCAAAATAATACCAATTTAAAAAATCTATTTTTCTCAGTAAACATCAAAAATGTTTATAAATTGTATGTGAGCCCTGAGAAATTTCCGCTTTTGACGAAAAATGCAAAGCAAATGATGTCTCTGTTCGGAATTTTTCTTGATCGGTGGTCATTTTTGATTAATTTCATGGTTGAAAATAATTGTTCATAAACACACGTAATACGAACAATTATTTTAAACCAATAAATTAATAAAAAATGACCACTAATCAAAACTGATTGATGCACCATTAAAAATCTCCAAACGTGTAGCTACTTTATCAATTCCGGTAGATATTTATTAGCTTGTACTGAAAAAACAGTGCCAAATGTCACATTAAAAATTTCAAGTTAATTCGTTTTTCTGTTATTTTATTGTTTTTTTTTTATTTTTATTTTGGATTAAAATTTGTATATGAAATCTTTACTTTTTTTTAAATTTTTTGTTTTTCTATTCTAATGTTTATTATAAACAATGTTTTGTAAATTATTCATAAGTGTTACTTTATGTGCGGCCCTCCAAAAACTTTTCAAATTTAAATTGGCCCGTTGAATAAAAAAGTTGCTCACCCCTGGTCTATACCATACTCGTTATTTAAATATTTCATTCAATACTAAAGATAATATTTTTTAATGGCTGGAATGGGACTAGGAATAAGTTGGGTTTAGAGGTAGGGGTAATTCAAAAATTAATCATTTCTTCGTTATTATTAGTTGAATCGAAAAATGTCGCAGAAGCAATCTTGTTAAAATATCAATTCTTTAAAATTCTGTTGTAAGCGATTTCTTGTAACTCAAATATTAAATGAGTTATTCATACTTCTTCTTTTCCGTCTTCAGTAAAACCCCACAACTTCTTACCGGATTTGGAAATAGTGAATATGTACATGGTGAGGTGACATTACTATTGGGTCATTCCAGCACGCATCTACTTAGTTTACGAAGCCCCTGTGTAACCCCTGTGATTTTTTAATTGACCCAATTTTCAGTAATACCTTTTCCGAGGGAACGTTGAACATCCCAAGAAAATATTTATTTGGAAGGGTGTTTGAGCGCCTTATTAGGTCGGGAGTATATATAAGAACAGCAAAGGTATTTTAAAGTCAGATGATTGAATGAAGCTAGAATGAATAATTGAATACAAACATCTTAATTGCTTGATTCTCTACTCAACTCACCAATATCAGCCATAATGGGTGAAACGAATGGGTGGACTGAATATTCTTGCTTGCCCGCAAAGTATTTTATTATGTAACAATAGAACTTATGGAATTTTAAAAGTTTGCGTTTAAAAGGTAGCGTATACTGGCTAGATACCAGGGTTTTTTTTTTTTTTTTTTTATCGTGGGTAGAACAAACAAAGTGAATTGCAACTGCTATTATTTATAGTTCACTTGATGTAGAAGGAGTTTAGAATTACTGGTAAATATGGATCACATATGACCAACAAGGGCCCGAAAAATGTTCAACATTGCCATAATGAATACTAATTATTTGTTTACTGATGGTCATTCTGAAATCACATAATGTGAAAGAAAAAGAAAAAAAAAAGTTTATTCTACCGGGACTTAAACTCCCTGGTTGTACAAAGTGTCATGATTTGAGGCTTAAAGCACAGAGTTTTATTCATATAAAAATTTAGGTATGCATTGACGTATTATCATATTATTCATAGTTGATCCTGTTTTTTGATGGTGTGATAGCAGTATGCTGGAGAAGACATGGTATCTGAATATTGTGGTAGAGTAAGATCACGGTAGCATAGCGAGTTGCTAGATAGAATTATTGATACGATCTCTGGAGAACGGGGGCGATCCTTCTAAGGTTGGAGCAGTTTGCATCACATAAACAGGATCCAACACAATTTTTGAATCAACACAATTATCAAAATGTTTAGTGTCTATTAATTGTTGTCGCTTGCACATTGCAAGACAAACCGATATGTTGGTGTTGTTCTTTACCTCTGACAGTAAAACTTGCTGCCTCACCAATTAATTAGAGATACGATTTACAGACCTACTGGCAAAGAGGAGTCCATACATAGAAACTATTCTCGAACATTTAAAGACTATACATTTCTATTCAAACACCTGAACAGGTGATCTCATATTTTTAATTTAAGTTTTACATTTTTATTTTTGCAACATTTTTAGGTGTAAGTATTCTTTTTAGTTTAGACATAAAAAATTGTAGTCGTTATTTTTTATCATATTTTTGTTATGTTTTAGCAGTACATCTGCTAATTTGTACATTTTTAATATTTTTAATTAGTTTTCTAATGCATGTAATATTTTAACTTTATTTTCACCTACTATACTATCTATGTTTAAATACTTTTTATGTATTGTTTCGTTTCACTTTGTTTTCGTATTTTTTGTGTTTAGTTATAGTGTTATTATTGTAAAGTATCTTGGTTTTTTTTTTATTTTTGTTTTGGCATTTTGTTATTATTTTTTGGTTTATATTTTTGTGTTGTACTTTATTGTGACATATTTTTGTTATATTTCTATTTTATTGTTCGTTTTCTATTTTTATTTTGTTTATGGTATTTTGTTTTATTTGTTTAAACATTCACTCATATTTTTTATTCGGGGGAAAGAATACCTAATCTATTAGTGCTTTAAGCTCACTTTACTGGTGGTGCTGCACGAAGAGCCTTGATGTACACACTTTAATAAGTATCTGCATTTAATTATATTTTGACGTTGGTGTATTACTTTTAGTTGGTGTATACGTTTAGGAGCAAGTCACCGGAAGATGACAGGGAGCTGAACATGCTGAAATGAATTGCGCCTGTCATGCCTTGTTGTTTCCAATATGATGGACACACTGACTAGGCAGGACTCCAGCAATGTTTTCAACGGAGAAGACTGTCAAAATGAATACTGTTTATTTGTTCATTGCTGTCTTGCATATTCACTGGCTTATTTATTACACGAGAGAGAGAAAGAAAAAAAGTAATACTTGGCAGGATTGAGCTCAAGTTGCAGTACAGACTTTAATGAATGTAAGGTTTCAGTCAGCAGGTTTTGGCGTCTTATCAAGGTGGGTGGTTGATGGTGTGATAACAGTAAGTCGGCGAAGACTTGAGAGCTACGGCAGAGTTAGATAACGGTAGCAGAGGCAGGAGTTGGAAGAAGCTATTGATAGGATTGCCGGAGAACGGGAGCGACGCCTCCGGGCGTGGATATATATCATATAGAGATTTCATCTGGACCGTCATTACCGGCTGTATGTATTAACTAATGCGGGGCTCACTCCTTATCGATCCCAGCAGCTCTCTGTTTTTGTGTCCCTGCGGCTGACTTCACCTTCCACGCCGATTAGGTAAATTTATTCCAGCGCGGTGGTAAGTAGAGGCCTCGCCGGGGAGAGATATCGGCAATTTGGACTGAAATATGTCAGAGCAACGGCTCTAATTAGATAGTACAATAATCTTTATACCTTCATAATAAGGGGTTTGCCTACTTTTAATTCCATACTGGCTTTCCTCCCATATATCAATCTGACAGCCTTAAAGTAAATAATTAGCTGGAGCTGGAGCAGCGCCTATCTCCTGGGGGGGGGGGGGGAGCCAGCCTTACAGTTTATAGGCACGCTCGTGATCTCTGTTCCTTGACTCCATAGCAATCCGAGTCTATGACTCCTGACCACTTTAAAGCTCTTCAAATAATATCGGTTATTTAAGACACACACATAAGTCCGTCACGGGGAGGCTGCATAATCCAAGTTGATTTATCTCACCATCTATTCACTATTCCCACACTTGGAGGAAAAGCTTAAGTAACAACAAATTGAGATTTAAGCTGGAAATGAGATATTTCATGCGTCAATTAATCGAAGTGAAAATCCGATGAGTAGAAGCGGAAGAAAACCTGGAAATACAGTTAACTCGATTAATAGTTGAGCTGAAAAATAACTCATGCAGCAACAAGTGTCGAACAGTAATGGATAACCCGATTACTTCTATAACATTTTTGGATCCTATTCATAACAAAGAGATATCCCCTCCCCACCCCAAACATCAAATTCGATTTCAGCCTTTAACAAATAAGCTCTTTAGTGTTGGAAAGGATGGTTAAATGTCATGAACGTATAATCTTAAGGGATGACGTCACACATGACATATTTGCGTATATAGCACATAATAAAGGTTATTTGCAAACCATATTTAATATTTAAGCCAGGAATAAGACGTTTCACGGTTTATTGTCTATATGAGATGGGTAGAAGTGGGATTGATTTCTGGAAACTAAAAAATGAGAATAACTCATATGAAATAAAATAAGGTTAGTTTTAAACAAGTGTTCGTCCGACACAGAATAAAGAGATATTTTGAATTTTTCGATTTATTAACCCACTTACAGTACCCACCAAGGACCACTATAGCGGTAACAGGTGTAGACATACACAATCACACAAATATTTTAATATATATTATACAATATATATATATATATATATATATATATATATATATATATATAAAAAATTGTAACCTCTGTCTGTACATTGATTTTTTTCACATGTCATAGACACCATAACTGCATTTTGTTTCTTTCGTGTCTGTTTGTTTGTTACCTTTTCACGCATAAACGAATTTTATGAAACTTGGTATTTATATTATTACTAACCCAACTTAGACTTTAGGCTATATTAATATCCTCTGAGACGAACAGGAGTGGGGGTTATAAGGGAAGCCAGAAATTAAAAATAGCGATATTTCGTTTCCTATTGGTTTTTCGGCAAATATGAACATAACAAAAGTTGTTTATTTTGTTATTTAGAGTAACTTTGTTATATACACCGTTCGTATAACGAAGTATAAAGACGTTATACGCTAAAAATGATAGCAGGAGTCAACAATTTTATTTGGCACAAAGGACTCAACCGAACTAAATAAAACACTCGGTATGTGTATTAGCACTAACACCTTCCCTATAATAAGCCATACCAACATTCGGGACGGGCAGGAGTGGGTGTTTATAAGGGAGGCCTGAAGTTAAAAATAGTGATATTTCCTTTCCTATTGCATTTTCGGCAAATATGTACATAACAAAAGTTGTTTAATTTGTTATATAGAGAAATTTGCTCAACAATTCTTTGGAACTACCAGGTACCTCACCGGGAAAAATTAATTCAAATGTATGTTAATATTTTGTGCTTAATAATTTAAATCTATGCATAATGCACAGGAAATGGGAAATATGGCAATTTGGAGGACAATGAAAACTTACATAAAAAATAAATTTTATTAGCAACAAATGCCAACAACGGGTATTAACCCTAAACACTGGGACGGGTAAATGTCAAAATATTGTGTGAAGTAAAGCCTTGCCAAAAAAATACCATCGCCATTCAGCCTCAAATCAATTCCCGGGCGAAGCCGGGTATCTGAGCTAGTATATATATATATATATATATATATATATATATATATATATATATATATATATATGTATATATATATATTTATATATATATATATATATATATATATACATATATATATATATATAATTTTTTTAAAGTTGGGCCATGAATAAATACAACCTCAACTACCAATGAGAAAATATCGGTTAATATTTGAGATAGAGGAAAAGTGTACTGAACTAATCATATTGGAAATTCAGCATGATCAGTTAATTACGATTTTTTCAATCCGATTTCCAGCAATGGAGACATTTTCAATTTTTGGTTTTCTTCCTCGAAATCAAGCCTCGAAGAGCGGGAGAGAATTCGGAAATTCAAAATATCTTTGTTATTATGATTCCGATCATAAAATGATAAAGAATGAATCTTGCTAAGCTCATAATGATCCACAGTTAATGTTCTTTACGTGTTTTTTTTTTTAATCAATTCGATTATTAAGCGTGTTTTACGAATTTTCTTCTGTTCAGCCTTCGGTATAACCTGAGTTATACTCAACTGAATTTACTCCAGTAAAGTCCTGTTTACATAGGCTAATTTAAACGGAAAAGAGAATAGAAGGTGAATTTAGATAAAATGCGTTTCATTCCTGGACATGGGAAATCATAGTTTACGTAGTCCCTGGCAGACTTATATTTATCCATTTTTGAGGTGATGGATGTCGATGGAATTATTATCTTAGGAAAGGCCTCGTTCCTTCTAGAAATATGAATAAAGAATAAAGAACTGTGAAGGAATGAGACCTGTCTTTTCTTACCTGAGGCTTATATTTAATTTTGTATGTTGTAATGGAGTCGAAGGTCGGGCTTATAAAGGTTGAGTGTTTCATACTCCAGTGCGTGGGCCAATCCTTGAAACGTGAGCTTAAAGTGATGGTACATAATGATGGGTCAATGTTCTCAGGAGTACTTGTCCTTGGCCCTGGAGATGAGTCTCTGCTAAAAGGTATAAGGTCATTTTCTCATTCTTCTCACTTTACTACCACTCACACACATATCTACTCATTATACTCAATTGCAAATTACAATCTCCGAGATTTAATAAGAGTTAAGTAAGTTCTATTCCTGAAATAGACATTCCGTTAATGGAAGCAAAGACGACATTGGGGTAATAGTTGCGAATTAAATATTGATTGGACGGGATTGAAAATGTCAAGGAACACGACGATAGGATCATTGGAGAGACTGTTAAAAGGCTAGAGGCGGTAAAGGTTTCTACTGGAGTAGGTTAACGTCACAGAGATCTGCAGGGGCTGTGTAAAGTAAGCAGATTTCCCATGTCTGGAATGAAGCTCTTTATTTATTTTATTATTGCTGCAAAAGATGTGGTTTTATGAATTCATAATTGAAGGGTGGATTAAAGAAATGTCAAAATTTTACCATAAAATATTAATGTGGATAAAGGAGTTTTGTTTTTGCTTAACGAACCATCTTCAGTCCAGGAAAGGAGATGTAGTACAGCTCGCCTCCTAGACTGAAGGCACATCAGATTTAACATTTATATACACATTTTATTCTCTATTTCCCTCTTAGTAATAATCCTATGCTAACTAAATTTAAAATATAAACTGGACAAGAAACATATCGTGGTATACCACTTAATGTGAAATTCAAATGAGTAGGTATAGGGATATGCTAAACTCTAGTGATCATGAAATACAACTTACTTAATTCTTCAGTTAAAACAATAATTGTGGAATAATAATCTTGTATAATAATTTCACTGACAATAATCATTATTTTGATGATATCTATCATAAGGAGGTACTTACGATTTCCTCCCATTTCTTCTGCCATTAACAAAATGACAATAGAGAATCGGGTTTACTAAAATAGAAATTATAGCCATTAGAGCATTATAAGAATAATAATTATATTTTATTTCTAAAAGTAAGCAGCATCTCAAAGCCATACCAAGTTTCGGTCCGGACGTTCTGTGAATGACCAAAATCCTAGAGACTTCATCAGCCAAAATTTAATTTCCCCGCAACGAGCTGAATTCCACCATATAACCAGATAAATCTTGGGGGCAAACTTAATAGCGGAACTCTTATAACAAATCCCTAAGAGTGATTCAAAGAAGAAGATATACTACAATTTTCGGAGGATTAATTTTCGATATATATGTGCAAATCGTAATGAACTTCAAACACCTGGTCCTGATTAAAGAATATGAAAACAACAAAGTCCGTCGTGGCTGTTCAAACGATGCAATTTACTAAAGTCTTAGGATGATGCATATACGTCACACTGTATGGGAAGTCGGCGTAAGACGGTGTACTTAAGAACTCCAAGAGAGGCGTGATAATCAGAAGAGCTTATTTGTTCGGCCAATAAATATTTCTTACTAACAAAAAATTACATGTTATTAAAAACTAAAAATAATCACATCGAGTGCTGCTTAAACTAAGCGGATTTCCCAGGTGCTGATATGACATACTGTTGATTTTATCTTACCAAATATTCTCTTGTTGTAAATAAAAGTACGACGGGAAGTGGGGGTTTGCTGGGGGCTGAAGAAAAAGACAATACGTGTGACTTGCATAGTATTTTAGTTACGAAAAAATGTTTAGAACAACTATTGTAGAGCATCAATAGTTTAAAAAGATTTGTTCTCTAATATTTTTCGATCCCTATTATAATAACGGAAGGGTTTTTAATTAACATTTTAGATTTCAGTCGTTTATCAACTAAGATGATCTTTAATGTTTTGTAGTGATGGAAGAAATTAAACTCATTTAGTTGCAGATAGGTATTATCACTGAATTTCTGCCTTCACTATGTCTTTATTATGTATAAAAGATCTATTCGATCAGGCTTGTTAGATAGAATGGAATGTTCTTGAATAAGTTGATAATTTATAATCTTGGAAATACCAATAATTGAAAATTCAAATTTTTGTTGCCATAGAAAAAGGGTTTGGAATCCGTAGACAATTAATTAAAAAATAAAAATGACAAAAAAATCGTTGATATTGGTTATTGCCAATTCAGGCCAACAAAGCCAAAAACATTCAGATCATTTGTACTTTCTAACAGCATTACAACATGAAATATATTAAAACCACCTGTATCATTTAAAAGGAGTTTCCTGACAATAAAATAGGTAACTCGAGGTTTTAGTAATTATTTACAGGTTTTATTGAGTAACGAGAAAAACAAGGATCTGGGACCTAAGAAAGCAGCATAAGAGTTACGCCGGCTCACTTTCCCAAAATACTTGAAAGAGCTTCCATAAATTGGCTGTCAAATTTACTGATAATGTTCAAATTACTCTACTGACAGTCTACGATTATATTTTCGATATTAGATTAATATTTATTGGTTCTTATAGCCGTAGGATATGGAACACATCGTTAGGCGAAGAGACAGGTGTACTGGGGCAGCAACTGCATCGATTTTAGACATATTACCATAATTTCCATCTTATGTGTGTTCCAGGAAGATCTGTCGTACACTTCCCGTTATATTTCATTAGCCATAGGTAGGTCACACAAAAAATATTTCTCAAACTATGACTGAATCCAATCTAACGAACAAAATGTTCTGTTTAAGATAGTTCATGATTAAAAATGTCTCATTTTATTCTGAGAACACCAGAATGTAGTAGTTTATGATAAACAGAGCACGTGTTTGCTATTTACCTTGATTGGCATGCTAATTGTCCAAGTTTATTGCCTTCAAATTCATTTGACTGTTGATCTCCTAAGGAACCAGAACATGTGATTATAGCAGAAACCCAGATTCCTTCCAGATATAATTATTATTATTTATTAACATGCACTTTCTGCTACGCGAGCTAATTGGGGTGGTTTCTACAGGTACCACCCTATTCTAACTAGGGTGGGACTAAGGATTTTATCTAATGAGTTCATCACTAAATAAATTCTTATTGCCCAGGTGGGACTCGAACTCGCTACTCCCTTTAAGAATTATTGAAATAATAACATAAGTTTCCTCTAATTTGAATATTAAACGAGTTATCTGTTTTTTGTCTTTAATTAAATCTTCTTCCTCAAGAAAACATTTATTTTACACAAGGTCCTTCAGGACTGGAGAGCCACCATTCACTAGCACTGGAATGTCTCTTTAGAGGTGTGGGCCCACTACAGTGTAGTTCCAGTAGATGCTCGCTGAATCAATCTTCGTACAAGGGCATATTAGGAAAAGTAGCTCAACTCTCAGATGTTTGAACATCAGCTGATGATGACTCACTAGCGCTGAGTGTTATGCATTAGTATATTTCGTACCAAGGGCCGAAAGTGGGCGTTTGCCAGCCCGAGATATTTTTTGACCGAGACGTAGTCGAGATCATGAAAAGTTCGAGGGCCGGCAAAAGCACTTTGGCCCGAGGCACGAACGCTATTTTTCACCATACTACAATAAATATTAATACGATATAACATTAATCAAAAACAAGATTTTCTTTTGGTTAAGTGTACCTCTTTGTTAGAAGGTTATCTTGTGGTTATGGGGACATGATGAATGTTTAATGTATGGATTGTTTTACGTTAAGTTATTATGTAAGTTAATAAAGAGAGATGAACATATGTGTGTTTCATTTAATACAACTGATATATTTCAAAATGCTAAAAAAAGTTAGTTCGTTTATTTTTGATTTATAGAAATGTTAAAAGTACAATTTTGGTTGTTTGAAAACATAATGCCCTTTGAAGATTCTATTACTTGTTTTTTGTTTGACACATTCACACTTTTACTCGTAGTTGGATTGTTTCTGATTAAAATATCCTCTTGACAATCTTCAAATAAATCATCAATTGTAAAGAGAGACTGATTTTCATATTCAATAGTTCCAAAATCGTATTATTAGCCATAATTACTAAATAACTAAACAATAATACGAGCAAAACAAACTAATATAATGTATATAATGAAATGAATGAATTAAAATAATAAACAGCTGATTTTGCGGCCCTAGGGTGAAATATTCATTTTCGGCCCTAGGGTGGCGAAGTGTAGCTTTCGGACCGCAAATTAGGTGTGTAAAACAGGTGATTACATCGTAGTATGGTGAAAAATTAATACTTTGATGTTAAGACAGCTGCTTTTTATTATTAGACCTTCCAGAGGTAAGCCCATAGAGAAGTATGGCACCAAAAGGTGGTACATTAAGCATGGACTTCCCGTCCAACATTATTTGGAAGTTGAACTTAAATAAAAGAGCATGCCTAGCAAGATTCAACTCTAGCCCAGATAAGTTCTTCACCATAAACAATTTGAGACAGGTAATCTTTGTATACTTCAATCTTCTTTAAGATTTTGGTATCCTTGATTAAGCTCAATCACAGACATTGCTGACAACATACTCGTATTAGAAGCGAAGGACTACAAAGAGAGATACAAGTTGCAGAAGCCGGTGTAGTAGCCTGCTCCATTTAGAGCTGAAGAAGACATAAATCTGTGGCTAATAGCTCCTAGGTGTTGGTTCATAATAACACTCCTAATGCTGGTAGATAGCAACAGTCACTGCCTCCTCGATTTATAACTCTATCCAATGACTCTAATGCCGGCCTACAGCTGAGTTACAGCTGACCGCTGCCTAATTACAGATCGTAAATCAGCTGATCCCCCACGGCTGATTGAATATTAAACCCTCCTGCGGGCGGGAGTCACACCGAATGACCTCCAACACCCTCCCTCCAACTACCGCGCTATCTCTTCATCCACCGATATACACTCCTTCACACACCTACCGGCAACCAATTTAATGCTAACCAACCACTTTTCATGACAACCTTATACTCAAGTTCTGCCAGCAAAGGTGATAATGACTTCCACACGCGAACTCAGACCAATCTTCTACTTTATATTCATGTTAGGGGCTATTAGACTGAATAATATTCCTTCAGCAATATCCATTGTCAAAGGTCTTATATTATCACAGAATATCAACGTTTTAGCAAATTTCCCTTTAGAGAATAAGTAACTACTGCAGGTAGCATTATATATTATTATCTTTATTGCTGATTACCCTAGATTCCCAAAACACTCCCCGTTCAAATAGGTATACGCATGCAAGCACGCGAGCGTGTGTGTGTGTATGTGCTTATGTAACTCGATAGATTTCGGGCGTAAATTTCATTAAATCCTTAAGAGAGAATTTCTTTCAAATGAAACATTCAACGTAGTAACTACAGTAACAAACGACTGGCCTATTTTTTAATAAAACTACATAATAAGAAGGTCATGTTGAAGACTGATGCGGTTGCTGGGCAGGGTTTCATGTTTATTCTGAGAATATTTACAATTTAATACAGAAATTAGATAATATTGTATACTCAAATGGCTCATTACTTTTACTTCTGCATAACTGTTACTGGGTATAACAATTTTTATGGGGTAGTCAGGTTCTTTCATTTTTTTTCCCCCCAGCAGTTTCCGATAGAATTTCGATGAACAGAAGCACGATTAACTTATTTATAATTAAGAAATCACAGATATATAATGTCCAAGGTTAAACATATATATCCCATTTTTCAAGTCTCAACGCTTAAGGTGTGAACATATTTTTTGTTAATGGTAATGAATAACAGATGTTTTCTATACCACTAAATAAGAAAGGAATTTCAGAGTAAAGGGGATTTACTTTCTCAAAAAAAAGCTTATTTATTTATTATAAATAAATACAAAAAAAATATAGAATGAATAAGGATATATACAATTTTAAAATGTTGACCTATTCATCCCCAAAACTGAAAATTGTGTCAAAATTCATGTCATGATGTCTAATTCTTCAATAACGGAAGGGTGGAATATACATAATTTTAAACGGACCTCATTTTCGTCATCTCCTAGATAGGATCGATGGACATTTGAGGAAAATTTTCAAAAATCGTGTCATGGATAAAACCTCATTATGGTTTCCATTAAGGGAACTCTGCTAACAACATATCCCTCTATAAAACCTATTGAAAATGTTTGCCAAACGGCTTTGATAAGTGATCAATTGGACAACTTAACCGGCATCACCAAATCCACTGGAGGAATGGATAGAATACCAACTTGAAAGTAATGTAACCCCGCAGATAAATAAATTTTATAAAACCGAACTTAAAGCATGGCATAGTACTCCAGAGCATTGACCGCTGGCCCACTCCCGCCCCCAATTTAAAATAATGGGTTTTGCTTATTGGATCTTGGTAAGAGGGATACGTAATAATAGCAGATTTTCCTTAATGTTAGTGGCCGAAATCGGCCTACGGATATATATCCGTTATTAGGTCGGATGAAAAAATATATTATATACCTCTTGTTAAATTAATTCCCTATCTAAGTAAAATTAATAACAGTCATATTACTCTTAGTGAGTTATTTCTATTCTTTTGTTTTCAGCATTAAGTAAACATTCACTTCTACTCATCGCACGTTAACAATAACGTAATATATTAACAAACTCCATGCTTAAATACCAAATATTTTATTCAACGCAGCTCTACCAAGTCAAATAAATGCAATTACGTAATTTGTGACGTCATACCTCAAGATTTTAAGTCCTTGAATAGAATATGTTAGATTGAACAATCCCATACCCACCATTTAACAGTTTCATTCAACCGTAAATAACTCATTAGTCAAAGGGTGTACTCGGATTAGGAAGAAAGGGGTTTAGTTGAATATCACAGTATCTCCGTTGTGATGTCTCGGATTATAAAATGTTATTTAACCAAACTTTCTGCAAATTTAATTTTCTACACAGCTTTATATTCAGGGTTTTTTAAATTTTCAGCGTTCTGCAAACCTCCACTTCCACTCGTCTCTATTTAATTTTAAGTAAGAATGATTAAACCCGTCATGTTCCACATTCACTGCAATTACTTTTTTATTATTTTTTATGCCAAAAATAAAAAATTTATTCCATGGAAATCATTTTTTTTTTTTTGCTAGTATTTAATCCTACAGATGAAGAGCTGTCAGGAGTCGAGCAAGGAAGTACCCTAAAATAGGAAACACCGGGTTTAGGAATAATATCCATTCAAACAGAAGAGAATATTCAGCAGAGAGGAGAAAGGATATAAATAAAAATCTTATATCCATAAATAAACGGAAATCTTCACTGGAAAGCATCTCAAAATGGGTATTGTGTCTACATTACAAAACTTTATACGCCCGGGCTATAGACCACATCATATTAACATAAAATTTTCGAGTTGACTGCAGAACTTAATTACTCACCCATCGCTCTGTCATGAATGTTAGACTGCAACTACAAATATAATACATCATAAAAGAATGTCCAGCACTCACTGAAGATATTAAGAAGCTGAAGATAATCAGAAATATGGCATCTGCGCTTGGAGATTCTTCCTTTCTTGTTAATAACATTTTTAATTTATTAAGAAATAACTGAGTTTTCATTAGTATATAATTATTCTCATTATAATGTAATTAGTAGTTTATGATACTTTTAACAATATAAGTAAGTAATAAAACCTACATATCTCAAATACAATGTAAGTTATACATTAAGTTTTGTATGTTCTTTACACAATTGTTATTTGTTTACCTTCTAAAAAGAAAAATGAAAAGAAAAACAATTATAAATAAAAAGTAATTAATAATAATAATAAAATAAATATATAAAATGTTAATATGATAAAAAGTTAATCTAAAAAAGTTAATTTAAAAAATATATAGATTTCAATAAAAAAGTATATATATTTGTAATATAAGGAGAGGGAATAATAATATTAGTTTATACTCATTAAAATATGTTTCTTATTAATAAATATTATTATTGACTAACTAAAATATAATATAACCTGCAACGTTGGAGAAGTTTTTTTCTTTTTTAAAACATTTATTATTTTATTTGCAACAATATTAAATATTACAAGCAAATGATATGACTGATAATAACAATTGGCTTGATTATTGGCTTGAGTTGGGAAGTTGTCCATTGACAATACCCACCACTGGAGGGAACATTGGATTGTACTAGTTGGAGTTATACTGTGCACTACACATGATGATCTCTGGGCTACTTACGCTTCAGACGTCGTCATCGGTTTTCTGGAATATGGAGAGATGAGAGTGATGTGACTAAAGGATTAGGATGCGCGGGAAGGAGAGAGTGGAGTTTCCGATATCGGGATTTTGCGATGCTATGGACAAAAGGAATGTTGAGGTCGTTATGGAGAGTTAAAATGGATACATAAAACGGGGAATCTGCAATTTTGCGGAATATTCTGGATTCGAGGGTTTGAATTTTGTAGGAATTTGAAGGTTTAGTGGAACCCCGAAGCTCAAGTTCGTATGTTCATATTGGTCTGAGTCCTGTCGTGTAAATCAATGTTGTAGAAGTAATTTTTAAAATCCATAAGTTGTTTGGGCATTATATTTTCACGTAAACAGACACACACACAGAAATTAGAAATTAAGGCCTAATAACCCAGTAGTTCCTCCCCTAAATAAACTATTAATATAATCAATTTAATCAAATCTGTACAATCAGTACATAATTTATAAGGTTCTTTTGCCATATCTAACAAACCGTAAGACTCCCAATGCATTGTAAGGCTACATCACAAATTGCTTCTGCCCAATCTGTTCAGTATTTACAAGTTATTAGCCTCCCATTTTCAACAATATATCACTTCTGGGGTTTAACTGGTCCTCAACACCACCAATAATTGAACCATCAACAGTATATTTAAGTCAATATCTTTTAAAACTCGGAAGATTCATGTCAGTAGTCACTCTATAATTGTAAAATAGATTGGAATATTTAAAAATTTAAAAAAATTTAGTTTAAAGTGATAAATCATTTGAATATAGGCATGTAAGGAAGAATATGGCATAAAATAATGTGTAAAATATTGTTTTTATCCAATTTCTTGTACACACTCTATATATATGGGAGTTTTTCTCAAGAACAAATAAACTCATTATTATTAATGAAGTTATTAGTCATGAATCAATTCTGGAGCTTTGGAAAAAAAAGAAAGAAAAAAAAAACATTTAACTATGCTTATAAATGGCCTGTTTTAAGAACGTTATTTCTTGCCATGATTGTGTCTGTGCTTCTGCATTTATCAGCAACTTAATTATCCTGCGGCATTCCACTTTCGTGGTAGTGATCACACTATACTCAAGGAAGGTGTTTGACTTAACAACCTCTTCTTGAGCTTCATTGACGAAACACCAAATTTTCCAAATTAACAAACTTGTTTATTTTTATGAGAAACGTGTAATTGTTAAGTTTAGTAACGATGAAATGAAAGTCCGTCATACAGGGGCTGCCAAAACTAAGCAGATTTCCTACTAGGAATGAACTCAACTTACCATCTATTCTCTATTACTCCGGAAGAAAGAAGCCTATGTATAACTGAATTGTAATACAAGCTGTGCATGAGATGTTTAATGATTAAGTCACCAAGTGAAAATCAGATGAGTAGAAGTGGGTTTACTCGCGGTAGAACACAACAAAAAAATACAAATATATCCGTTAAAGTTCACGAAACTGAACAAAAAATGTACAGAATAACATTTACAGGATATTAAGTTTGTAACATGATTCCTTCCATGATAGCGAAAATTTTATGGATAACCTTAACTCCAGAACCAATCTTTTTATACAATTGATGGTTTACAACTACTGTTCTATGCAGTTTGTCGTAGCTCAAATATTAAGCGAATTATTCTTACTTTCTTCGAATAGATCGATAGTTGGTCATGCCAGCACATGGAAAATTTTACATTTTTGAGTTGGTATTCTGGCAGGTGGAAGTACTTCTAATATACGAGTAGGTAGATGAAAGAATGGCTGAGCTTTCAATGTAACAATTTATTAAAACGACAGAGCGCTTCCGATGCAGTGCATTATCGTCAGTGCCCTGTTGACCCACAAAAACAATAATTACTTATCTCTATTAACATATTGTAGATAAAGGGTAAACTAGATAACATATAACAATAAAAATATCTTTCCTAGAGCTAAATAACACATTCAACTTTTCATACATCAACAGGTAAGTTTTTTGTATTAATTTTAATTTTATTATTATTATTAATTAATAATTAATTTTACATTTCGCAGTCCTTGCGAAACGAATATTCTTAACTATTAATAAAGATGTTAATGAAATATTTCGGCGTGATATTTTTTTTTCTTTCTAATATACCAATCAACCCAACAAAAAAATCCTAAAAGAGGTAAATATAGGCTTATTACGCGTTTTCTAACGTAGCCAATGTTTAAGACAGTTTTTGTTTAATGTGATTCAGTATTATAAAAATATTTGTGTATATTGATAAAGGAATATTCCTATGATAAAAATGGGTCCTGATTATAACAGCTGTAATAGCTGAGTTTCCTCAAGGGAAATCTGAAAATATATTGGTCTCCTCAGCAGTAATATGCCTATAAGCTTATTTCTCTTATAGGAAATCTGCTTAAAGATTTGTCTATCTGAGAGGATGGCAACTTGATCCTTGGGGTGTTTCTCTTTGGGGGAGGTTCAACTTTAGCTCGTGTGTGTGTGTCTTGGGGATATGAGCTAGGGGCTGCTGGCGGAGTGCTATGTGTTTGGATTCGAAGCTCCTGGTGGAAGGATCAACACATTTCTTGGGGCCTATTGTCAAGGGCAGGGCAGCCATTAGAGAGGGAACAGATAGAGGGCAACAACCCCCCCCCATAATTGGATAAGCGTGGAGTGGGAGAGCTTATCCATTATTAAAGGATAAATGAAGCGACAAGCGAAGTGCAAATATTTGGATGGCTGATGACGGAGAGCTTTGAAGAGAAGAGACCTATCCATTGTCTCGCTAGTACTACTTCCACCGTTCCTCGCCCACTTATTGCATAATATATATGCATATCAAGGAGGCAGCTATTGCTTTCGTTCCCAAGCTCTTGCACTTGCTGGACTAAGATACTCAATATGTCTCGAGTAGCCGAAATACAGTAATTTAACTAAAAAATTAGATGTTAGTAACACGTTACTAACGGAACTATATTATATGTAAGAGCACACAAACACAAAATTACACATAACATATATATTCTGCTGGCATTATAGACCTTAAAGATCTTTAGCTGCCCCCGAGCGAAACTCGGGCGTAGCTACGTAGTGACTGATCAGCTCGTCGCACGATCCCCGTTAGCCAAGAAGACCTGGAATGAGTCGTTATCTATTTTTGTTTTATATGTTTAAAATAGGTTTAAGTTTATTCTTGTAAATATCTATGGTCTATAAGATTTCTTAAAACTACACAAATAAGCTAATGAAAGCGGCACACTAGTGCTCCATCTGAATGAAAGATGAAACCTTTTCTAGTCAGATGTATTCCTATATCTGCCTAGAAAACACATTGATTCTTGCTTCCTTTCACGAGCCTCAGCTGTTAGAACTTTTGGAGTGACCTTAGGAGCCACACTTGCGCCACCTCACTTCAACATTCCAGGATTGAAAGCAAACTTGAATGCTGCAAGGAATCCAAAAAGGACGACACCTCAATTACCTCATGGCGAGGGGTTAGGGATCTTCTTATTATTGGTGTGTTTTGTAGTATTATAGGTTAGAAGTTTTTTTATTTTGTTGTTTGTATTTTTTTTCCTGTTTTTGTATTTAAAACCCAAATAAAGAAGTAAAAAATGTTGCAAGAAATCCAAAAAGGACGAAACTTCAATTATCTCATGGCGAGGGAACAAAGATCCATCTTCGGCGGCAGCAGCCACCTTTAGCATTTGTGAAGATTCTACACTAAAAGGTTTGTTTTCTTTTTATGTCCATCGTGAGGACCATTCATGTAAATTCCTTTTCTTATTTCATAAATGTTTATATTTTTTTTTTTTTTTTTTTTTTTTTTTATTTTTTTTTATTTTTTTTTTTTTTTTTTATAACAATGAGTTTATGTATCTTATTTGATCTAAATAAATGTTTAAAGTACATTTTGAGCTAAGCCAGTCATAAACTTTCATATTCCTACTCACCTATATACAGTCCAACCTCATTTTTCTTTTTGTGTTATTTACCCTAAAAATTGTGTATACTAAATCGCAAATGCTAGAGTATCCTGTAAAAAAATAAGACTAGTATCTATAAGAATAGATGTGATTATATACCATTACATAAAATAGTAAAATTGGTTTTATAACCATATACTTCTGCACTATCCTAACTTTTCCAAATTTATTTTATGGATATACAAATGTCTTTTGATATTTCTGGTTCATCCAACCATTCCTTTATGAATCAGACCCAATAGTTGATAATACAATAGGCTCTACATTAATAGAAAGAGTTTTCTCATAGGTCTCTGTTCTGAACTGCATTCTCGATTATTAGTGGATTCATTATTCTTTTTCTATTAAAAATAATTCCCAAGCAATACTGATAATATACGAAAAAGGAAGTAGGTACTGGCTTATAAGTTCCGTTTGTTAAAAATGAAATCGAATAAGAAAAAGTGGAATGGGAAAATAGGTATTTAGAAAAGAGGTAAAAAATACTACGTTAGAAGTATCTTCGTTATCATGAGTTTCATAGAAAAATGTTATGCTTCTTATTGCGGGAAAATTAAAGAATGTAATGTGTCATATTTATATCAGTGTGGTATCGCAAAATGAGATAATCTACTTATGCTGTATAATACAACATCTAAGAGGTGGTTCCATTCCACCCCATTGAAGTATACCTGCATTGTTACCTGTCTTCCATTTACCAAAAGCCATCCTTTAACCATATTAACCATGTGAGACCGCCATCGTACTGTACTTAATTTATCAGATTTCACTAAAATCAGTTATTGAGGAGGTACTCATGATGAGATTTTCGAAAAATTTCATTTAATGGTCATCGATCCTATACCGGAGATGACGAAAATGAGGTCCGTTTAAAATTCTCTCTCTCTCGCTCTCTCTCTCTCTCTCTCTCTCTCTCTCTCTCTCTATATATATATATATATATATATATATATATATACACACATATGTGTGTGTGTGTTAACGCTCTACCGGCCAAACTTGATACTTAAACGGTTACCTTTATTGTGTGATACTTGTTAATACGTTGTGTGAGGAGGTTAATTAAGATTTCAGGTTCCCCGCTCGAAAATGTTTATTCTCTCTATACTGTATTTTTTAACCGTTTCATTCAAAATTGAAGTCCAAAGTCATTAATGCCTGAATTTGGACTTGGGTTTCGAAAATTAAAAATATCTTTTTATTTAGAAATAGAAGATATAGTTTGAGATTGGGTTCAATAGTGTGATATATCAGAGCGTGGGAAATCTTACTTGTCGTAGCGCCTGCGGGACGAACTTTTTAAAGTTTCAACAAAGATTTGAATCAAATATCATTTCGGCGATAGCAAGCAATCAATAGCTCACAGATCAAATCCTTAAAAGAGGTGATTATAGTCTGTCTATACCTTTTCTAACATTGCAGCCAATTTTTAAGCCAGCTTTTTTTTTTTTAGTGTGTCTCAATATTGTAAAAATATTTGTGTACATTGGTAGAGGAATATTCTGGCGAAGAAAAATACTGAGAGAAGCTTCTTACCGACTGGAGTATCCGAGTCAGAATCGATGAATATCCTTGAAGTAGGGAAGGAGACAGAGATAGAGAGAGGGAGAGATGGAGGGAGTGAGAGATGGAGTGAGAGGGTGTGGATAAGCCCGGCTTAGCGATGGGAGCCCCTCTTCCCCGGCTCTTACATTATTATGCACAAATATAAAATGGCGGAGTAAGCCTCCGAGAGAGTATTTGCATGAAGAATGTCGGCAAATCTCATAGAGAGCGCTCCAAGCCACCTTTCCGCCCCTTCCCACCCCCAACCAGCTCTACCGCCCCCACCCCACTCGGCGTACAAACACATTCGCTCATCTTAACACTCAATAAACCCAGACCTCAAATCCTAATCTCTTAGGCGCACTATCAAGGCCTCCTAGTTCCCAAGTATACGACGATTCCCACCTAAGTGGTGGAAGCAGCTGGCTTCTTCGAACACCCTAGAAATTTCAAATCACATGCATTCTCAAACAATAAGTAACTGTGTAATTAGCGCCTTTTGAGTCGAAATCATCAGGCTGTCAGTATTTGATCATGTGTAGCTTAGTCTTTCCGGGCACATGAATTTTACAAAAAGCCTAGGCATGGCCTAACATGGTGGAGATGTATGGCCAGCCTACGTACAACATAATGATGCATTCCACGTCTCTAAAAATCTTTAGTTATTAAAATGAAATATTAAAAGACGAATTATGAAAATAAAATAATATAACTTAATTCTGAAAAGCCATTTTGGGGAGCATTTTACTCTACTATAAAAATTGGAACAATATGTATCACTCACTATAAGCCTCACTGAGTCCCGCAATAATTAAGCCATGTTGGAGTCAACCTATTACTGCACGTTTGCCAATATGCGAGAACCATAAAAGTACCTACCGGTAAAAATAAGATGTTTAAGTTTTTAAAATAGTATGTCTTGTAGGTAAGCTTGCTTTGTAATCACTGTTATTCTTGTTATGAAAAAGGAGTATTTGTTCATGTATAAGGCAGTCATATCCGTTTTTACAAAAAATTAGGAATGACAGTATTATTTCTGCGGCATCTTGTTGTAATTGCACATATACAACGAGTACATATATAGAACTCCTTCAGGTGATTACTAAACTCCACTTGAGTTTCTCTCTACCTTTGGTAGAATTTGACTACAGGGGTTTCAGGAAAGGGTGTGTCATTTTGAGTGTGAGTGTTACTAAAAGTAATAGATCTACATTCGCTCCCAATCCGAAACCTTTGCTTAAATTTCTACCTACTTCAAACGACTTAAAAACTTCAAAATATTTAAAACAACGCCCCCTTTTCCATCTTCCACTCATTTAACGAGTTATCTTCAGCCAAAGCACTTTACTGTTAATGTTTGTTGGATTCAATTAAAAAAAAGTAAGGTTAGCGTAGGATAGGCTTCGAACATTCTTCTTTGTTTTTTGTACCACCACTTGGTACACCACTTGGTTGGTGGTGGTTACTACCAAGTAAGGCTCCTTCCCCTTATCCTTTTCCACGCCTTCAGCCCTTTTTAGCAGGAAATCAGCTATTGAGGTTGTACTCATGACGGAATATTTGAAATTTTTCTTCAAATGTCCATCGATCCTACCTAGTAGATGACGAAAATGAAGTCCGTTCAAAACTGTATATATATATATATATATATATATAGCGGTCGCCATTTTTATTTGATCGTTACCAAACTCGATATTTAAACGTTTTATGCAAAAAGACAGATCAAGTTCGTTAATGGCTGAAATCGGACAAGTGGGAGGAGGTATTTTCGAAAATTCAAAATATCTCCGTTACCATACGTCGAATCACAAAAGTGTATAGAACTAATCTTATTGTACATTAAATTTACTATAAATATTATTCTATACATGTATTCACTATCTTGAATATTAACCGAGATATTGGCATTTTTATTAAATTTGCGCCCATAACGTACGACGGAATATTCCGCCAAAAGCTAGTTCGGCCCTTTGCCGTAACTGTTCGGCTCTCGTATGGAGATTTCTCTATTGTATAACTTCACGTGGGAAATCTGCTTAGTAGGCCCTGCGTGACGGACTTTTTATTTTCAAGCTCGTGTTAATGTTTCTCATCTTCCACGAGTTCTTGTTTCAGCATTGTTTGCTAAAACTAGCCAAAACCTACCTATAAGGGATTCATATTTCTCTCGCGAGCCTGGAATTTCGCCGTTAGAAGAATGGAGGGGTGGTTAGCGATTCTCTATTTTTATGACTCTCTCTCATGAACCAGCTTCTAAACAACCCTCTTTCTGTCATTACCAATTTCATCAAGTCCTGTCATAGTTCAATTCATATTTAAAAATATCAATTGTGTGAGATTTAATCATAAATTAATTAGGTTAATTGGTAACAAAAGAACAAAAAAGTTTATAAACTTTACACCCATTCATGAAGATAGGTCTTTACAATTACAGATAGCTACTATATCGCTAAATTATAAGCGTAAATTATGACTCTTCTTGAAATAGAGTTTCATACTGGCAGAAGTAGAGTGGGGTGGTATAACTTACCATGCACAGTAGGTCAAAAATGATATAAAGTTGATAATTCTATAACTTCAACAAGAAAGATCTACAACTTTCAATTTGTATATATATGCCAAATTTCCTATGAAAATTCAATCTGTGAATAATAACATTAACAGTTGAAAGAAAATTATAAAATCTTTTGAAACCAAAACAACAAAAAGAATTAATAATAAAGTCTACCCTTTAAATTATACACATTATATATCTTTGAATTTCTTTGTAATGAGACATAAATTGTAGACTTTTAAATATAAAATTTAAAAAATAAATAAATAAGTAAATCATAACTTATTCTGTTATTATATATAAGTTTAAAATATGTATACAATAAAATTAAATACCTAGAAAATTCCAATATTGACTATTTGCTACATACTCACTTGGAAAAATTCAAAACATTGTTAGTGTTCATATTTTCTAAATTTCAATCGCTCTTTCTAAATAATAAAAACAATAATAGTAAACGACTGGTTATCGTCTTCTTCCAAGAAAAGATCATAGACTAAAAGGAAACTGGAGATAATGTCCTTGTTACATAGAATCGAACGTTTCCTGCCTGACGTCCATCCAAACATTTCTACAGTTTTAGTAACTGGAAAGGAAACCACATTAAATTCTTCCATCTGAAATGTCACTATTAGTGTAATGCTGTTGAGGAGTGCTTGTCCAACGTACTCCATCACTAACCCATTTATCCCATAGTGCCAATTCAATACAAGTCTACAAATTTCCAAGGTAGTATTAATGTCGATAAATACATGTAGCTGAGCTCCATCCTCTGAAACAAAATTGAAAAAAAAGAAGTTTTTATTGTCATATTGGTTACGCGTTCAAATCAGGATTCAATAAGTTCTTAAAATAAAATATCTTTATTAATAACAAACGTAAAAAAAAAAGGCTTCGACAAAAGTTTGAAAGCACAAAAGTTTTTGTAATTTTTCATGTGATGACCATCAATAGCTACTTTTTCTGAAGAAACCACCCTAGAAACACCGAAACGCCGAATGTTGTATTGGATGTAATGGAAAGATTTTGAATTTTCGAATTAAATGCCCCAACACCCCTAATAAATCCCATTCCATTTGGCCTGATTCTGGCCGTTAACGAACTCAATCTTTCTTTTCCGGATAAATGTTCAAATATGAAATTCGGTTTAATAACTCGAAATCTGCGACAACTGAAGAGTGACCAGACAATATGTGTGAATTGTGTGTGTGTGTGTGCATTTATATACAAACATATTTCACATCAAATTTTAAAATTCATTCTGATGTTATTTTGGTTCTCACTTACTATAATTCGCAATTTTGATTTGATGTAATTGATGTCTAATTTTGTCTTTGAGCAACCTTAATAATTCATTTTCCTAAAGAAAAACCACTAAAATTAGCGAGCTTGTTGGCAAATACTGATGCTGGAACATGTAGGAGGTTGGCCTAGAGAGAAGGTTTAAACCAAGAGGGAGAGGGTACAGTTGCAAGAACTCTCTAGGGGACAGAATGGCTTAACCGTATAGTGAGGGATTCGGCGAGGGACACAATCATATTCTCTCTGAATTCTGAGGGTAACCCTAGAAAAGCGGAAGGCAACACTCGGCCAGAGGTCAATGCACCAGTTGGATTGTTTTTGATAGGGAATATTCCTTTTCTTGTCTATTCCCATGAGAGGACAGCCAGCCGTTGAAATACCTTACCCTCAAATTGCCACCCTTGGTGCTCTTGGTGAATCTACCAGGGGTGCCAAATCTCGATATCCAATAGGCCATAACTCATCATCGTGAGATAACACCAATTGTCATTAGAGGTGGACAACCGTCCAATCAGATCCATGAGGACAAACTCGAAACGTTTTGCTCGTGGACAGTCAGGTTTCCAGGTATGTTGCTGCATTGTCGACCATTGGCAAGGCACACATTCTCCACACCAGCATCCAATGCCGCGGTTCACTTCAGAAAAGAAGAAACTCTGCGATACAGGTTTTTCATAGACAAAGTCAATGTAGCTAATTGAAAAGGGCTTTTCTAAAACTTTTTGAGACGTTTGGCATTTTGAACAGTAGCGATTTATTTATGCTTGGTACATCACAACGAACTTCTTGTTAAGACTAGAGGTTTTTCTTAATGTCAAGACGATTGGTGGATCACTGTATCTGGACATCCATGAGTGCTTCTAGGTCACCTGAGATCCATACTTCTAGGACAGAAATGGGGACCGTTCAACTGGTGGGTACGCCAAGGAAATGCACTGATGGCCTTCTGTTCGAAAGCGTATTATGCTTATGGTCTGATACGTGATAAATTTCAACCTTCAGAAGTGGTTTATGAAACGCGAGTGACTTTCGATCCTGCAGATAGCAGTTCTTCTGTGCCTATGATAGAGCACTTGTATAGAAGCTTAAGTCTCCACATGACATTTATCCGCCACTAGAGACCTTCTCCAACGTTAATATCTGGGCTATCCCACCTAAAGAGATGTCAGGCTCTCCTTACGTTTTTGAAATTCTTCCAATTCAGTCCATAGTACCTATTGCTTGCCATTCTTCTTGGTATTATGCATATCGCTAATATGGCGTCTTGACTGTACCATTAGGAATACATCTCCAGTAAAAATTGGCCATCCAAGAAAGTGGTGAAGCAGGTAGATGGTGGCATATTGTGGGAAGTCTGTGATAGTCTGGGGGAAGATAAAGGAAATATTTAGTCGGTTGCCAAATTCGATGACAAATTTTCCAAAGCACTTGGTGACATCGAGTCCCTTTTCATCAAAGCCATTAAAATCTTCTCTTATGTGCCACTTTTCGGCACGTGTCGTTCTTGAGTTCATCGTCTGGCACGAAGAAGTAATCATCCAGGTGGAAAATTTAAAATGAGGAACTCTGGAAAGTTTGGGTGGCAGTTCTTAAACCGGAGCACATCCATGTATTTATAACTCCGAAAGGGGTCGTCACAGTCTTCTTTTCAACATCTTCTTCCGTAACTGGGAATTGATAGAAAACTCGTCATCATCATTTGACGGTAAAACCTTTTTCTCCACCAATTGAGTTTTGAAGTCCAGACAATTCGGTGTAGGATAGCAGTCTGGTACGACCAACTTGTTCAGCATCCTGTAACCCCCGCAGCGTCTTCGTGATCAAATACAGTGAGCTGGATCATGATCTGAGATACCGTCATCCTTGTGCTGCTGAAAGTTTCAGAAGGAAGCCGTCTCGATTTGCTTGTCACAGGATTGCCTTCGTTCTCTACGTGATGCTGGACAACGTTTTGTGATGTTCCCTAAATTGGCTTTCGGTCGAGGTAGATTATGGAACTCTTTGAGCATTTGGGAGTATTTGCAATCAACAGAAACAGTGAATGTGGCCGACTCCGAGAACATTGTTCCACGCTGTCAAACATATTGCGGCGACACGTAGCCAATTATTACTTATTTCAACTACCTGGCCAATGTCACTGACGTTTTACTTCCCAAACATCCACAACTACGTATGCCAGTCGGATGGATCACCGCAATTCAAGACCAAGGATCATGGCCGCCTCTCCATACAACGGAATACGGGGTCTGCGATTAGACTATAATCGTGTTTCTGGGGACTGCGTGTAACGGTTGAAAAAGAAGAATACGAACCGACGAGAACAATATGACCTGACTACTTGATACGCCTGCCCCAGAAATTTAAACTCTTCTTAAAGGTGCATGTCTTCGTACATTTCTTGGCTTGTTCTTAAATCTACGGAGATGATGGCACCCTCTATGGGAGCTAGACGACAACGGGGCCAGTGATGCTCCTCTGTGATGAAATGCCTGACACATTTCAGCGACTACAACGCATGAAAATCGTTCCATGACGAACTGGTTAATCGAAGCCCACAATTTCCAGGCCACAAAACGTTTTACTAGGATATGTCTCTGGAAAGTGCAAAACTTTAACTCTGCACCATCGCCATCTCTGAGATTTTGCAAGCCTGTCGCCGGTTGCTGTGGGAACAGGTAGGTAGCATCCTATTGAGGTTTCTAAGCCACGAAATGTTCACATTTTCTGAAAGACAATTGTGATAGCTTACCGAAGCATGACTCGTAAATTTTATTATGGTCTCTGGTTACCAAGCTGAACTTGTAGCTAACGAATAATAGTCCGTCAGGCAGGGGCTGCGTTAACTAAGCAGATTTCCCACGCGCGCCTCGTATTTGCATTTATTTCAAAACTTAAAAGTTCAATGAGAACAATATTTGCTATTTAAGCTTCAAATAAAGTGCATCATATTATAATAGAATGTTGAAAATATAAGAGTAGGAGTGGGGCTTTACTGAAGACAAAAAACTAAAAAATGCAAATATCTCAGTAAATAATCAAGATAGTGAAAAACTGTGCATAACAACATTTATAGAACACTACATTTGCAATAAGATTTGTTATATACAATTTTTTAGAATTTTCGAAAATCTCTCCCTCTAAACCCCCTCTCCCCCTAGTCCGATTTTAGCCATTAACAAACTTGGTCTTTCTTTTTGTATAAAACGATTATATATCAAGTTTGGTAACGATAAAACAAAAATTGTGACCTCTAAAGCGGTAACAGACAAATATATATATATATATATTTTATTAGGAAGGCTTTACTTTGCACAACCATTTGACATTTACCCGCCCCAGTGTTTAGGGTCTATACCCATCGTTGCTGTGGATTTGTTAATAATAAAATTCAAGGAAAACACTTCACTGTCCTCCATATTGCCATAATTCCCGTCTCCTGTGCATTAAACATAGATTTGAATTATTAAGGATAAAATATGCACATAGATTTGAATTAATTTTTCCAGGTCAGGTACCTGGTAGTTCATATTGGAAAGAATTGTTGAGTATTTCAATACTTCTACGCTAATTACTTGCTTCATACATTGTTCCCGAAAAAATGTATAAAACAAAAGTTACTCTAAATAACAAAGTAAACCACTTTTGTTATGTGCACGTTTGTCGAAAAACAAATAGACAATGAAATATCGCGAATTTTTATTTCAGGCGAAATACCGCTATTTTTAAATTTAGGCCTCCCTTACAACCCCCACTCCTGCCCGTCCCTAGAAATGTTGGGCTATTTTTAATTTCTGGCTTCCCTTATAACCCCCACTCCTGCCCGTCCCTAGAAATGTTGGTATGGCTTGTTATAATGAAAGCGTTAGTACTAATACATATACCGAGTTTTATTTATTTCGGTTGGGTCTTTTGTCCCAAATAAAATTATTCACTTCCGCTATAGGTTTTAGCGTATATCTCGTTTATAATTCGGTATACGAAAAAAGTGTATATAACAAAAGTTACTCTAAATAACAAAATAAACAACTTTTGTTATGTTCATATTTGCCAAAAAACTAATAGGAAACGAAATATCGCTATTTTTAATTTCTGGCTTCTCTTATAACCCCCACTCCTGTTCGTCTCAGAGGATATTAATATAGCCTAAAGTCTAAGTTGGGTTAGTAGTAATATACATACCAAGTTTCATAAAATTCGGTTCAGCCGTTTATGCGTGAAAAGGTAACAAACAAACACGAAAGAAACAAAATGCAGTTATGGTGTCTATGACATGAGAAAGTTCGTGAAATTTCGCGAAAAAAATCAATGTACAGACAGAGGTTACAATTTTATATATATACTGTTTTGAACGGACCTCATTTTCGTCATGTCCTGTGTAGGATCGATGGACATTTGAAGAAAAATTTCGAAAATCGCGTCATGAGTTCAACCTCAATAGCTGATTTCCCTTAAGGTAAATCTGCTAAAAGGAGGAATTAGAGGCGTATAGCTTAGTGCAATGATGTAGTCGTGTTTGAGACATACAGTAAGGTTAGATAGGAACGAAAGTCCGAAGATTGAAATAAGGGAAATAATACTTGAGGTGTAATAAGGGTCATATTGTGTAGTTTGGAGAGATCTGATCTATAGTGAGTTTAGTAGATAAGGGAAGGAAAGATACAGAGAGTGCATTGAGAGACCAAATACTGATGATGAAGATTTTAGGGCTGTACAGTTTAGTTGTGGGAAATATAGTTTATGGCAAATGTGGTTAAGAATGAGAGAGTGGGTAAATCTATAGAGAATATAATTGAGTCCGATGATTGACGCGAGGGGAGTGATTTAAAGTAAACAGTGTGGTAAGGAGAAAGGTGATTTTGGTATAAGTATCGGACATGAGACAAGAGAGAAAGGAAATCGATACAGAGAACACCTGTGAGTCTGAAGAATGATGCAAGAGGAGTGCTTAATCACACAATATTGTTCATTTTGAAGAAAGTGTTCTGCAGTGAGTGTAATTTAAAATGACAAAGTGATAGTGAGAAAATCAATAAAGGATATAACTGGATGTCCTAAAATGATGCAGGAGGCGTGATTTGATCTTAGAGAGTTGATAGAATAGTTGATGAATAGTTGAGAGAGGTGTGACCTATGCGGAGTATAGTTGATGATGATGATGAAGGTGTGGGGATAGGTGGGAGATGGGAGTGCAGGGACTTTGTGGTTTGTATTCATTATGCGAATGGATTAAGTAAAACAAAGCGATGTTGGGAGGGGAAGCGCCCCCTGCTGGCCCTAACACGAACCTCGGCAAATACCGCAGCCCTAAGCCGATTATATCGGAGAACTCGCACCACAGCAACCCTTTATTATTTTATGCAAACCAAGGTGCCAGTCCCCTGAGTATACTCCCTACCCTCGTCCCGGGAAACATTCCTTTGTCCTATAAATCCTATTATGCGCTACTATCAAACAAGGAATACATGATGTAATACGCCTTATTAACTTAATTGATATTTCCTCTATAAATATTAACTTATAGATTAAGGACAGACAAAAATCACATGGAACATGATTGAATTGTTGATACCTCTTAAACATACTGACATATTACTACTTCTGTAACATACTATGTTACAGAAGTAGCAACATTTCGTAATTCAACGTTTATTAACTTCTATAATAATTTTCAACGGCATATAAAAATATAATTATAGACTCGGGATTTGGGCTGGCTGGTGGAGGTTCATCATCAACCGAAGGATCAAAAGGTCAAACACCTTCACTCTTTTCCGAAAAAAGAGTGGAGGTGTTTGACCTTTTGATCCTTACGTTGATAATTATAGATGTTGTTGCTGCTGTTGATGGTTTTCCTGCGGTTTAGTTCTGAGTAAGAAAGTATAAGCTATTTGGGCTCTAACTATTCACCAAAGCAGGAATACTATGTTGCCTTCAGGTCGGCCTCTAGTTTTATCCCTTAAAAAAGACGCACATTAGTTCTGTTTAGGATGTTGTTAAGTTCTTGATAAAAGAGACACTACTTAAAGATGACTTAAAGATCGCTCCTGTTGTAAAGCACCTTTTTTGTCTTAAGATTATTTTAAAATGAATGAAATCATATATTGCATATAAGTACGTAGTCCATATTTTGTACTTCGCTCCAATATGACTTCCTTTCTTAAAGTGTTCTCTTCAAACTTACCATTAGTCTTTGAGTTTTCCTACTTCAGTCAAAATATGGCATTTAATTATTATTTTTTTTTTTTTGCATTTGATAAAAATGTTTTTAAAACTCATAAAGTGGAGTTTAAGGAAATTTCCTTTAAGGAAAATCAGCTATTGAGATTGTAATCATAAAGCAATTCACGAAATAATTCTTCAAATGTCAGGAGGTCGGTCCTGCCCAGGGATAACGTAAATGGTGTCCGTTCAAAACTATATATATATATATATATATATATATATATATATATATATATACACATATATACCTGATAACGAACTTGTCGCAATTTTTGTTGTCAAGCATGGTATTTAAACGGTTCATGTCAAACTAAAGATATAGTTAGTTAGCGGCTGGAATGGAGAGTGAGGGGGGGGGGGGTTAAGGAGGAATAATTGAAACTTCGAAATACTTTGGTTATTAACAGATGGAGCCAGATTGACAAATTTTATATAACCAATGTTGTTGGAATTTTAATTTTACAGCTATTGTTACTCGAATATTAACAGAGTTATTTGGGTTTTTTTTTTGGGGGGGGGGGTTTGAAAATCTCCACGACTTCCTCTTTAAGTACTTCAGCCACTGAACATCTTTAATTCCTTTACACATAGGGGGAAATAAAATATAGAATAGGTAGTCAGATGAGATCAATTTAATCTACTTAGTTTACGCAGCTCCTGCGGGACGTACTTTACATAAATTGTGTTATTTTTTCAATTAAATATATAATTATTTTTTCTGGTTTTCTCTTCTTGAAGTCTTAACATCTTAACTAATCTATAATTAACATCTTATTTGAATTTCTGCCTTATTTATGTATATATATTTTTACTTGGCTAAGTTATTAACTCATTCAGGGATGACCGCAGAAATAATTCAAGCAGTATTTGTTTTCCATGTTGCCTGAAATATTGATGAATATTAATTTATTTTAAAAAATAGATAAGTGGTCTCATGGAAGAAGACACCCCAGCTAGGTATGTATATTCCTATATTACTGTCCCAACAACCGTACAGAGCATAATGATAGCTTCCCATAAAAATGTCTAATATCTTAAAGCAGCCACACGAGTCGATCTGTGTGTTTCCAGTTATACATTTTTATCAAAATGTCTACCTAGATAGACCAAAACATTCAAATAAAATCAATTAATTTGATTAATTGTTGGCTTAATAGTGCAAACTGGCACTAAGACTGAATTCTGACAGTCTGGGAATAAATTGACAACACATAGGAGGGGTTATAATCGAAACTATTAAATTTCTCTCTTGGTCAAAATAAAAAAAACGAAGGAGTTGAATTTTGTAAAAAAAAAATCCTTTTTTCAAAGATGATTTAGTACATTGTAGATATGTGGTGCAAACAATTCCGTAAGCATCTCCCATCTTTTAGCCTCTTTTCACAAATCCAACCTCTGATATCTTTTAACTTTTCTTCCAGTCTAAGTCAGAGTCTTGGAACACCCTGTTCTTAAGAAATTGCAGAAGTAGATGGATTTCGTTTGTAAAAAATATAAATCACATAATTAGGCATGCAGAGCGATCAAGACAAGAAGCCAGACTTCAGGAAGAATTAGAAGGAAAATAAAATGTTTTTAAGTTTGTCATCATTTTGATGTATAGTTAAAGTAGTTTGAAATATTGACTCTACTTCATCGGGAAATTTGGTATATCGCTAACATCGATTGCAACCATGTATCAATTAAGTTTAGCATTTGATACTAGGTCGTCCTTCTTATCAGTATTGACGAAATTGGTCAAAGTGAAAGGGTGTCTCTCTAGGCATGGACTGATTCAGACTCCTGAAGAAACGTTGAAATAAAAAAAACGCCAAAACCGTTGAGTTTTAGTAAAGTGAATGAGGAGAAATAGTATTTTTCTGTAATCGTTGAATAATGGTAACATTACTAAACTGAAATGAGTGAAGAAAGTGAAACATTTTGCAATAGAGCGAAGAAAGTAATCACTTTCTTCAAAAGTGAAGAAAGTGAATTGCCTTCTTAATTAGTAATATATATATATATATATTAAAAAATAATTTGAAGTTGGAAATTAAATGCTTTGAAAGGTTCCTTAACATTGTAAGAATTTATTTTAACAAAATAAATTGAAATGTGAATGAATTATTGGTGGAAATAATCAATATATTTTAAAATTTAAATATAATAATATGTAATTACCTTCCTTGTTTATCACCTGCACTTGTTTATAACTGCACTACTTCACAATCATCACTAGTTGTTTTATAACTATGCTTATAACCTTTCACAACCATGCTTATAACCTACCAACAACATACCATAATCTTCACAACATCCTAATTTTGTTCATATTCTGGTTAGACAGAAAAAATTTAATATTACACTCGTGACGAAAGTAGAATTTACAACTCTCGTGAAATTACCACACTCGCTTCGCTCGTGTGGGTAAACGTTTCCCTCGAGTTGTAAAATGATCTACTTTCGTCACTTGTATAATAAATAACTATTCTATAAATTCGGCTCTTCGCCTACGAGTGATTTCAGATAAATGTTAATAAAATGCAACATATGCGTTTGTAATACATAGTTAAGAGATATTCTACAAAAGTTCATTATTAGAATAATTAACTTTTTTAGTTACCAATATAACAGAATAATATGAACAAAGAAGCTTCGACAATATTATTGGTTGCAACAATGGGGTATCGAATAGTATTTATAAATTAATGATAACTAATTCGAATTGATTCCAATCAATATAAGATTGACAATGTTTACGACAGCAACATTTTTACTACCGCCCTTTAATTTCCAAGATACAGGATTGCTGTATATATATCTCTTTCATTACTACAAGAATAATCTCAGATCAATTTACGATAAAATAATCATCTATGTTCCGGCTAAAGCGGATAACCGTTGTAGTTATTCCAGACGAAAGTTTGCCCATTGAAGAAGACTTTGATCAAATCAGATAATAATATTAATTCAAAAGGGAAAATGAGACCAATTCTGAAATTAGTTTATGAGACTGACGAACTGACATAATTAATGCTGACCTAATATTTATTTATTTTTTGAGCTATGCAACGTAGGTGATGGTATTTATAATCATATGCTTATAGTCTGCCTGGGAATCACCACTTGGAGCACATGGTAAAAAAGAACCAGTTTAAGCAAGCAGCTTGTTAGGTAAAGGATTAACAAATATAGTGGCTAAGAAATCAAGCTAAGAAACATAGGTACAACAGACAAGGAGGAGGGGTAGGCGCCCTATTCATAGGCCCCCTTCCCTTTATAGTACGATTTGAAAGATTATCAGTGGCTCTTGATAATTTTTCTGTTATCACTAATACTGAAATGAAAGTAGGAGTGCCTCTGAACAACTGGAGCATAGCAGATCGATAGCAGTGCGATTTCTTCCCCTGCACAGTTGGTAGCTACACAACATGTTGTAGAACAGTAACAACATCAATTAAGACTAATGAAGAAATAAAATGATAAAAATCAACTTGTTAAACCAAAGTTCCACATTCTCTAAACCATGATTATATTGAATAAGAATCAAATTGCAATTATTAATTTTATAATCTCTTGAACACAATCCTCTAGAACGTAGATAAAGCTGGTTCGAAACTGGCAAGCCCATACTAAGTGTTTATTTGGCAATTTTAATACAGGGCTTTGACTCCAGCGGGTTCAGAAATGTGACCATAGTATGTCTACGGCATTGTAGAAATGGATTGAATTCCCAACGAAACTGTTTCAGACAAAAAATAATATATTGCGTTTAGTTGCATGATGATGTTTCTATTGTATTTATTATAACTTTATTTATTATTATTATTATTTATTAACGTCCACTTTTTGCAACTTAGGCTAATCGGGACGGGTTATCTACAGGTTACCACCATTTTCTAGCCAGGGTGAGATTTTAGGATGTTATTTAATGAATTTCGTCACTAAATAATTTCCTTTGCCCAGGCGAGAATCGAACTAGCCACTCTAGGTATTTATAACTAAATGGAAGATTATAGTGACTGGGACACATTTTTCAATTAAGGTTTTGTTAAAGTAATCTTCGGCATAAATAATGTAAAATTTACAGTTGATTAAGTAAGGTAAATACTAAATCTCAATCGGGTAATAAAATCAAGCAGAAATAACTTTTGCTGCAAACTCACTTGATTGTGTCAAGTTCGATTCTCGTCTGGGTAAATAGGAATTTATTTAGTTAAATGAATTCATCGTCTCACCCTGGCTATAAAGGGACGGCCTATAGATAACCCGTCCCAATTAGCCTTAGTAACGCCAAGTGGACGTTAACGTTTGCAGAAATCTATAGAAAGACTTTCCAGCAACTTGTAAAAAAGACCTTTCGAGCAATCTAGTAGGAAGACTTTTGAATGAATATTTTAGGAAGACCTGCCTCAAAAAGCTCGTGAATTATGTCATTTCCTCCCTTTATTCCCAGGGAATTTCGGCTCTTCATGATACCAAAAGTATCAAATGGGCATATTCAACTTACAGTTTGAAGACTATTAATCTTCAGGAACTTAGAACGACAAATAGTCTTATATACCGAAAGAATGTAAAAAATGTTTGATATTTGCGAGATATGCACTTTGGTCGGCGTTTCTTGTACCTTGGAAAACAGTCACTCTTGACGTCGTTAGAAAATTTGATATTTATTTATTTATATTATATTTATATATAAAACACTCCAGCAATAGCCACTGGAATATTTTGTCAAATCGAATATTATAATAAGGAAAATAGCTTCACTTATGGGGAACTTCATTTCTGTATATTTATTCAATGAGTGTAAATTAGATTAACAATATGCAAGAATGATGTTGAAGAACCACGTTGTTAATACTTGGATTTATGAAATATTCTCGAGTTATTGGTGTAGAACTGTCGAGAACACATCTCACAGTATTACACGTTTAAATCCGTGGAGCAACTGAAGCGAATACATGAGGAAAGAGGAAGCGTGTAGCTAATTCATTTATTGTAGCATGTAGAGCTAGTGAAGTGTGTGTGATTGCGAGCCAAGATGAAGCTGAAGATGAAGAAGAGGCCGCTGAAGGTGTGTGGCTTGTCCTTCAAAGCTAACCCTGCTCGCCGACTCCCTAATCCCTTTACACTTGCTCCCTATTTGCTCGAATTAGCACCCTCCTTCTCTCTCGCCCTTTCTTTGCATTTTTACTTTACCCCACCCACCTTCAGCCGGCTTCTTTTAGGCTCTACTTCACAATTACTCCCTTCTTTGCATATCAATAATCCCCACCCCCTTCGCGTTACCCTCTTCCAGGGTCGAGAAAGAACCAATATGAATAATCCTCCGTGGAACAACCCCCCCCCTTTATTTTTTTATTCGTCTCGCCTTTCTCTCAAATTACAGTCTCTATTAGGAGCCGCTCGCTTCAAGGAGTCCTCTGAAAAATTACCCTCGAAATGAGAACAATCTACAAGCAATTAGACCAAATTATAAGTCGCAGAACCCTCACTTCCAAAAGAAATCTTCTCCTAAATGCTGGCAAGGCATAAAACAATCTGGAAGTAAATCGTTTCATTGTAGTACCAAGGGGACCAGAAGGAGAATAATTTAACAACTACCTTAGAAGTCTTAGGAACATCTGTTAGGAGAGAAGCAAAATAATCCAAAAGCACCATAAAAAGCTTCGCTTCCAGAAATTCAAGACTAGAATATAATCGGGACATTTCATTAAGTAAGAGAGTTACAATTACCCATCCAAGGAATGTCTTAGGAAGAAAGGCCCCAATCAGGAGTGTGGTGCTGCAAACTCTGTAGTCTTTTATGAATGATAAAACCGCATTCACAGCCTGGATAAATATGAAAAATTGATCTTGGTTTTGGGCTCATCACTATATTTTAAAAAAAACACTAAACTTAATCTGTATGTGATGCTCACAAATAGAGGCCTTGGGGAACTCATTCCAATTAGGAGGGAAGAGGATCCCCAAATAACAGCAGCTCTTCCTGGGTATTCAAAAACATAAGAAAACAAATTTAAAAAAGGCTTGAACTCGATATTGGAACTTGGCTGAGCAGAACATAAACTGGTACAAAGAGAACTTTTGGGAATTCTCTAATCCAATATCTAAATATCGTGGATGGATTGAAACTCCGAAGAAATATAAGAACTAGGCAACAAAATTTTCATGTCGTCTTTTTATGGATTCCAGAAATTGTGGCACAGAAGGAAATATAAAAGCTGAAGTCTTAGCCGGAAAAGCTATCACAGAGAGCACTGTTCACTGACGCTGTCTAGCATGTAAAAAGACTGTCACTAGTGTAACGAGCCAAAGACTAGCGTAAGTAGGACGACAATACGCTCCCACATAGTAAAACATAGTATTAACCCTGGAAGGAATATTTCAATAAGTCCAAAAAGGAGAGACGGATTGATGATACGGGTATACAGCCTCCCAGTATCTAATGAAAAAGGAAGACCTACACAACCTGCATTGCCTGTGGAGTAGAGCTCAAAGTTGCACATTTATATAGTACTGTGTGAAATACTACGTGATGATAGGGATTCTAGAGAGATAGAGATTTTTATTCCGTGTCTAAATAAAGTAATTTAAATAGGACCTAAACATATGAGTACACTAGTTAATAAATTAAATTATTTATTAACGTCCACTTTTGCAACTAAGGCTAATTAGGACGGGTTATCTACAGGTTGCCGCCCTTTTCTAGCCAGGGTGGAACTAAGGAATTTATTTAATGAGTCCATCACTATTGCTCAGTTTCTCTAAATTTCTATTCCCAGAGCGTGAATCGAACCCGCCACTCTAGGTTTACCACGCGAGATCAAGACCAATGCCTAACCTGAGCACAACATTATCTTTGGTAATAGATACTAGAAAATACACCAATTGCAACAAAACTGCTATTTTGCAATTTTCTTCTTTCTTATGCCATTTTAAATATTTGAATATTTTATCGAAAGTAAAATCGACAAAGTGGAAGGAATCTCCTAAGAGCATGATGAAGGACCTTTGTAGACAAGAAATGGCTTCTTGACTAGCAGGTATGAATAATTCTCTGGAGTTCAATGCCTATAAACAATATATACAAATAAGATCCGACACAGAGAAGCTGTTTTGGCTAGGAAAGTCGGAACAAACGTAAGTACCAAAATATTTTGGGAATCCAGTATCCCATATGAGCCTGTCGTCATAATTTCAGTTTTGTCCTATGCCGCGGGGTCTCACATGGCTGGTGTTAGGATGAACTAGGCAGACTGTCAAGTTATGTATTCAAACCTTATGACCTTTTTTAATACTTATAAATTTTAACAGGACCTCATTTTAAGATAATCGAAGAAATCTCCTGAACAACATAGTTTTATAAAATTTGATTTTCCATTAGAATCCGTTATAAAAAAAAATACTATTCCAGTGGGAATTCCAGAGTAATGTATAGATTAATTGTAATATATCTTTCGAAATTTAAACATTTTTCCTCCGAGTGTCCAATGTAACCGCTTTGTTAGGCTTTGCCTACGTGCCAATACAAACTTAAAGTTGGTATAGACAAGTAAACGTACTCTCGGAGCATTGAATGAATTCTCCTTGCTTTAAAGAAGTAACTTGAACATAAAGAGAGATAATATGAAGTCAATAAAGGCTTTCAATAAGGAAATAATTTAAAAGGAGGGTGATATAGGGAGAGGGAAGGGGATTGGTAGAGGGTGGCTAACGATTCGTGAAACTGGCGCATGTGATGACACCCATTAGCCATAGGCCAGCAGGCAACGTCATATCACCGGATTAGCCTAGGGCTGGTGATTATGCTAATATTCGGCTGGTTCCTCTCTCTCTTTTACACCATATTCTATACATCACCATACAATTCCAACCGACGTCTCAATCAAAACACACGCGTGTAACATAGCCTTACAAAGAGCCAACAGTCTTAATGCTTATAGCAGATCTTATTATATTATTATTGAACTATTTCCATTTTACCCTATACTTCTAAATTACTATTTATAATAGAAAGTAGGCTTTTAATTTACTTCGTTACATAAATTAAAATGAAGGTTAAAAACACAACATTGTTTTTTTGTTTTTTATCAATTGAAAAAAGACGCATTTACACTTGTTTACATATTTTATAATTTTGAGTAAACAGGGGAATAAATTTAGCAGAACTAGGAATTTAGTTGTTAGCACTAGATAACCAGTAATCACACTAAAATAAAAATTACCAATCACAACTTTGTTGTTCACAGCTGGTTGGATCTGTTGGCATGCCAACGTTCATTATGCTGCCATGGCAAAGAATGCTGTCGCTACAGGCTAAGAAATAAAATTGAACACTATGTCGCTGAATATATATGCTAATCACAAGCGAGCGTTGTGATTTTAACGTCAAGGATTATATTGGAGAAAAAGAGAGACATGAATGAAAACTGACTGTTGCGGGTGTAGAGTTAGTAGCTTTTGGCTCTGTTAATAAAGTTCTGCAGCATGCAAAAAATAATAATTGGTAGGATATACTGGCAAGCAGAAATATATAGAAAACCACAGTACACAAATCATAGAAGGAAATTTACAAATTTCATTACAAGAGTTCCCTCTGACATACTATTTGATCAACTCACCCACCAAAGAGGCAATAAGGTAAATGAAAGAAGGAACGAATGCATAGGAATTAATGAGAATTCAATTTATCAGATTTGAAGATGACTTTGTACTTGGGGTAAGATCCGTAGTAGAAATGAATGGAATACTGGTGGTCCTAAAGGAACCGCAAAGTCACTGGTAAGATAAATGCCCATATAACAAATTATTTCAATGCGTATATAACAAAGTAATGGTAATGAAAATATCAATGATGGTTCATTCCAAACGCTTACACGGCGATTTGTCGCACCTTGAAAAGTAAACCCGTAGTTCCTATCCAAATTTCCCATATTTCGGGCGTTTATATAAAAACGGGCGAACGAAAAAGAAATTCTTCCCGGCGCGGGGGTCCGAAATACTTTTGATACAATTCTTTTCAAAGATATTTTTTTCTAATACATTAAAAAGAGTCTGTAAGAACTCTTTTACGCGGGTCATCATCATCACTTTGATACATATCCCAGACATTGCCAGAATAGCAGCCAGAAACACCGGTTTTATCTTATAATTCTCGATTAAATCCTTAATAGACATCGGTAAATTTTGAATTAATATGCTGCATCGTACGTTTAAACACAGTCGCAAGTCAAAAAAGTCCGTCACGCAGGGGCTGCGTAAACTAAGCAGATTTCCCACGTGAAGTTTTACAATAGAGAAATCTGCCTAATAACAACTGTAATAGAAAGAAACCTCTAAACCTAAAACATTATTTAGGGCGTAATAACCCAGTTATTTCTAGCCCCGAAACACAGTTAACCTAACCTCTAAACCTATTCACGAGGGACGGATAGTTATGGAAAAGGCCGCCAGAGCTCTCGGCGGAAAGTCCGAACAGCCTACTGGTACCACACGCAGAATACAAATGCAAATATCTCGGTTAATATTCAAGATACAGAATAAATATATAGAACAATATTTATAGTAAATTTAATTTGCAATAAGATTAATTCTGTACAATTTTTCGATCCGACGAATAGTAACGGAGATATTTCGAATTTTCGGAAATCCTCCCCTCTAAACCCCCCCTCCCCATGGTCCGATTTCAGCCGTTAACGAACTTGATCTTTCTTTTGACATAAAACGACTAAATATCGAGTTTGGTAACGATCAAACAAAAATTGCGACCGCTAGAGCGGTAACAGACAAATATATAGATAGATAGATAGATAGATAGATAGATATATACAGTTTTGAACGGACCTCATTTTCGTCATCTACTAGGTAGGATCGATGGACATTTGAAGAAAAATTTCGAAAATTCCGTCATGAGTACAACCTCAATAGCTGATTTCCCTTAAGGGAAATCTGCTAACTGGCAACTCCATGAATTAAACAGTGAAGCAGTTCTTTACTCTGGAAGCAGAATTTGGTAGGCAGGAAGGAGAAACCTGCCATTACAAACAAGGTAACTATTCTCTATTGCCCAGCAATGAGTAGAACTGCCAGTTATGTTAACATTCATATATATCTATATATATATATATATATATATATATATATATATATATATATATAAAACCCAGGAGGGCAATTATATAAAAAAACAGCCATAATAAAGACTGTTTTAAATCCTTGTCATGCAGCATACAGAGTAAGTGTAATAGAATAATTACCTTGTAAATAAATAAAGATTCATATTTTTTAATTAAAGATAAATCTTTACTTCTTCCATCACATATTAATGTGTCCTTTCCAAAATCTAGTTGAAGCAGCAAGCCTCATAAATTTGCAGAAAAATAGCATCTCAATAATTTAATGCTAAGAGAGGGAGATACAAGGGCCGAAGTATTAAGTATTCAATTCATGAATTATTACAAGATTATATATCCTATGAGACGTAGGACTTCTCGGAGTTCTACCTTTATCGTAGGTACTATCACTAATCTAGCCGATTTCCCTTAAAGGGAATCAGCTATTAGATTGTACATATGTGGCGATTTTTAAACATTTATCTCAAAACATACTTGCTACGAGACGACGAAAATAAGGTGTGTCCAAAAACGATCACTGGGGCAAGACTGGAGGACAGATTAAAGTTGTAGTCTGCATACTCATACTAGCTAATGTCTATCATTAGTCAGCTTACGCAGGCTACAGGCTACCGAGAGATGGCTGGCTATCTAAGAACTCTGGCCTTGAATCGAATTTTCTCCACTCATTCTTTGCAAAATATATGAGTGAATGGAATTTTCTTCATGATGTCTTTATTGGTGGATACCCTGATGCAGAGGCAAGGGGAAACCACTGCATGGCCTTTTGAGCCCCTTTTCCCCTTGTTTGCTCCGGTTAAAATTAGGTTTACCAGGTAAATTACCAGGTGTAGCATGTAAATATTACACACACACACACACACTTGTCTGTTGACACTCTAGTGGTAGGACTATTTCTTTGGTCATTACCAAGCTCGATATTTAAGAGTTTCATGAAAACTAAAAAACAAGTTCATAAACGGCAGATATCCAACCAGGTGAAAGGGGTTAGAGGGGGAGAAAATTAGAAACATCTCCGTTATTATGAGTCGAATAGAAATAATGTATAGTACTAATCTTGATGTAAATTTAATATTTTATATGTATATATGTATATATATATATATATATATATATATATATATATATATATATATATATATATATCTTCTAACTTAAATACCAACCGTGATATTTTTGGGTTTATACCCTTTAGTAAACCCCCACTTTGTCTCATCTCAGTTAAAACAATAAGCTGAAATATCTTATACCTAGCTTAAATATCGCATATGGTTTTCAAAGAACTCTTACGTCGTGTAATACACGCATATGCGCATGGGGAATCTGTATGGTACGTTTGCCCTATTGATTTACGGATACTTACAAGAATTGCTAAGAAATACTCCAGTTTATTTTTCACAACTTTCTAGTATTTCCTTCGTCCGAAATTTAAAATTATCGTAACATTTTTTAAGACTGTATGTTAGGTCGAAAGTATAGTGGATCCCAGTTTCTTTTAGCACTTGGCATCTGATCCATCAATATTTTGGTTAGAACATAATTAATAAATACTTAACAGAATATCGATGTTAATATTATGCACCCAACCTAGCAAAAGTATATATGTGTGTATATACACACACACACACACACACACACACACAAATCTATAATTGCACCCCAATACAGTAGGGAATGAGAAGAACTGCCAAATTGACCTTTAATCAATCAAGCAAGCACGCGTTCCTGTTTAAACGATTTACACTTAAAGAAGTTTCGCTTTTTCTTGTTGAAGATTCAATATTTTCATTCATAGGGTTATTACGAATTCAGAAATAGAGAACAGAATATGGAGATCACGTCATCAACGTTATTCCTGCGCATGGGGAATCTGTTTAGTTTACGCAGATGCACGAATAACTTGGTGGGAACCAATATCACTATTAGCGTAGCTAATTAACAGTTTCCATATTGCTGGACATTTTCTTATTTCTAAGATGAATTAGTTGTTTTGATTGCTCGTTCATAGGTAAATGGTAGTTTTGTATTGATTTAAAGCATAGAGAAAGTGTAGACATGATTGATTGGGCATAGTAACAACGGTTTGGAACTCTCATTACAAGTATGTCAGTTGACAACACCAGAATTTTTTTGTTCCGTCAATTTATTTTAGCAGATTTCCCTTGAGGGAAATCAGCTATTGAGGTCGTACTCATGATGCGAGTTTCGAAAAATTTCTTCAAATGTCCATCGATCCTACCCAGGAGATGACGAAAATGAGGTCCGTTCAAAATTATATATATATATATATATATATATATATATATATATATATATATATATATATATGTCTGTTAACGCTCTAGCGGTCGCAATTCTTGTTTGATCTTTACCAAACTCGGAATTTAATCGTTTTATGTAAAAAGAAAGATCAAGTTCGTTAATGGCTGAAATCGGACCAGTGGGAGGGGGGGGGGGTTTAGAGGGAGGGATTTCTGAAAATTCAAAATATCTCCGTCGGATCGAAATATTGTATAGAATAAATCTTATTGCAAATTAAAGTTACTATAAATATTGTTCTATACATTTATTCTGTATCTTGAATATTAACCGAGATATTTGCATTTGTATTCTGCGTGTGGTCACCAGTAGGCTATGTTTGGACTTTCCGCCGAGAGCTCTGGTGGCCGTTTCAATAACTATTCGTCCCTCGTGAATAGGTTTAGAGGTTAGGTCAACTGTTTTTTGGGGCTAGAAACTACTGGGTTATTACGCCCTAAATAATGTTTTAGGTTTAGAGGTTTCTTACTACTACAGTTGTTATTAGGCTGATTTCCCTATTGTAAAACTTCACGTGGGAAATCTGCTTAGTTTACGCAGCCCCTGCGTGACGGACTTTTGTTTTTAATGTCTATAGCACATCTGCTATAGTGTCATCATCATATGTTTATGTGATGTTATTGGGCTGAAACATAAAATGAGGCTCAACGCGCGCGCGTTTGTGTGCGTGAGCGTGAGAGAGTGTAAGAGAAATCTCCTTGTACGAATGTATGAGTGCACATGTGCACCAATGAATGATAACAGAGACTCTGACAGAACGAAAGTAAGGTATATTCTATTTATACTTCAAATTCATTCATTCAACCTCAAAGAACCTAAATCATTACAGAACCAGCGCCATGCGCTGAATCAGATTCTTAAAAATGTTCAATATCTTTGAGCATGCCGTTTAATGTACATCTTGACTCCACTGACATCGGATCTGTGTCTTTGGCAAATCCTTAAAAGATTATCACAAAATGTCTTTCAATACTACTCATCATTTATTTCTTGTTTTAATGAAAAATATATATATTTGTAGGCAGAACTAGATTTCACCATTAAGGTAGTAGTCTTTATGCGTCATTCATGATTTTCTTCTTGCATATCATGTCATCTATCCTTACCAATAAAAGTATTTAAGAATTCAAAAAAAAGGGATCTTCATGTCTCACCAACAGGTTATATTGTTTGAGAGCAAACGTCCGCCCCCCCCCATGAGTATTTACAGTACTATGTTTAAAATATTCTCCTAAACCAATATAAACCTAAAAACTTAGCAGGAGAATAATAGTTATTTATTATACAAGTGACGAAAGTAGATCATTTTACAACTCGAGTGAAACGTTTACCCACACGAGCGAAGTGAGTGTGGTAATTTCACGAGAGTTGTAAATTCTACTTTCGTCACGAGTGTAATATTAATTTTTTTTCTGTAATCGTGTAATACATGATCAGATCTAACCAGAATATGAACAAAATTAGGATGTTGTGAAGATTATGGTATGTATGTTGTTGGTAGGTTATAAGCATGGCTGTGAAAGGTTAGAAGCAAAGTTATAAAACAACTAGTGATGATTGTGAAGTATTGCAGTTTTATAACTTGTTTATACAAGTGCAGGTTATAAACAAGGAAGGTAATTATTATTATATTTAAATTTTAAAATATATTGATTATTTCCACCAATGATTCATTCACATTTCAATTTATTTTGTTAAAATAAATTCTTACAATGTTAAGAAACATTTAAAAGCATTTAATTTCCAACTTCAAATTATTTTTTAATATATATTTATTACTAATTAAGAAGGCAATTCACTTTCTTCACTCTATTGCAAAATGTTTCACTTTCTTCACTCATTTCAGTTTAGTAATGTTACCATTATTCAACGATTACAGAAAAAAACTTATTATGAGCCTAAACCAATATGGTGATTTAACAATAATCTTTGTTGTCTTAAATACAATATTATATATAATGCAATACCAAATTTGCCATCAATCAATCTCAAAATTGCAAACACTATATAAGTTCACTTATAGAAACAGAACAAAAATAGACATTTTCAGTAATAATAAAATAAAATTCGTCTATTTAAAAATCTAAAATTTAACAACAGAGAACTCTTTTAAACAAATACAATTATTAATTTTATGGCTAGGTCAAACTTTCCTGGGAGGTGAGAGTTGGTGCGGAGAGTGGTGGGCTGAATTCCAGATAAGACAATGTATTATGTAGAGGGGGCTGAACAAGGTTCAAATCCTTAATAATGTCATTATTTTTTCAAGCCAGCATATTATTATTAGTAATCATTATTTCTAGAGCTTGAACGCTCTAGATGTTGCCTCTCTTGCACAAATGATAGGGAGCTGGACTAGATACCCAGGATAGAGAGGAGGGTAAAAATGCGCCCACTTCATGCCGAAACTAGTAAATGAGTACAGGAAGGGTCATAACAGATAATTCAGTTGAAATCTGTAAACCACAATTTTTCGCAACTCAGGCTAATTGTGACGGGTTATCTACAGGTTACCACCCTTTTCTAGCCAGGGTGGGACTTAGGATGTTATTTAATGAATTCCGTCACTAAATAATTTCCTTTGCCCAGGCGAGAATCGAACTCGCCACTCTTGATTTACCAGGTGAGATTAAGGTCAACGCTTTAACTCACATGGCTAACCTGAGCCCCAATAAATTAATTAAATAAAAAAAATAAAAAAAAAGTAAAAAAATAAAACATATGTAAATATTGCATGTGTACAACAGTAGGTGTATATCTACAAAATGTTGTCCAAATCTTGAATAAATTAATTAAATAAAAACAAAAAAAAGAAATAAAATAAAACATATGTAAACATTACATATGTGTACAACAGTAGGTGTATATCTACAAAATGGTGTCCAAATCTTGAATAAACGTATTTAATCCCTTGTTGAATTTGAGTAAAAGTTTCGGTTTGTCCATCGGCTAAGTTTCGTTTTGTAAAGTAATGTACTTGATGAGTTTTGTTCTTGGTCCGTCAAGTAATGGACAGTCATATAAGAGGTGGTCACATGTCTGTTCAGTCTCATCGTCACATTTACTTGTATTTGTGTTTGATAGTTTAAATTTGTACTAGTAACTCTTCGTAGGTCCATGTCCTGATATAAATTGTATTTGTTTAGGATTGCTAAGTGTTATTTTTTGTCTCTGGTATACAGTTGGTGTGTACGTTTTTTTCTATTTCGTTTGATGTAATATTTTGATAGTCTTGTGGGATTTCATTCAATTTCAATAACATATGTTGCCTTAATCTGTTTTGGTTATTGTAGTATACGCAGCCATGGTATTTTAAATACGGAGTTTAAAAACAATTAAGCAGAATTGAGCTCCAACAGACACACAAAAACGTACACACGTTTAAAAACTATATAATTTTTGCATTTCTTATTTATCTTCTATATACACTTGGTATAAACTTATGAAAATTGCGTCAAATCTCAACCTCAATAGCTGATTTAACTAAAGGTTAATCTACGAAAATTTACTAATTCGCTTTAACTCACATAGAAGCGGGATAGCTTGTTTTTAGACCTCAGAATTCTGTCTATGAAAAATCGCAGAAGCCGCGATTGTGACATGAATCTAATATTTCGGAAAGCATCTCATGCTCAGCTTAAATGTCAAGTCTAGTAGGATTCGTACTAGGGGATAAATCTAGAATGTAATTAGAGATATCATTTGTGTATAATTTAAGCTTTTGGAAAGTTGATTTACTTTTCGCTGATACAAAGTACCTTTTTTCTCTCTTCAGAGCACATGGGTTTTCACGGGAATCGTTTCAGATGGGAGTCAATATGTGTCCTCAGAAGACATTGACTGAAGGACAATTCTATAAAGTATATATGTCTGTAATAGAGGCTGGAGAGGCATTAGGGCTGCCTTCGTTTCAATTCAAAAACGTTTTGCCTGTGGCCTTACAAAGCCCTGTCCTACGAGCGTGTGTGTGTGTGTGTGTGTGTGAGGGGAAGGGAAGAGGCTGACGGAGAGAGGGCTCTAACTAGATTTGACTATCCGTTGTTGCAATTTAAAAAGTATAAAAACAAACGTAGCATCGGGACCGAGGGACCAAGGGAGAGTGAGATAGAGAGAGGGTTGGAGAGAGAGCGAGTGAGTGAGAGAGAGTGAGTGAGTGAGTGAGAGAGAGAGAGACAGTGGATGCTATTATAAGGCCAGCCCATTCTTGTAGCGGCAACTCGATAAGGGTGCTCTCCCCTTTTCAAAACCTATTAGTGAGCCTCGTGGTGTTTTTTCATCTGGCGCCCCTTCGTCTCCTGATTGGCAAATAGTCCTTTGACGACTCACCCAGCCTGTCTGCTTGTTCTAGCTTTAATCCGATTTGTTGCCTGCGTATTCTCACACGGACCACTGCCCGACAAATCCCATCGCCAGAAGGCAGCCCCAAAACATTCCCCGTCTCAAATTACCATGTCATAATATCTGATGAAGTGAATCGAGAACAGAGGTAGTCGCTCCTCCGACATTCCCCTAATCACTTAGCTCTCCCAATCCTCTTGGGGTAATTCCTTCAACCTTAGCCCTCCAACTTTATCGTTATGCTAGGGGCATTGTCCAGTATAAATATTTCGTTTTAATAAAACATTTACAACACTGCTCCTGTGAGACACGTTCTTCGTGTTGTTAACTTTCGATAATATTCGGAAAATTAAATTCACAAATAACCTTGACATTTTGCATCCAGAGTAGGTAGGTTCAATTGTAAATCTTCCCACTAGATCATCTATCAATCTCTAGCTGGGCCTGTCTCTTTTTCTACTACTCAGGTAGTATAAAACATTTTTTGGGGAGGTTGCGGGTTTTACATTGTTGTTAGTTATTTTCAAATTTTTAATAATTATGTAAACAAATAAGTAACTTTAATTTATTCTAAACAGACGAATTCTTATATCCGAATACTAGCTTTCACATTTCTAAGGAACAAATTGTCAGTTAACGATAACAAAATGAGAACATATAACGTTTAATTTTATTCACGGTAAAGGTCACAATGTCATTTATGGGTCACTGATGTAAATAATCTTTATTTTTGGGGTAAATAACATCAATTTAAATAATTGTTTTATACTTAAAATTTATTTAAATTGATTTTTTTAGTAACTTTCACACACACTAGTGAATATATGCAGTAGTAGGTTTGTGTGAAAAAAGAAACAGGTATACACACAGACACACACACACACACACACAGTGAAGCCGCGAGCCGTGCATGTTAAGGCAAGGATACATCTAATTTTTGGGGATTCTTAAGCATAAAAAAAAACACAGACTGCTATTATATATATATATATATATATATATATATATATATATATATATATATATTCATTAGTGCCTATGAAAGTGTGCTCACACGTACGAAATAAATTTTTAGTCCAAGCATTTTATAACCAATGGACTAAAAATTGATTTGGTACGTGTGAGCACACTTTCATAGGCACTAATGAATATATATGTTATAGCAGTTTTTTTTTTTTTTTTTTTTTTTTTTTTTAATAGGTTTATATACATAGGGATACTAAACCACGCTTTAGGACAAATATAGTTCAAGATTTCTCTACAAGAGCGCGCTAGTGTGGTATAGTGGGAGGCTAGTGAGCGACACAATTGATACACTTCTCCGACGCTAACTTTTTATTAGTTTTCCTGGAATCATCATTTTTTTAATCCAGAAGGATTTCTTCCTTTTGGTGTCCAGTTAAATATTGGGTCCTTCGAAGTAACCAGCCAACTTTAATGGTTCTAATAGTATATATTATTATTTGTAGTAGTATATATTATTCGCGAGCAGAATATAATATTCTTATTATAAATTTAATCAATTTATACATACCAACAATTTTAATAACATATAATTTTACTTATTTTATTATTTTTAAGAATTAGAATTAATTTGGATCTTACTTTGTCCTTTTGGATTCAAGAGGTGAATAGAAATTCATCGTTACAACTTCGAGCTGAGTAGAAAATTTACGTTTTATTAATGTAAGGAATTTGTTTAATTTTAATGTTTTCCATGAGGTCACCGGCAAACTAATTGTACTGAATTATTAAAGAGCAATCTTATTAATAAATAATATCCTATACATATGGCTATCGAAATACTCCTAATTTGTTTAATGTGGTGAACTTAAATAATATAACATCATTAGTGACAGGTTTGTATAGCTTTAGCATGTACTCACAATCACAAACTGACATAAACATAACCTTTCTGTAACACGTGCTCACAATCACAGAGCTGCTAGAACTGAAATCTAATCTCATTCAACAAGTGAACACTGTGTCATATGTTTTAACATATGGAATACTTAACATAATTCATGTGGTTATCGAAATAGTTGAAAAGAAAGGAGAAAGGAAACATCACTTATTACTTAATTATTCAAATTCTTGAGTTAAGTAGCAACTGGGATTATTTTGTTTACAAATAATGTGCTCTAGGGGGATCTAAAAACAGGCTCTGGTTTGGAGAAGAAAGACGTATGTTATACGCATTTATTGTGTGAACGATATATTTAACAGTTATAATAATGAACAAATTGATATAATATACATCCATACGTGCATGGTATAATTTAATAAAACAAAACTTCTCAATATTAACAAGAGAATTAATATCTAAAAAAAAAACACTTTTTACATATATCAAATCTTATTATTTGTAAATATGAATAAAGAAAAAGGGTGAATACATTCAACTACTGATTCTGCATACATAAAAATATGTTCTTTATATGTTTTATTTAAATGTATTGTTTAGCACATTTACCTGTTATTTTTGCGATGCTGGATATGGGATTACAGATCTGGAAAATAGATCTTATAAACAAGAAGTCTTCACACCAAGATGTTTATTTAAACCGAAAGCCTTTCGGCACTATCATGCCAACATCAGGTGCTAACAAACAAAAAATAAACATGTTACGGCCATGCAATAAAACAAACAATTGAATTTAAAATTTTAAACTAAATCAGGTCGCAGAAATACTCTAACACTGAAAATTCTTGTCAAAATATAGAAATTAACGTATTATAATGTAATTGATAAAAAAATAATTAAGTTTCACGTGCACAGATTTATCTTTTTAACAAAACAAAAATCACCAAATAATTGATATTTATGTATAAATAAAAAATGGTTCTCCCTAGGTTCAAAAATAGATGCTCCTTCTAAGCAGTGGCACAACTGGGGACCAGGTAAGAGAATTTCCAATTGCACATTTAAGGGATACCTCCAGTCAACCAAACTCAATGTGATATTGTAAAATCACGATGATTAATTTGCTCCTCTTCTTCTATTATAAACGTGAAAGAAATTGTTTGAAGACATGGGTTAAAATAATTTAATAATTTCCGTAAGTCCCGTTTAGACCCACCAAAACAAACCAATATACTAACTTGCTATAAAATGGGTTTCGACAATTCATTAAGTAACACTGTTCCAAATGATCCTGGAAACCCTTTGCAGCCAGTGGGCTTAACGAAGAACCTATAGGTAACGAATGTTTTTTTTCTGATGATAGACCACTTCTTGGAATATGCATTAATTCTGTTCAAAACATATTGTTATAAGGTTCAGGAACTCCTAGGAGGCCTAAGGATCACAATTCCTTGACAGAAGGACATGGCGCATTATCTCATAAACCTCTACCGGCGGTACACTCCCAAAAAAGGTTTACCACATCAAATAACTCATTCCTTCCGCATTCTTTTACCCAATTAAAAACTATACAAAGTTCTTACTATTTATATCTGAATATTTCGGTGTACCCCAGCCTTAGAATAAAATACAATACATCTACCAAAATCTTACACAGTATAGGAGGAGGCTGTTTAAGAAGTTTCAATCCTTATTTTGTCCTCTCAGGGTAGAGGGATTTAGGATATCAGTACCTCAGTGTTATTTGACCCGGCATTCACGAAGCTCGAAGCTTTCAGAGTCAATATAAAACCAGAAATTAAATAACTTCGAGGATATACCATTGAATTTGATTAAACCAAATCGTGAATGAAAGTAATGTGATGGTTGCATTCCTTCCAAGTTGTAAGTAATACTTTTCTAATTGTTTTTCTGCCATGTACTTGATCTAAAAAAATTCTAAAAAGCCACTTTTGCAGATGATAATCTTATTCTGTGCCAAAGTGCTTTCCAGGAATCAGCATCTGGAAAACTGCAGAGTGAAGTAGATATAAAAATAAAAAGGTATGAAAATAAAAAGTGGCAATTATATCTCTGAAAAGAGTACGTAAAATATTCAGTTTGCCCCACCACAACATAATGAATTCCCAATATTTAAAATTTATTAGTACCAAATTTCAAGGGAAAATTAAAGTCTACGACGTGCGATATTATTATGATACGTGACTGACGTGTAGACCACATTGAAAACATAGATCCAAATGGTTGACTACATTTCATTTTAAACATTAATAAATAGGAATAGCCCATTATTACATAAGTATATCACACTCATTTACAAATAACTTAACCTCATGCCGTCAGTTACCAGTAACAAACAAGATAATAAGGTATCTTAAGAACAATAATTATGTTCCGAAATGTTCCAGGAACTGACAGATTCATAGGAAGCTCTGAGCTTGATTAATCAATTCGGTTCCATATTAGTCCCCTTGAACAAAAACATAAAATCTATCCAGAGTTTTCTAAAGCAGCTTCAGCCTTTGGAACAAGACCACTGAAGCTGGTGCTTGAAGCCAAATTATGTCCAGATTGGTTCTTCTAAACGAAATAAAAAAGTTTATACAATTAAATATTTTTGATTAAAAAAAATAGATAGTACAGAATATTCCATGCCTGTTCATGTAGTCAAGGATGGAGAATGACCGACACTAATAAAACGCCGTACGCATTCTGATATCTGTCACGAATCCAATTGAAGAGGATATTAGACTTACAACCACGCCAACTGCCAGCGGAGTGATTACCGATATATTGTCTTATTGCACTCTATATAGTTTTATAATATATATATATATATATATATATATATATATATATATATATATACATACAAGAAACGTTTAATACACTCGTATATTTTTGAGTAGTGGATTAGATTCTCAGTTGGGGAATATGTGAGTAGTTCAAAATTCAGCTTAACCCACGGTAATAGCCAGGTCGTCTGTAAATGCTTGTATAATGAAGTTGGGAGAAAATGTATAGAAAACATACATATCAAAGATAGTTACGAATTTAAATTTCATCCAGTCTCTAAACCTCTAACCCCCCCCCCCCATAACCCTAATCCCAGTTGGTCCATTTTCTATCGTTGACCTTCATTTTCAATTTGATAAATGTTGGTATCGCTTTTAGTACATATTTCATATAGATATCGTTTGATGATGTCGATCTTTTGAAATTGTCGGCAGTTCCCGGTGGATATTTTAGATGACATATTTACTTGGGGTGTGATAAACTGGTGTAAAGCTCTTGTTAGCAAAGGAAGAATTGGAAGGAGTTGCTGCTTGTAAAATGACGGGCCTCATTATACCGGAGGACCGGTGGCATGATCACCTGCAAACAACTTGCCTAAAGGGGATTTGGGTGTGTGTGTGTGTGTGTGTGTGTGTGTGTGTGTGTGAGAGAGAGAGAGAGAGAGAGAGAGAGAGAGAGAGAGAGAGAGAGAGAGTGTGTGTGTGTGTATTAGTTGGTAATGCTAAAATCGTTATCAAACATGTCGATATCATATAAAATTAAAGATAAAGTTCGTTAAAGACCGACGTCGGACAAGGAAAATGTTAAATACAATTATTAAATCAGCCGATGTTTTTAAAGATCTACAGATGTGCCGTTTAAAGCTTCACATATAAAAAATGGTTAACGTAAAAGGTCTACTAAATCATTTTCTTTCCTGATTTATTGTATAACCTTCTTTGTTGTTATTAACCCCTTATTTTCATAAAAAATTGACTACTTTTCTCTTTCATTAATGACAAATTTAGAGTAACATCTTCACTGCTGACAAATTGTCCAGAACAGTCAGCAGGCTTAGTGGCTCTGCGTCAAAGAGCCCGTTAACTCAGTTAGAAGCTATTTAATATTTTTGACGTATTTGACAATATTATTTCTAGGAATTAACCAAAGTAAGGTAAGAAGAAGGGGGGTAAAAATAAGATGTTTGACATTTCTCCGTACGTAACAGTGTTATCTATAAGGTTTTTTGTTTAATATAAAAATATCTATAAATTATATCCTATGATATTGGAACTGAGATATTATATATCACCCTCATAATAAATTTTAATTTTAATTTCATTGTTTATTAACGACCATGTTGTGCTCCTATTGCTCCCAAGTGGGTAATTATAAATTAAATTTTACTAAACAATGTGTACACTTAATTTGATAGTAGAAGAAAGTTAGATTTTTAGATGCAGTAGAGAAACCAGACCAATTAATTATGTGAAGCTGGTCTAAGATAAATTTGTCTGAGATATAAAATTTCAAAAAATTAAAATGATTCCTATAAGCTACAAATAAGTATACATGAAATATATCTCAAAGGCCAGCATAAAAATTCAGAATATGGGGGGGGGGGGGGCAAGATGCCACTTAAACTAACTAGCCTTTGTACATTCGAATATATTTGGCTGGAATATGTATAACGTGATGTGAAGGTGAGTTGGTACGCTACTGGGTGAGGCTACGAGAGGCTGGGGTTCAGATGGGATCTATAGATGGAGCCAAGGAGCAAGGGAGCTGCTCTCCTGGCTGCCCGCACCATCTACCGGCCACCCACTTCAACTACTACCACCTTCCCTCTACTTTCCCGCCCAAAATTCAAAACTTTACAAATCTCTCTCTCTCTCTCACACACACACACACACACTTTATATAAAATTTTCTGCAATAAAATTAATGGTTTTTACCGGCTAAAATTTTTAAAATTTCCTAAATGGTAAAATCCAGGTTATGTGCAAAACCGTTTGATTTAAATTAGTTATCCATTCTAAAACCTCCATTGTTCTCTCTAATTGCAAAATAATATACTTTATTTATAATATTGCTATGTAGAGAGTAAAAGTATAAAGTTGTTTTCTTTGCCACCACTGCACAGTTCAATTTTGTTTTCAGACTTCCTTAAAACAAAATTAGTTGCAAGTGGCGATCAATGCAGTATTACAAACAAAAGATATCATTTTACAATTAGAGGGGATAATAAGGGTTTTAGAATGGATAAGTAATTTAAATCAATTGGTCTTATACTATCTATTCAATATAACCTGGCAATTTTAAAAACATTAGTAGGTGAAAACCATTTATTTTATTCGAGATTATTTTAGTTTACATCTTAAGGGTAAATTTAAATAAAATATACTTTGGTTACTGCAATGCCTTTGTTCAATAATCACTTTTAAATATTTTTAGTTTGACGACTAAAAAATGTCTCAAAATTTAAGTTTACCAAAGTATTACATAGAAATAAAAAGTAATATTTAACCATGGATTTTTCAATAAAATAACGTCACCCAAAAAAATAGCCTTGGATATGCTTTTTTTAGCCCTAATTCCTTTGTCCAGGCGAGAATCGAACTCGCCACTCTAGGTTTACCATGTGAGATTAATGGCAACGCTTTAACTCACATGACTAACCAGAGCCCCCATAACTTTGAAGCTATTAAAGATATATTTTTGTTTTAGCTTGGTATAAGATATAAGTAAGGTCAGATAAACAATTAAACAAAGTTTCAGCCAAATCTGAGGTCGTGGGTGACATTCTATTGGATGATTTAAAAAGGAATATCCCTACGGAACAATGATTTAAATATGACAAATCAATTCGAAAAGAAACATATATACAGTTACATCTTGCTTAACCTACTTCTTAAAATATTAGACAAATATTTTATGTACATGGTCGGCTGTCACTGATCATCGCTGACTAATAATCAGCTTTCACCGGTTATCCCAAACTGCTCCTTGTGACACTAAATGCTTTGGGGAAATCATTTCATAAATTAAATAATTCACCATCACTCATTCTCTTTGGTCTTAAACTTTCTAAGTAGGATTTTAAATTATTTGGATCTGCAAACCCAACTCCAATTTTTTTGCATTTAAAGATTCGCTGGATCTTGTCAAAGACATATCCCAGTAGGGCAAGAAGCACCTTCAATCCCCAGGGAACCTCAGATAACCTAAAACTATTCTTCAGACCCGATAACTTCTTCCTTTCAATAATCCTACAAACCATGTGCATACTAAATCCATTAGTATCCGCAAAGTGGTGAATAAATCTCAACTTGCGAGAATATTCCTCCTTACTCAGGGGTATATCTAGCGAATTGCCAATTATGTGCCCTTATACGACACCTTTATCGCACAACGAAGTATAAACGAGATATACGCTAAAAACTATAGCAGGAGTCACTAATTTTATAACGAGCCGACAATTAAACGTTGTATTTTTGTATTAAATTGAATAAATTTAAATTGCCTGAATATTTGTATTGTAAGAAAACCGAATTGGTCTTTAGGCTGTATTAATATTTATTTTTCAGAATAAGTAGATTATAGGGGCAATTGAGAATAAAAAATAATAAAAATTAGCTTCCTGATACTTTTCCTGCAAAATATTACGGGGGTTGAAAGTGTTAGGGAGGTGCACCCAAATGTCTGGTAATTAGTAACATTGCTCCAATAATATGTTACACATAATAGAGTATGATTAATAACTACTCTGAATACAAAATTTCTTTTTCAGATATATATTGCAGTATTTTTAATAATGGTAATTAAATATATAAAATCACAACAATGGGAGATCCCACATAAGAATATACACTTTAATTCGAAGTACTTGAAATTAAATTTAGTGTCAAAATGTGTTATAGGGATTGCTGAAAATTTAAAACTTATAAGCAGCAGGTTTAAGATTTATAAAGTAATTTTTAAAACTTAACTTTATTATTATTATTTATTAACGTCCACTTTTTGCAACTCAGGCTAATTGGGATGGGTTATCTACAGGTTACCACCCTTTTCTAGCCAGGTTGGGATTTTAGGATGTTATTTAATGAATTTCGTCACTAAATAATTTCCTAAACTTAACTTTAAAGATGATTTAGTTTGAGGAATACTTATTCAGTCATAAATAATATCAAGTTTTTAAGAAGAAGAAGTTTTTAAATGAAAAAAAAAAATAGCCACGGAATGTATGATGACATCATTTGATGGGGCAAACCTATTTGGGAGTGTGTGATAGGCAGAAGTGTGTTAGAAAAGTAATTTTTCTGTACCTCGCTGTAAAATAGCCCACTACAATATAACCTACTTCTCAGTAATATAATATAGTCAGTCACGCAGGGGCTGCGTAAACTAAGCAGATTTCCCACGGGATGGTTTATAACAGATAAATCGTCATACCGGCAACACCACCGTGAATGTTAAGTGAATAAATACAAACGGTAATGACATCTTTCAGTCAATTTAAAAGTTAATAATATCTACAACGAAAGCATCTAAATTGTAAACGAACAGGGCAGCCAACATCATAGCGCTGAATAGATAGACTTATTCTAGACCGGAAAGAAGAAAAATTAATGAAATATAACGGAATATAACGTTAATGTTATTGAAAAGCATTTACTACAGCTAGTTCAGTAATTTGTACTGAATCAGAATAATTTGTATCTCAATCACTCAGATTTTAGTAATCCAAGAACAAAAGAAAGGGGGGGGGGGGTCAACAGTACGTATTTGTATGTATCTCATATAATAAAGATTTGTTGAAAACAATATTTGGCATTTAACCATTTAATGAAGTTGTTCATGACATAACAGCTTATTATTAATATGACACGAGTAGGAGTGGGGGTTTACTGAAAGTGGAAAAATGTAAAATTCAAATATCTAGGTTAATACTCATCATACGGAAAATATTCCTAGAACAACATTTATAGATCGTTCAATTTTCAATAAGATTGGTTCTATACAATTATTCGATCTGAAGTAAAGTAACGGAGATTTTTCGATTTTTCGAAATTCCTCCCCTTTACCCCCCCCCCTCCCATTAGTCTCAAACCAGTGTTTTCTTTCTGTCACGATATTTACAAAAAGTATTTACAAATGTTCAATAATGCGTCCTTCCTCATTTATGCACTTCAAGAGACGATATCCGAAATCCCTTTTGTTATTTCTGCTACTGAACTTGAGTTTATCAGAAATCTGATTTTATTTTTATGTCTTCAATATTCTGAGACCTTTTCTGATACAGATTACTTTGGCTCTACCACATAGAAAACAATCCATTACTGTCAGATCGGGTGACCTGGGTGGCCACTGATGTGCAAGCTACGACAGATACTGCGGGGGTGAAAGATTTATGTTATTATTCTTGATCAAGTAGTGATTGAGAAGTGGGAAAGACATCCTTCAAACTGCAGCCACATTTTATTTCTTTACATCAGGTGTATGTTTTCTACTTACTTTAGAAATTCTTTATTTAGGAAGCGTTTGAGGACAGTACCATTTAATGTTTTATCAAACAAATGTTGGCCGATGATTCTTTCCTTGATCATTTTTTTTTTACATGAAACAGTGCAGATGGAAAAATGTATTCCTTTTACAAATAATTACTACGTAATTAGTTTTAAATAAATTAATTGTAAGAATGTTTTTTGTTATGTTGATGTTTTTTGAATATTTGTTTTGTTTTTTTTATTATTCAGAATCTATTCCTTCCCCCGTAGACTTCTTCCAAAGATAATTTTGTTGACTACAACTTTTATGTCACAGCATTTTTCAATAAAATGTGCAGTTTCTGAAATAAAGATTTATGCATTTAACGGCTAAAGGATGCATGAAATCAAAACATTCACCGCTATACAACGATCGAACAAACATTGCAACCGCTTGAGAGGTAACAAACAAATATGTAGATATATATATATCTATATATATATAAAATTGTAACCTCTGTCTGTACATTGATTTTTTTTGCGAAATTTCAAGATAACTTTTCATTTCACATGTCATAGACACCATAACTGCATTTTGTTTCTTTCGTGTATGTATGTTTGTTACCTTTTCACGCATAAACGGCTGAACCGAATTTTATGAAACTTGGTATGTATATTACTACTAGCCTAACTTAGACTTTAGGCTATACTAATATTCTCCGAGACGAACAGAAGTGGTGGGTTATAAGGGAGGCCTGAAATTAAAAATAGCGATATTTCGTTTCCTATTGCATTTTCGGCAATTATGCACATAACAAAAGTTGTTTATTTTGTTATTTGGAGTAACTTTAGTTATGTACACTTTTGTCGTATACCGAATTATAAACGAGATATACGCTAAAACCTATAGCGGAAGTGAACAATTTTATTTGGCACAAAAGACTCAACCGAACTAAATAAAACACTCGGTATGTGTATTAGCACTAACGCCTTCCTTATAATAAGCCATACTAACATTTCTAGGGACGGGCAGGAGTGGGGGTTATAAGGGAGGCCTGAAATTAAAAATAGTGATATTTCGTTTCGTATTGGGGTTTCGGCAAATATGCACATAACAAAAGTTGTTTATTTTGTTATTTAGAGAAATTTGCTCAACAATTCTTTTCAATATGAACTACCAAGTACCTCACCAGGAAAAATTAATTCAAATGTATGTTAATAATTTGTCCTTAATAATTCAAATCTATGCATATTGCACAGGAAACGGGAAATATGAATATATGGAGGACAGTGAAGTCTTACGTAAAAAAATAAATTTATTATTAGCAAAACCACAGAAACGACGGGTATTAACCCAAAACACTGGGACGGGTAAATGTCAAAATATTGTGCAAAGTAAAGCCTTGCCAAAAAAATACTATCACCATTCAGCCTCAAATGAATTCCCGAGCGAAGCCGGGTATCTGAGCTAGTATATATATAAAATTGTAACCTCTGTCTGTACATTGATTTTTTTCGCGAAATTTCACGATAACTTTTCGTTTCACATGTCATAGACACCATAACTGCATTTTGTTTCTTTGGTGTCTATTTGTTTGTTACCTTTTCACGCATAAACGGCTGAACCGAATTTTATGAAACTTATTTACTTTTTATTACTACTAACCCAACTTAGACGTTAGGCTATATTAATATCCTCTGAGACGAACAGGAGTGGGGGTTATAAGGGAAGCCAGAAATTAAAAATAGCGATATTTCGTTTCCTATTGTTTTTTCGGCAAATATGAACATAACAAAAGTTGTTTATTTTGTTATTTAGAGTAACTTTTGTTATATACACTTTTTTCGTATACCGAATTATAAACGAGATATACGCTAAAACCTATAGCGGAAGAGAACAATTTTATTTGGGACAAAAGACCCAACCGAAATAAATAAAACTCGGTATGTGTATTAGCACTAATGCTTTCATTATAACAAGCCATACCAACATCTAGGGACGGGCAGGAGTGGGGGTTATAAGGGAAGCCTGAAATACAAAATAGCGATAATTCGTTTCCTATTGGTTTTTCGTCAAATTTGTTCATAATAAAAGTTGTTTATTTTGTTATTTAGAGTAACTTTGGTCATATTCATTTTCTGTCTTTTAACAAAGTATAAACGAGATATACACTATAAACTAAAGCGGGAGTCAACTACTTCATTGGGCGCTAACGATTAAACCGAACTTAAAAAAACTCGGTATGTCAATTAGCATTAATTCTTCCATGATTATAAGCTATATTAAAATTTTTAGGTTAGAACGAGAGTGGGGGTTATAAGGGAGGCCTGAAATAAAAATTCGCGATATTTCATTGTCTATTTGTTTTTCGACAAACATTCACATAACAAAAGTTGTTTACATTGTTATTTAGAGTAACTTTTCTATTTTTATATTTTTTTCGGGAACAATGTACGAAGCAAATAATTTCCGTATAATATTGATATGCTCATCAATTCTTTCCAATATGAACTACCAGGTACCTCACCTGGAAAAATTATTTCAAATCTATGTTAATATTTTGACCTTAATAACTGAAATCTATGCATAATGCACAGGAGACGGGAAATATGACCATATGAAGGACAGTGAAGTCTTACATAAAAAATTAGTTTTATTATTAAAAAATCCACAGCAACGTCGCGTATAAACCCTAAACACCGGGACGGGTAAATGTCTAAATATTGTGCAAAGTAAAGCCTTGCCAAAAAAATACCATCACCATTCAGCCTCAAATGAACTCCCGGGCGAAGCCGGGTATCTGAGCTAGTATATATATAAAATTGTAAACTCTGTCTGTACCTTGATTTTTTTCTCGATATTTCATGATACTTTTTCATTTCACATATAGACACATCTTTATGGTTGTGTGAGTGTGTGTTTTTTTGTTTGTTACCTTTTCACGCATAAACGGCTTAACCGAATTTTATCAAACTTGGTATGTATTTTACAACTAACCCGACTTAGACTTTAGGCTATATTATTATTCTCTGAGACGATCAGGAGTGGGGGTTATAAGGGAAGCCTGAAATACAAAATAGTGATAATTCGTTTCCTATTGGTTTTTCGTCAAATTTGTTCATAATAAAAGTTGTTTATTTTGTTATTTAGAGTAACCTTTGTTATATACACTTTTTTCGTTTATCGAATTATAAACTGAGATATACGCTAAAACCTGTAGCTCGTGAACAATTTTATTTGGCACAAAAGGCTCAACCGAAACTCGGTATGTGTATTACCTCTTACGCCTTCATTATAAGCCATACCAACATTTCTACGGGCGGGCAGGAGTGGGAGTTGTAAGGGAGGCCTGAATTTAAAAATATCGGTATTTCGTTTCCTATTGGTTTTTCTGCAAATATGCACATGACAAAAGTTGTTTATATATTTATTTAGAGTAACGTTTGTTATATTCACTTTTGTCGTAAAACAAAGTATAAACGAGATATACACTAAAAACTAAAGCGGGAGCCAATAATTTTATTGGGTACTAATGATTGAACAACTTGATATGTGAATTAGCATTAATTCTTCCATGATTACAAGCTACGAGTATATTCAAATTTTTAGGTTCGACGGGAGTGGTTGTGAGGAAGGTCTCAAATAAAAATTAGCCATATTTCATTTTCTATATGAATATTCAGTTTACAATCGACTTACAAAAGACTATTTTTAATAGCGGTTATGACGCACCTAAAACAGCTGTTACCGGTGGGCTTTGTACCGCATCAAGGGAAAGGAACTTTTACTAATACATGGTCTGGAAGACAGAATACGATATGATTATCAATTATATGGTCCAATACGTTATAAAAAAAACTACATGAACAGGTGACGGGAAATATAAAAATATTGAGGACAGTGAAGCCTCAATTTTATTATTAACAGTTCCACAGCAACGACGGGTATAGACTCTAGACACTGGGACGGGGAAATGTTAAAAAATCTTGAGCAAAATAAATCATTGCCAAAAAAAAAAAATACCACCATCAATCAGCCTCAAATGATTTCCCGGGCGAAGCCGGGTACCATATGTATACAGCTTTGAGCAGACCTCATTTCCATCATCTACTTGATAGGATCGATGGAGATTGGAAGACAAATTTCAAAAATACGTCATGAGTACGACCTCAATAGCTGATTTCTATTAAGGGAAATCTTCTAAAAATGCTAATATCTTAAATAATATTCTAGATAGATAAAATACGTAGATTTGCTCAGTACAATTTTTCAATCCTTTGTAGAATAACAGAAATATTTTGAATATCGAAATTTCACACTCCTCCCCCTCCCCCGATCCGATTTAAGCCGTTAACTAACTCGATCTTTAGTTTCTCATATAACGCTTATTACCGAGTTTGTTAAACATAAGAAAAAATTGCGCCCTCTAGAGTGGTATACATATATATATATATATATATATATATATATTACAATTTTGAACGGCCCTCATTTTCGTTATCTAGGTACTGATAACGACCTACTAAGAGGAACTAAGGTTAGCATAAGGGTTAAGCATTGGACTTAATAAACCTACAGTTGTGGGCTCGAATCCAATTCCCCTGGACAGTAGAATTATTTTATTGAAGATCAAATAAATAATAACTGAAATCCTTAGGTCTACAATCGTAAGAAAGAGGTGGTAATTTGGAGATAACTAGTCCAATTATTATCTGTCCTGCACGTGGTGAAGCACCTTTAGACTACGAGTAAGGGAAGTTTTTGTCAGATTGAGGCTTTAGAGTTTCGGAGGGGTTAGCTAAACTCTTAACTGTTCTACCTATCAGTCTTAGGTCCAGCCGCGACACAAAAAATGTTCACGACATCAAAGGATGCCAGCATACATTCCTTCCGTATTCTTTTTCCATTGAAAAATCCGTCACGCAGGGGCTAAGTAAACCTAGCAGATTTCCCATGTTCTGGTCAAGGCAAACTTATGTTATCTCATCATATACTTTCTATTTCTTAGTAAAAATCTGATGAGTAGAATTGGGTTTTACTTTAGGCTGAAAACAAGAAAGTACGAATAACTTTATTCGTTATTAATTATTAACGTCCACTTTTTGCTACTAGGCTAATTGGGGCGGGTTATCTACAGGATACCACCTTTTTCTAACCAAGGCTAAGGGTGGGACTAAGGGTTTTATTTAATAAGTTCGACACCAAATGAATTACTATATGCCGAGGCGGTAGTTGCACTTACCACTCTAGGTTGTCATGTGTGAGTAAAGCCAACGCTTTATCTCGCCTGGTCAACCTGAACCTAAAAAAAACTCTAATATTTAAGTTCCGAAAAAAATGTTTATAATAACGATTGCAGAGTATTAATTGTTTAACGAGATTTGTTCTATATAATTATTGGATTCGGTCCATATCGGGGCCGAGCTTTGCATTTCTGTTCGTCCCATCTCTCCACCACTCCCCTTGGCAATTGAGGGTTATGGAGGTTGGGGTTTGTTGGTAGTAACCTTTTCGTTTTCCTACTTATCAATAGCTGTGCAGGACTGAACTTGATGTTCTGGAGAGGTGTATTTCTCCATTGCAACAATGAACTAAAGAAATCACCTTTTCCTCATTAACTTTCTTTTGTAGATTTTTACCTCAGATTCGGCTTTTCCTTTTACCTGATGGTTATAAGTCGTAGCCAACCTTACTCTAAAGCCCCATAATCTCACGAAATCATTGAATTGTTGCTGAAAAGGGGGGGGGGGTCCCCATGCGGTACCGTAAAAACTGTTTCATACAAAATTCGATCAGCAATTCACCCGTCGTGGACGTCACCTTCTTGACCTGAAAGAAGGACGATTATTAATCACTCATTATAATGTAATGATTAGGACCATCTTGCAGGAAGTCTATGGCAACTCTTTACCAGGGCCATTCGGGCGTCCCTTGCAAGTGCAAGGGTTATTATGACTGACCTGATTTGTTTTCCAGACCTTACAGCCCTCCACAAAGGTCTTGATGTCATTGGCCATTGCAAACCAAAAGAAAACGTCTTTGGCCCTCCTAATGCATGATTCTGTTCCCTGATAAGCATGTATTTTTTCCAAAAGATTTTTTATCATTACTGAAGGTAAAGGAATTCTTTCTCCCTTTAGTATTACACCACCTACTACTACCAGATCATCTCGGAAATTCCAGAACTTGCGTACCTCATCAGATAAGTAAGATTTTATCTCAGGCCAGCCTCTTTGAATAACGAGCATTAAATTTTGCAATGTCTCATCTTCTGTAGTATTCGTTTTCACTTCTAACAGTCTCTCAACCGTCACATTAACGAACTCAAGCCCCCTGTGTTTTTTCAGATCATTTAATATGATTTCTTCCTCTGCTCTAAAGATGAGAAAATTTTTATAGTCCAGGTGTAAGTCATTCAATACTGGGGCTTGAGACAAGAAATCTACTACATGCATTGACCTTCCTGGAAGTCACAATGAAAGAAAACTTCAGCAGTCTCAGCATCATCCACTGAAGTCGTCTTGGCGCTTTTGCTTAAGGTTTCTTGAAGATAGTCTCCAATGGTTCGTGACCCGTCACAAGCAGTATATCTGACTTCCCGAACAGAAATTGCTCAAGCCCCTCAAGGACGTACTGACTGCTGAGAACTGCTAAATATTCTTTTTCTATTTGTGCGTATGCCTCCTCCGTCTTATTTAATCTTCAGGAAATAAATACGACAGGCTTACTGTCTTGCATTAAGGATGCCCCTAGTCCAAATTGGCTTGCATCGTAATGAAGTACAGCCAGCTGCCAGCCAAAATATTTAAGAGTGAGATCTGACGTGATCATCGTGGCTGAAGCGTGGAAGGCATTCACATGTGCGGACTCTCAGAACCACACTGTATCTTCTTTCATCAGGGAGCGGAGTGGGGCAGCTACCTCTGCCGATAAACTTTCCCAGATATGTGACGAACCCTAGATATCTTTGGGATTGCTCTTCGTTAGTTGGAGATTTCATTAACGAAACTGCGGATACCTTGACCGGGTCAGGCCTAAGCCCATCTTTGGAAATAAAGACTCCTAAAGCCTCTGTTAATCCAATTTTGCATTTGCCATGTTAAATTTCATATTTAAGGTATGAGCTCTTTCCAATTGGGAGCGTAAATTTTCATTTTGAAAAGCTTCCTCGTCATTTTCACCAGAACCTTAGACCAGCACATCATCAGCTATACCAAAGACGCCTTCAGACCATCCAATGCTTCATGAACCCACCGATGAAACTCTTCGGGTGCCGATTTTATTCCGAAAGGTATCCGTAGCCAACGATATCTTCCTAGCGGTGACCAGAACGTGGTGCGTTTACTAGCTCTTTCACTGAGCTTAATATGCCAGAAACAGTTCTCGAGATCAAACACACTAAAAATTCGAACCCTGGACAGCGATCATTATTTAAACTCTGTGGATCAATACATATTCTTAATTTATTTGGTTCTTTAACAACCACCATGGCACTCACCCACTCTGATGGCTCTCTCATTTTTTGTATCACACCGGTCTTCTAGCCGCTGAATCTCTCGAATGATTTCTTCTCGCAATGCAACAGGCTATCTTCATTATTATATTCCCTAACACGTTCTATATCCTTTTATATTCGAGTTAGACAAAAACTACATAGTACAAAAATTATACAATATTAGATTTCAAACAAGATTTATTGAATAACGATTTTTGATCCAAGTCTTAATAACGGAAATATCTAGATTTTCTTTATTTTACACCCTCCTCCTTATCCAATTAAAAGAAAGTCTCATTTAAGCAGGGAAGAACGATCACGGAATATAGTTTATTGCTAATGTGAGAGAAGTTGCATTGAGTGCTTATTGAAGGCAGAAATATATTTTTTCTGTAATCGTTGAATAATGGTAACATTACTAAACTGAAATGAGTGAAGAAAGTGAAACATTTTGCAATAGAGTGAAGAAAGTGAATTGCCTTCTTAATTAGTAATAAAGTTTCGATAATCAAGTTAGGAAAAATAATTTTGAAGTTTGTGGAAAAGCCTTGCTAGGAACCATCAGGAATTGTCAAAAATAGTGAAAGCGGAGGTCTAGGTCTTTTTAAGGAAATAAATCAATAGCTATGTAAATTTAAATAATTCATATAAAAATAAAAAGTTGTGGCTGCGTTTTCATGAACTAAGCCAATTTCCTATGTGATGGGGGCAGCATACTTTTAATCTCATCTCACCAGATTCTCAATTTCTATGTGTATAAAGTAGATTAGTTAAGTATAACCTCTTTTAGCTAAAGCTGAAAGGGAAATTAGTAATTGAGGTTTTACTCATGACGGAATTTTCGATTACTTATGAAAAAATGTCCATCGATCCTACCTATGTAGATGACGAATATGAGGTTTCAACAAGATATATATTCTATATATTTATATATATATTATAACTGAGATATATTTATATATTTCCAGTCTGTTACCTCCCCCTCTAAACCCCCTAATTCCTAAACCGATTTATCATATTGTTTATATAACAAGAGTAGGAGTGAGGGTTTACTGAAGGCTGAAAACTAAAAAATCCTAATATCTCCGTTAATATTCATGATACGGAAAATATTTTATATAACAACACTTATAGGTAATTTAATTCAATAAGATTGGTCAAAGGTAATGTACCAACAATGTGTACAATTTATTTATCCGAGTTCTCTAAATCACCCCCTCCTCCCATCAAAAAAAAATTACAATCTCTAGAGACATACACATTACATATAATTTTGAACCGACCTCATTTTCGTTATCTACTATGTAGGACCGATGGGCATTTGAAAAAATGTTTTGAAAATCGTGTCACGAATACAACCTCAATAGCTGATTTCCTGTAAGGGAAATCCACTAAAAGGAGTGAAGTTAAATTTGGTAAAACCAATTCAATTATTTAAGACAGTGATTGTAAAAATTCACGATATGTGATTCTGTATTATAAGAACTACATATTATGTGGAGCTGCGTAAATAGTCATATTTCCTGCCGTTTAGTCAGTTAGGTAAGCATACGATCCGATATTGAACATGATAGCGTATTTTGAATTTTCGGATCCGAAAAAGCCCCAAGCGTAATTTTAAAAAAAAAAAATTAAATACAAGGGATAGGCAATATTTACTGAAGAAAAATCCTAATATCCCCGGTAATATTCATGATACAGAAAATATTTTATATAACAAAATTTATTGTTTTAATTCTAACAGCAAAACATGTCGCCCGAACATTCTTTTACTCATAAATTAAATAACGAGAGATAAGTTTAATTTTCGTTCTCTAAAAACTCCTCCTAAACCAAGTAGATAAAAGAAATTAGTCCACGTGGTTAAATAAAACAAATGTTTGTGAGAAAGGAAACTGAGATAAAGAAATTAAAAATAACACATTCACAAATATTAGCAGATTTCCCAAAATCAGCTATAGTCAAACTCATGACGCTTTTTCCGAAAAATTTCTTCAAATGTCATCGATCCTACCATACATAATGAAAAATATATTCCGTCACAAATTATATGCAATATATATATATATATATAGTATATATTATAATATATATATATATATAATACTAGTATAATATTTTATTTTGAAATTTGTCTGTATTAACGCTCTCGGTCGCAATTTAGAAGTTCCAAACATCGAATTTAAAACCGTTTATGTAAAAGAGACAGTCAAGTTTGCCGTTAAAGACTGAAAATTCGACCATTTAGAGGGGGTTATATTCAATATCTCCGATTATGTCATCGGAAGAAAAATTGTTATAGAACCAATCTTATTGCAAATTAAATTACTATAAATAGTGGTGTATATACATCTCTATCTTGTTACCGAGATATTTGCATTGTATATATGAAGTCCTGTGGTCATACCGAAGGTCGGACATAGTGAAGCTCTCCACTAAATGTCTTTCTAACTGTGACAAAATTTATACAGCTTACAAACTTTATTGATGAGATTAAAACAAATATAAATACAACCTCTTCGGCCGAAAATTCTTTGATCATAAATTAAATTTTAACGAGGTAGAAATTTTCGAAAGACAAAAACGTAACCAAGTGGAAGATAAAAGAAAATAGTCCACGTGGTTAAATACAAACATAATGTTGTGAGCAAGGAAACTGAGATAAGAAATTAACATAACATATTCATCAAATATTTTATTAATCAGATAGCCCGTTAGTATGCTTACATTCGAATGGGACAAAGTTCATTCTTATAATCGATTGTTTGTCCTATACATCATTTTAACGTATGGACGTAATCAGCTGATAGGTGTCGTATGCTACATTATGTTAGTCTTGATGTGAACAGCTCAGTCACGGGGTCAGCCCCTGATGAGGCGTCAGACAAGACGCGAAACATGTAGAATGTAATAATAAATAAATTTAAGATATTTCATGTGTTTTTCGTGTATTATGGAAATTCCGCTTTTTGGCCTTAAAATAAAATATTTAATCAATTCATTCTCATTGGCAACTACTCACTTTCATTGCTTCAAATATAGGTATAGGTAATAGAAGAAATAATGTATGAAGAAATGGAACTTATCAAAATTCACAAATGGTGTAGAGTGCATAGGACTATCACTGCATCACAAATAACAAATTAAATAAGGATTAATATAATAATTTAATTCATATAAAATTAAGTATAAGTATTTAGAAAGAAAGTCGGCAAATGATAAGTAGGTAATAACTTAATAAATACGGGTACCCGTACATTTATCAAAAGGAAGAATAAAATATATAACAATTCTCAAATTGTGAAAAGTAAAAATGAAATATTGCTTTTATATATATAAAAAAAAATTAGGAATAAAAATGGTCCGTTTTGATAATTTAATTGTCGTACAATAAAAAGCTTTATTTCAGTTTTATAGTTTATTGATTTCTTTTCTGTTTTTAACAGTGTCAATATATTATTTTATTTTTTGGTTCATGCCTTTTCTTTTTTTATCTAAAATATTAACTTTATCTAAGTCGAAGATGTGGCAGAGATTTACTACTTACATGATCTGTTAAAACTCAAGAATACTGATATTAGTGCGCCTCACAAAGATTAAGTAAAATAGCAATTCATCCCACAAACAAGAAAAATACAATTTACAATCATGAAAAAAAGGTTTAGGTTAGTTTATATCTCTATTTTTACTGTGAGTTCTCGAAAAAAGCTTCTGATGGCAAAACCCGTCAATATCTTGGTCGTATTTTGTTAATATTGTCTCTTTTAAATATGACTCCCTTACATAAATTTGGACTGTAACGGGAAAAACATATTATGGCTTCTATATATTGTAGGTGATGTTCATTTGCATGTATATATATATATATATATATATATATATATATATTATAAAATTTTTATTAGCTTATTACTCTTATATTTTTATTGCAGTCACTTTGGTTCTGTGGGGACGTTATAATTTTGTGTGCAAAGATTTTTAACTACCATCTCTTAAAAAAATTAATTTACGTTTACGTGGTATATTTTATTATTTCGTATTGAAACCCACCTCCTGCCACCTCTTATAGTTGTTACTGTTTTGGTTTCTCGTAATTTACCTTCTATCAAAAACTACATAAAGAGAATTGAATAATGATGAACCCCATGAAATGTTTTGCTTTTACAAGTATATTAGAATACATCATTAGAAGGGTTATTCTAAAAATAAATAAAAATAAAACTTCTAATTTTCGAAGTATAGCGCCAATGTTGGCAGTTGTCATTATATTGCATCGTTTTTTTTTTCTTATTGACAATAATTACCTGAAATTCATTCTTGAAGTTAAAACTATTTTTTTAATCTGAAGTGTTTCTTGCTATTCCTGATTATGTATTCTGTTAATAAATTTAGTACCTAAGATACCTACTAAGAACTGTTTCAATATAACCGGCAGATATTGTAAATGTTTTATTTAAAACCAGTTAGTTAACAGGTATGAAATATGCTGGACACAAAAAGTTAATTTTGGCTTTTATTATTTTTATTTTTTATTTGTAACTAAACTGATAGTAATAAATAAAATTAAAAATCAAAAAAAGTTGTTTATGAGTCTACCATATGTGCAAAGTGTGCAATGCACACGGGCGCCATCCTGAGGGACGCCAAAACCAAGGGCCTAAAAAAAAAATTAGATTTTATTCTGTTTATTTCATTTTTATATTTTAGTCTACAAATAAATATGACTTTTAAATTTCATTTCTTTGCTTTATTTCAAGCACCTACCTACCATTAAAAAAAAGAGATAATTCAAAATGCCTTAAGGGGCGCCAAAATCCTTTTTTGCACACAGGCGCCTGTAGCCCTTACGGGGGCCCCGCTTGCCAACAATACTTGTTGGTTACTATTTTAAAAACTAAAGGTTTTTAATGAATTTTGGAAATACAGCTCTTGTTATTAGAAATGTACGTCTTCCAATATTTTATTATTAAAATTTCATTTTTAATATAATGCATTGTTACACAGAGTGTTAGAATTATTTTGAAATCAGACCCACAACCATGGTAAACTGTTGACAAATTTTTTTTATCAATAAGCATAACGTGTAGATCGGTAGACTTATATTAATTTTGTAAATAGTTTTGACATTATAATGTTGCTCAAGTTGAAGGAGACACGATAAAGTGATGAAGCTCCTGCCACTCAATCACTTTCGGAAATATAAGATTAAAGTGAATGACGGGTAGATAAATAATTAGTATTATATATGTGGCGGTGTAAGCATGCTGTAGCTCTGATTGGAGTATATAGATTGGTGGCGAGGGGTGGGGGATACCTCCAGGATGAGCCAGATAGTGATCGCTACTGTAGGCGTGGCTAGGTGGGCGGGGCCTGGTAGGCGGGGCTAAAATAGGCAACGCCCCCAGAGGTCATGGCCACCGCATCCCTCCCTTTATCCCTGGGCACACAGGACCTCTACAGCTTACACTCAACACATCTACCTACACCACTCCTCTCTCCATTCAAGAGTTTATTTTACCGATTTAGCAAAAAGTCCCTGACCCAGTGGATACTGGAGCAATGACAGAAACGTTTACTTGAAAGGAATTGGTTAAATACTGACCAATTAAATAACATTGGACCAAGATATAAGTATCTTATCACAGATGTATTCGCAGTCAAAGGAAAGTCATGCTCCTTAAAATATATCCATCGTTATTTAATCATGTAATCTTCACCCTCTCACTGTTAATTTGAAACTAGTTTCAGTGCAGTTGTAACATCATCAGGCTTTGTGTAAAACACTCCGTTCATGCAATTGCGATGAAATTAGTAGCCGATTTAAGTTATACTCAAAGAAATGCATTCTGGTTAGATAGATTTACATTAAAGCTGGTTCCAAGTCTACTTCCGTCACTAGTTACTATAAAAAAGAAAGTAATGACGTCTTACTTTATATTTCTAAAAAACATTTCATCTACTCCAGCGGTCTCTTCGTCACATTTTAAAGTGCAAATTTTCGGTAGCCTTTGGCTACCTTTTCAGGTGACAGATCGTCGCTAATGTTGACCTGGTTAGGTTGCAATCTAGAAAAAATATATCGACATGGGCTTCACCAGATAAACAGTAGTAATGTATCGAGTTATTTTATTAGTAAATATCTAATAATTAAAACCTTAAACTAACAACTTTAAATCCTTATCACTGAATAAAGCTCATCTTAGGCTAGGCCTGCGTGAAATTGGTGCATGTTTTTGGAGACCACATCCTGCATATCTAGTGAACTATTAAATATCAAATCGCATACCTAATCGTCGAATTGCAGTGCTCTTGTTAAATAGATAAATAATAACAATACGAACTTAAAATAATACAAACTATACTTATAACAACAATAAAAGTTTTAAATAATATCTTAATAAACAAGTTCATGTAAATAGGCTTGCAGAACAAAAAATATCTATATGATATAAGATTTACACTTTTTCTGAACTCAACGTTTATCATGGCATGAATCAAGATTTAGCGATTACCATCATTCGGCAATTTGTAAAAAATCGGCTCTGATTAATCATAGGCATAGGATTTCAAAATAAGTTATGTATCTTCCATTTTAAAAAGTCTTGAATTAAAAACCACAAGATCAGCGACCCACGTAAAGATACTTTAATCAGACTACAGAATGATAAAGGAAGACAACAGACACAATTAAAGCAAAAATACAGTTTTCATGAAAACAAAAATGCATTTTAAGAAATGAAAAATATTTACCAGCTCACCTTCTTCCTCTTAAATCTACTTACGTTGATTTCTTTCATATCATTGATTTAAAGCAGGTCTTCTATTTGAAAAAGTTTTTATATGCCGAGATCTAAAAAAACGACTCCAAATATATTTAGTAGGGAAAGTTATCCATGAAGGATAAATATAACCTATCTTCATTTAAATACGAGTTGTATTCTAATTTCTAAGTTCTATTATTATTATTTATTAACGTCCACTTTTTGCAGCTCAGGCTATTCTAAGTTCTATAACTATTACTTATCCAAGGTATATTAACGATATCATATACCAATGACTAGATATTCTTATAAGTTAATAAATGACATTTTCAATAGTCGGAACTAAACCATAAACTATATAATAACAACCTAGTATTCAGTAAACATTAATACCGAGTTTCAGCTCGGCCATTACAGCAATCATAATCGAGGTATATGCATACTACTAATATTCCATTATCAACAATAAGTGGCAGGGCTTAAATACGCTCCTCGATTTAACTTCCATCTAAGCATCTTCGGGAACTTTTAAAGTTACAGGAACAATCTGGATGAAAATTCTCTGAATGAATGTGCGCAGTGGATCAGAAGGACGAGCTCAACAAATTGTAGAGAAAGGCGTAAATTAAGCTTTTTGATCCACATAAAAATTAGACAAAATTCATATTTCTACAACATATTTGTTTCGCAATAATTTGAAAGAATATTGGCATTTGTGGAAAGCCTTAAACCACGGTTTCTACATTTGTATTCCTTTCTCTACAATTGCACTACTAATCTGTGTGTGTAATAGTGTAAAATAAAGTAAATATTAAAACATACACAAATACAAGGGTTGAATTCAAAAAATTATGGTTACCTACTTCTAATTTAATATATGCGTATCTTAAACATTTGTCATTACGAATGAAATAAAATTATTTTCTAAACAACATCTCCTAGCAGCAAAGCTTATCAAAATAAATTTCAATTTATAAGGTGTAAACAAAAAATATACCTCTAGTCAGGTACCCAAATCTACCAGTTAAACAAAAAAAATCCTATGTCCAGTTTGCCCTTCTAGTCGGCAACGTTTCATATACTTCAACTAGATCTAAATAAAACTTCATGAAAACCAAAATTACTCATTAACCTTTTTGGTTACACATTTACTTTACAAACAAAATACTTGTTATTTCTTTATTATTAGGCGGAACAATTACTCAGATATGATAGTTGAGACTCCATAGTAATGCCAATTTCACAATTCAAAAACTTTCATGATATCAGAAATCCTTAAAAAATAAACAAATACTTGAAACCCGCCTTAGAAAATATGTAATATCAAAAAGGAGTAAAATAAATAAATTTAATTTTTAATTTACTGTTTTATTTTATTTGTAACATAAATCCAACAATATGCTGTAGTATTGACCTACCTACGTTGTAGTATAAACTCTTTACTTAAATTAAAATTATGATGGTAGGTATTCATGAAGTAATGTCAATGATAATAAATTCGGTCCCATTTCTGAAAACAGTTTTTGTATATCTCCATAAATTCAGACAATTGTTCATCCATTATTGCAATGCTGAACAAAATTTAAAATACATCTTAGCGTTTCATATTTAACTTCGATTATCTTCAAACACAAATTAAATTTTTGCGCATTTATATTGAAATGTAATGCATAATTCAGTCCAGAATCTAAAAATGTTTTACTATAAGTGTTTTCAACAAATAGCCTGAATGCGTCAATGTCGTTTTAAAAAATACCTTTCTCAAAGAAATGTCTTTAAAATGTAATTTATAATTTCCTAAATGTGTTAATAGCTATAAATAACCATTATTTTTTTAATAATGTTCACCTCTTTTCATCAGTGCCAAGAATAGAATAAATGGTAATCCTTAGAGACATAACGAAATACACAAGTACACTGGTTCTTATTGCAAAAATAATCTTCTTTACCTGATACGAAACTCTGAAATGTAAGAACAAAATTCATGCTTTTAAGCAACTGCATGAAGCTTCTAAAATATTCAATGTTAAACAATATGTACTGAAATATAAAAATTCATGATATAACTATGAATTTTAATCTTTCATAATCCGCCGGAAAAAGTAGGCACCTAGAACTTAGAAGAAGGAAAAGAAAAACATGATTACCGAAAGTGGCTTTTGTTTTATCCTTACAATATTTAATCATGTTTAAGTAAGTTATTCAAACTGCATTTTAAATGTGGTAAACTATCTGCACACAATAAAACATATCAGTAAAACATTGTTTTAAAATTTTTAGATAAGAAATCAGTAAAACATTTTTCTCTCTCCAAGTACTCAATATTCTTCACTTCCAACAACACTGCTGTGAAATAAGAAATTGTTAGTTACACTTAAAAGGAAAACCATTGAAGTAGTAGGGCCGATGTTAAAGAATATTTCCTACATAGTAAATAACTTACAAAAATTGAAATTAACAGAAGGGAACCTCTTAAGTATTCTGAAATATGTTTCAAATTTTTGTTTTCAATGCGCCGCGCACTAAACCTTTAAAACAATTTGTTAGGCAATGTTCTGATTTTTTCCCCCAAAAAAACAGGCTGAAAAGAATAGTGGAGTATAGCTAATGGCTTTACTAGAATCTGAAAAACTAATAAATAAATAAGTCAAAGATTATTTATATATATATATATATATATATATATATATATATATATATATATATATATATATATATATAATTTAAATAGAGTTTAAATAGTAGTAATTATTTAATTTTAAGTAATGAAAAAAGGTAAATAATTATAAATTCTCAGAAAAGTTAAAGTTTAGCGATTTCTCAATGTCATGAAAGTTAGTGCGTTTACTAACTTTAAATATGCTTTAAAAATATATTTAAAACGGTGGACTTTTCGATATAAATATCAACAGGGATTAAAATAGATTGATTTAAATTGTCTATTTTAAAACAAAATTGTTTAAAACAAATAATTAAATTAGTGATCTAGATTTGAGATGCAGATAAAATATAACTATTCATTATAATTTCAATCAATATTAATGATTTCAATATTACTAATTGGAAAAAAAAAAAAATGAATTACGGGTTTTCACTCTTAAAAGATGTGTCAGATATTTAACACTTGTAGCAATCAGACAACTTTTACAATAAAAAAACTTACGAATTGGCATTTATTTATGTAGCTAAAGGAGTTAGAATAACTCAAGTACTTAGTATGTTTATTGATTACTTTTTTTCCAACCAATATGCGTATGTTTAATAATGAATAATTACTAATGAAGCCCCTTCTAGGTATAGGACGCAATTAAAAAGGCTTTCCGGAATTACTTAATTCTAGGTATTGAAATATAATCCTAGGGTTTAAGATAGAAAGCACTTGATTGCAAGTTCACAAACATTTACCGTTTACCTCAGGAAAGTAATATGCCCAATATTGGCTCATTCCTTTTCATTCTATTTCGTTTTTTTGCCGATGATCTAAGAAAGTGGGCCTAGGCTAAATGTGGCCTAGGCTACCTATTACTGTTGGTTTGATATCAATTTCAATTGCAGGCACAAGCTGATTGGTTTTAAAACTGCACAGTGGTATTCGGCGGTAAATAAATATTGCTAGTATCGATTGCATAGCGAATTACATATTCATATATAAGAAAGAACGGGTTGAATAAGTCAGAAACAATTTTATATAAGCTAAAAAAGAAAAGAAAAACAACTTATCTACTATTGACAAAAGAAATGAAAAAAAAAAAAAAAAAAAGGTTATCTAAATTACTTTTGGTTAGAAAGAACTTGACAAGCTTCACTTTTTAAATATTCATACACTTATTATCACTTATCAGTAACTTATTCACTGGAAAGAATGAAGAATTTTATATTATAAAATAACTTCTTCCCCTAAGTGACTTAGAGAAAGAAATTAGTGAAAGGTATCACCACATTAAAGTAGACTGTCAGTTTCAAAGTTGGGAATTTATTCTTCCAACCTCTTTCACATGACTACTAATATTTTTCTGAAAAATGTAATGACAATAAAAATCAAATTTGTTACTCCTATAACATCCAAAAAATCCATAAAACATTTTAAAAGTAAATTGAATTCAGTACAGAACATATTTTTCCCCTCCTAAGTGAATGCAGCTGTACTGTGTATTATAGTTTCATTTAAAGTTACTTGTTCATTATATAAATTACGAATAAATGAAGAATGTACACATCAAAAATTAATCATTAAATCAATTGATTGTTTTTTTTTTCACTCCTCCACATAATTCTCATAAACGTCTTAGTTCTATTCCCACCCTCTTATCAATTCGGCAATGAAATGATTATGACTATTTCGATATTAGTTGTATCCCTTTTTTTCAGATCTTTGTTGCATTGGGCATGAGGAAAGTTTATCAGATCAATAAACAGGCATAAATCTGAAGAAGCGAGTTCAGAACTTCAAGGGAGATTAAACAGACCTAACCCATGTTTCCTACGATTCCCTGTGTCATTTGTGCCAAATGAGGTCAACCGTTGACAGGAGTATAAACCATTCCATTGTCATATCGGGCACTTCCTCCTCAGCAGGGGCTAGACTACATTCTCAATCATGACATTTGTTAACAATATGTTGAACTCTTTAAGTCGCCATTTTCCTTGGCTAGTGAGTTAAAACACAATATTGCAACGGCTAACGGACAGAGTGGTGGCTGTCGCTTAGGAAACCCTTCCTATCAGGAACCACCAAATGTCCAAGCAATTACTTCTGTATTGTTTGTTCTTACGTAAGCATATTATTACCTATTTTACACTCTCCAAAAGAAATATAAAATCGGAACACTAATTGGGGCGTGGTATCTACAGGTTACCACCCTGGAAGTAATCCTAGAGTGGCGAGTTCGATTCCCACCTTGAATTTATCCAGTGACGAACTCATTAATTAAAATCCTTCGTCCAATCCTGGCTAGAAAAGGGTGGTAGCCAGTAGATAACACGCCACAATGAATCATAATAGAAAAAATTGAACATTAATAAATAATAGTAATTTCATGAAAATTAACATCTTTAGCTATAAACAGAGCTCATCTCGGTGCTCCAGGTTTATCGGTGCTCCACTACAAATATTTTTGATGCTTCCAAGACTACTGCGATGCATCTTGAAGTCCTTTCAAGCATTATAACAGTATCCCCATTGCCCAGTCTATTCACAACAACATATCATAAATGCTAAAGCGGACAATTTGAATCACGGGTTCCTCGTGAATCCATCCAATAAAACATTTTTAACACAATTAAGATGCTGTGCCCCAGTCGGTGTGGGATTCAAACAGTGTAAATGTACAGGAACAGTCGTTTCTATATCACAAGTGAGACAAGTCCCCAGATCCTGAGATCCACTGGTTAGACTGGACTAGACAGAGGTTGTATAGAGTGTGTTCTGGATGGGATGTGTGCCCTCGTCTTGGTTGACAAACACACTCCTCCAGCTAGATGTAAACATAACCCGGGAGGCAGCCTGCTTTGTTACCAACCGTGACTAGCTATTTCCAAAGCCTCTCCTACTCTCACTCTCTCTCTCTCCCTCCCACACACACACACTCTCTCTCTCTCTCTCGAGCACATCGCCTATCTCCTTTTTTTATCGGTAATTCAGTAGCTCCGGCATAGTCATCAGACTTTATTCTACCTTCTTCAGCATCTTTGAAAAATTCGAATATACACTTTTACACTGTGGATACGGCTTTACAGGAATTATTATATTCAAACTTTATCTGAACTTGTTGCTTGCTGTTATGACTATTATATTTGTATATTGTGGCCTCAGTTTGTTTAGAGACTACTCAGGCTTGTATTAAACTATTGTAAATTAGTGGTCTTCAATTAAAATGTATATTGTTAGGTTGCAAGAAATAAAATAACCGTTGTGCCCTACCATGTATCTGTCACACTCAAAATAACTTAATAACGACGTTCAGATGACTTCTTCAAAATTTGCTATGCAATAAGTAGGAGTCCTAAATATAGTGACTTGCAAAACTGTTGTCGATAACCTACTTAAACTTATAAAGAGTAGGAAAGCTCTCATTATATGTAATAATCTCGTTTTCTTTTCAGTTTTTAAGTATTATTTGTACTCATTGCTTCTCTGAACTTATTATTTGGCATTATTTCTAGGTATCGGCTCTTTTGATTTTATTCAAATTAGGAATACGAATTCTGCACATCACCAATATTCAGTAGCTCAGCGATAAAGCCTTGAAAATATTTATGACAGAAGTTCTTTACTCCAAAAATTGTCGCGAGGTTGGTAAAAAGGGGGTCATAGTCTATCCATTCGCCCGGGCGTTATTTCAGCATTGAGAAGGGATTGGGGAACTAAAAAACTAAGAACTTTGCTCCAACCTCTGAAAGTAGTTTGACATGGAAACACCCATCCAACCACAAGAGGGAGACAGTCAAAAAAAATAAACAGAAATTTCAACCGCTTCCAAGAGTGTAGATTTAAATGACCCTGATCTAGACGACACTGATGATGAAATGGAGTTTGTCCCCTGCGGTTCCATGGACGCCAGCTGCACACTTTTCAGTAAAAAATATTCGGATGATTTCAGTTGTCGGGAGTGGGGTCTGAGCACAGAAAATCCATTTCCTCCTTCTGATTGAATGAATAAGTGGCCAAACCGTGTTATAATTATAAGCTTTGTATTATTTTTGTTTAACCTTTTCTATATGACAATGATTTTTCAAATATTTATTTGTTTCTCTTATTTGTGTTTTTTTTTAACCCTCCCCCACCCCCCTCCATTTCATTAAGAATCCTAGCATTCAATTTTGCTCAGAAAACAATGAAAGCAGCTGGTGTTCGTAACCCTTTCAATACTTTCGGGGCACATATGTCCCACCACAATGAAACTCATGGCTGTTGGGATAAAATACATGTGTAATGCTGTCCCAGCAGTCTAGAGGCAAGCCCCAGTGTCCAATTGGGAAGTGGGAGGTTAAAAGTAGAGTGGCTGACTTGCTTTTTGCCTTCGTGTGACTGTTAAGAAACAATATTTGTAAAGTGGCAAATTGCATGAAACACACATAGTTTTCGTTCTGGTCTCTTTCTTATTCTTTTGGGAGCAGCGGGCACATCGTCTTCTGGTGGTGCCTTCAAAATTTACCTTTCGAGGGCAACACGATTCCGCTCCACCCAAAAGAATAAGAAAGAGACCAGAACGAAAACTGCAGTGTTTCATGCAATGTGCCACTTTGCAAACACTGCTTCTTAGAATATCATAAACAAAATATATTTTCCACTTATTATATAGAAAACAAAATAAATTGTACCATAATTGGTTTTATTTTTATATTTTTATCACAGTAAGGTAATGGGACGGATAACTATGATTCAGGACTGTGGGACGTATATGTACCACCACCCTTGAATACTTTTGGAACATAAGTGTCCCAGTGCCCATGGGGCACAATTGTGCATCTGAGGTAAATGGAACTATGGGATGGTGCTGTGTGTAATTTGCTAAAACGAATAGAAAAATCACTAAGCTCACTTAACCACATCTAATTCAGTCCTGAAAGGGTTAATTTAGTCTGGCAGACAGTAGTACCAACGGAGGTGGCAATAATAGGAACACTCCTAAGATTCACTAGAAATTTATTTTTTTTCAAATCAGCTACATACTATCTTAAACTAGCATGCGTTTTGGAGCTGGTTGATGGTCATCATACCAACGAGAATAGTTTTAGTGGTGTTATTTGAGTTCCCAGCTTAATTAAAAGGTCAAAAATAAAACAAATATAAAAAAATGCAGATGATATTTGAGTCGCTTACTCTACTCACTATAATGAAACTATAAAAACTTGAATTTACATAGGCAGATCTTGACTCTTCTTACGCTTTTGGCCCAAAGATTTTTTTTTTTGTAAGACAGATACCAAATACTTGTCATTATTCATTCAATATAACTTTTTAGTGCTGGAAAATATATTTAAAAGATAATATCTTCGTTGCAATATTAAACCAGGTCATAGTTAGAATTATTACTAAACAATCTCTTCGTTGGTCCTGAAACCAGGTAAGTGAGGAATTGACGATTATATGTGTTGGTATATTGTTTGACACCCGGATTCTTATTTTCCTCGTCATTTATCTTTTGTTAGTTGACACATAAAAATAAGATTGCATTGACATCCATCCAGCTGTATTTATATGTTTGAATAATAAATGGGCAAACAGACGAAAATTTAATTTTGATATTTATGAATTTATTTATTAAAATTTATATTAAAAACATTATGTGGAATAGTGATAAATATGTGAATTATAAGTGTTTTGTATTTTTTAGATTGTTTTTAAGTTATAAGCAAGGAGCATATTTTTGTATATATTTTTTTTTTTTGTAGTACCCGCTTAACTATGGGGTACTTACATTATATGCAGTCACGAAGGGAAAAATATTTTATTCAGTTTCATATTCATATTAGAATAAAATTTTCGCCATAAATCCTCCCAGTTGGAGGTAGCCACCCTGTAATTGTATTATAATGTAAGCCTAAAGAGGAGTTATGCTATTAAAAAATATTTATAAGCTTTGTTTCTGATAAGAAAACATTTGTTTCTTGGGCCAACTTCGGACTAATAATATTCAAGTATAACGCGAAATTTAAAAGTTAACTAAATATAATTTAATTACACATGTAAAAGTCTTAGCGATAAGATGATTTCCTTCACTGGCCTTTAGAGCGAGCGGAAGACATTAAGAGCAGCTTGCTAATATAATTATGTTAATAGGCGAGAAGCGGGAGAATGTCCCTGGCAGATTAGAGCTTGTATGAATTGTGTTAGAGTTGTCTTGCTCGGGGCCATTTGCATAATGCTGTTGTGCTGCTGGGCATCTATCATTCGACCAGATTAATGGATGATAACGTTCACTCTGGATGATAAGACGCCCAACATCAAAGCCAAAACCTCCGACGAGCATCTCTCTCTAACGCAGCACGATTTTCGTAATGCTGCCGTCTTTCCACAGATTCATGTGTTCCTGTTCATTAAAATATGCACGAACTGAAAAGGAACCCGGTAAGAACTCAGATTGATCCGACGGACTGATGTTTAATTTCAACATGAAAATTAACGTGTTTCGTTCTCGAACCGATATCCGTCTTTCCACGAACACGTTTTCAGGCAGTATTGTGATTATAGCATAGAGATGATTGAGGAGCTATATAAATAAAGTTGAATATAACCCTTGTTTTACAAAACCACCTTAAAATTATAATAAATAAAATTACAGAAAAAGGCAATCCTTATCCTATCCCACATCGCAGTATGTTTGTGTATATCCCATGTATATGGGTGTGTACATGATGTACTTATTTTTAGCATTATTGAGATAGTACTCATGACGCGATTTCCGAAACATTTCTTCAATTGTCCATCGATCCCCAGATGACAAAAATGAGGTCCGTTCGTTACCAAACTCGATATTTAAACGTTTTATGCAAAAAGACAGGTCAAGTTCGTTAATGGCTGAAATCGGACCAGTGGGGGCGCGGGGTTTAGAGGGGACATTTTCGAAAATTCGAAATATCTCCGTTACCGTACGTCGGATCAAAATATTGTATAGGACCAATCTTACTGCAAATTAAATTTACTATAATTATTGTTCTATACATTTATTCTCTATCTTGAATATTAACCGAGATATTTGCATTTGTATTAAATGTGGGCCGATAACGGACGAATGAGTTTCCTGCCTAAAGCTAGTTCGGCCGTTTCCGTAACAGTTCGGCTCTCGTATTGAGATTTCTCTATTGTATAACTTTACTTGGGATATCTGCTTAGTTTACACAGCCCACAGTGGGCCGGATGGCCAATCTAGGTGGAAATAATTCATGAAATCAAAACATCTAATTAAGTTATTTGCCTTAATCTGGAACGTCTATTAATCCAATATGGCATGGTATTTTGGAATTAGCACCCGTACTAACATCACAAGAGTACACAAATAATGACAAATCCGACGTTTTCATTCTAATGATTAACAAGTTTGCAGCTCAGTTTTACCTAAAAATTTACTTAGAAAGGTTGTTTATTCTGTATTTAAATTATCGAAAGTAAATTATTAAACTACTTTATTAAGATGGACACCATATCCATAGGTAAGTTAATAATAAAAATACAATAATATCTCAAAATTATACAAAATAAAATATTCTAACATCCGTAAAAAAAATATACCGCATAATACCGCTAAGATAATTATGTCTGTTGTTGTTTATAATACAAACTAACATTTCATAAAAAATAGAATTGCTAATATTTGCTAACTTTGTCGTATGGGCTATTTTCAGAAAAAGAAATCACGGTTACGAGACGGGACGTTTTTCTTTTTTAGCAAAGCTGTTCAAACACAAAGCCAATTATTGAGACCATTTTGTCACAATTTGCTGTGAAAAATATCCAACAACATTCATTGGAAAAATCTTATTATCAATTAGGAAAAACAAAAAACGATTGTTATCCATCTGGACCTGGAGATATGGTAGTTACTGAGAATCGCGTCACTTTCAATGTACAGTTTGACAACCATGAGACTTGTTCTTGCCTGCCCACAGCAAAGTTTTTCAAAATTTCCCCTCTCAAACAACATTAGTTAAGATATTTAAATGGGGTTGTGATGGTAGCAGTGGTCATAGTAGGTATAAGCAGAAATTTGAAGACCAGGATGCCGATGATGGGTATTTATTTTCTTTTTCTTATTCATTTGTTCCTGTAAAAATGCACGAATTAGGTAGAGTAGAAAATTTAGTTTGGAGCAATCCTTTTCCTTCGTCCACACGAAACTGCAGGCCGCTAAAGTTTATGTTTTCCAAAGAAACCACCGATTTGACTATCACCGAAACAAATAAAATTAAACAACAAATAGAGTCGCTGCAACCTACTAAAGTAACTTTGGAAAATATAGATATCAATGTTCATTACAAATTTTTGCTGACCATGGTGGACAGAAAAGTTTGTAATGCTCTAACAGGGGCCAAGTCAAGTCAGAGATATTATCTATGTGGAGCAACTCCTAAATTGATGAATGCTATTAATCCATTAGTATCTCAAGTTTTCAAAGAAAATTATGATTTTGGAATTTCCCCATTGCATGCCTGGATTAGGTCACTCGAATGCTTCATTCATATAAGTTACAGACTTATTATAAAAAAATGGGCTATCATAACCAATGAACACGAAGAAGAAATAAAAAATAGAAAAAATGGATATTCAAAAAAAATTTAAAGATTAGATGGGATTAATGATTGATAGGCCTAAACCCGGATTTGGTACAAGAAATGACGGAAATACGGCAAGACGATTTTTCAAAAAAAAAACGAAAAAAGTGCCACTATGACCGGATTAGACGACGAACTTTGAAAAAGATTTTACATCATCTTGACTACTTTGTCATTTGGCTATGAGATTAATGTCGACAAATTCCAGACATACGTTCAAGATACAACAAGAACATTAACCTAAGTACTTACTTATTCATGGTATTACATGCCCGTGTCTGTTCATATAATTTTGACCCATAGCACCCAAATAATTAAAAAGTGCATTGTGCCTATCGGAATGCTATCGGAGGAGGCTCAGGAGTCTCGAAATAAAGATTTGAGGCGATTTCGAGAGTGCCATACCCGGAAATGCTCTCGAATAGATACAAATACGGATTTAACACAAAGGCTGTTGGTGACTTCAGATCCTTTAATTAATTCTTTTAGGAAGGAGACCAGGAAAAGTCGAAAACGTTTACATAAGGATGTGCTATCGCTTTTGCAGCCTCCAAGTTCTAATTTAAATAAAGATTCAGAAAGCGGTAATAGCGATAGTGATAGTGATGATTAACTGATAATATCTCCCATTAACTGTTCTTCTTTTGTGATTTCAATTGTTACCTATTTTTTGGATTTTTCTTTATATATTGTGGTTATTGTTTTCTTTATATATTGTGGTTATTATTTACGACTAAATAATTGTATAATAATAATAAAACCATAAAACATTAAAAAATAACAAGTCAGCAGTTCTTTCCACCTAGATCGGCCATCCGACCCACTGTCCAGCCCCTGCGTGACGGACTTTTTTATTTTGCATGCTTGACGTTTTTCTTTAGTTTAGTATTCTTCACATGCCTTTCTGCGCATGATTTTTATTTTGGTCTTTCTTATTTAGCCACCTGGTGGAGGGGAAAAAAAGCATTTGTTTTATACTTCACACACAAACATGAAAGAGAAGACACTTCTTCGTACATAAAATCATCTAATTACAAATCTGTGTGTCCATGAAATTAAACAGAACAGAAGTAGGAAACTTTCAAGCATTGAATATTGTCAGTCAACTAATTAATTAAAAAATGCATCACGGCCAGTTTTAATGAATAAGGAATCAAGTTAAAACTGCCCCTTATATTATTTGTATTTAATGTTGTAAAGTACCAAAAATATATCAATATCCATCTTGACTGGAGTTTTATAATCAATTTATTTTCATTGTGCTTCTTTTCTCTCTGTCTATGTCTTCATCATCAAGAAGTAAATATACAAATTCATTCATAAAAATAACTACCCTATCGTTACGTCTTAACTGATTCCAATCACGAATAAAAATTAAAATTTTCAAAATGACAAGAGAAATTAGTTTTTTTCAAAAAGATGAGAGTTTAATTTATATAAAATCTGACGCCTGAGTGTTGTTAAGCACTTTCTAGATAGAATATACCACTTAGTAAATAGTAGAACCTAAGGACAATGATTAAGAGGAACTTAGATCAAATCTTCCAATACATTATTATAGCAGTTCATGTTCTCTTAAGTATTTTGTTCTCTTTTGGTCAGCCTTGTTTGGTGGTAAAACCTTAATTAAAGTTCTAATTTTTATATTATTATCTCCAGAAGGGGAATTAAGGTATCATTACTTGTTTAAAATTTGAAAACAAATAATAACAAAATTCAAAAAGTTTCCATTTTTGTATCTTTCCATTTAAGAGAAACTAAAAAAGAACAGTACTACAAAACATAACCTCAGTATTCTGAGCACTTGTAACAGTCCAAAAAAAAAAACACAGTTTTTGTCCTTGAGTCTGGGGCTCGTGTCAGTTTTCCACCTCAGTCTGCCACCCGGATTCTGTTTCAAACCTGCCTGCCGTCCCGACACCTCAGGCCCCAAAGCCACACCGATTCCTCTCATGGTTCTTCATAAAATTCATAATTACTTATTCTCAGTGAAGAAAAAACAAACTTTACAACACTATAATAACATGAAGAACCTCTTATAACACTTCTAATGACACTATAATATTTTATGAACTTAGTTACATTATTTGTACTTAAAACTATTTTTTTTAATATAATATTAATTGTAAAGGAGGGTCTGGAAAGAATAGGATAGCCACGGAGAATGAGGTAGCATGCATATTGGAGCAAATGTGTGTGGCGCCTTATCTCGTGGCTTAGAAGATAAATCTTCCATCCGTCCATGGAAATATTCGACAAGAGACAACAGAAGAGATGAAGTACTTGGAAGACTACAAATAGGCCACACAAGATTTACACATAGTTATCTTATAACAAAAGAACCATCCCCGATATGTAGGAGGTGTAAACCTAACTATCTACCATACATTAATGGAATTTCATACATATACAATTATTCAAAAAGAATGCAATATTTCCAATAATACAGCAGTTGCCCTTAGGATGTCCCAAAAGAGCTTGGATAAATTATTTAATTTTATCAAAATTACAAACTCGTATAAATAAATTTAAGTCTACATACTATATAAAATATGATGTATATAAGTGAATTTAAATAGGCGTATATTAGTGTAAGTTCATGTATAATTCATCGATAAAGAATAAATGAAATAATGCTATAAAAAGTAGTGAAAAAAAGGATTTAAATTTAACAACTGGCAAAAACGAAAGTCTCCGTTAAAATTTGACTGTTCAGTATATCTGACCCAATTTTGGCCATATTTAGTTTTTTGTGCACATATTTGGTATGTTTTTGTCCACTAGGGTCATAAACTCGAAATAAAAAGTTATTTTTGTACCAGGCTAAGGTATTACCGTGTGGACTTTTGCAACATCATAGTCTCTAAGAGGAAATTCGCTAATTATTTCAAATAAAAAAAACAAGAACTGAAAAAAACACATAACCCTTAGAAGAGTACATTCCTCGATTAGAGAAATTTATAGTCATATCCTTCTTATTTCATCCCTCTGCTTGGGCCCGTGAAATATAATGCGGTAGGGGAATTTAACTTTAAGGGCTTAAAAAATAAGTAAAATAAAAAAAGTTTAATTCTGTTTTGTTTATTCAACCATTGAAATACAATATACGTATAATTTAGAAAATAAATCCATTTCCCCATCTAGCCCCCATAAGCAAGGTAAAGGTGAACAAACATTAATACAACTTTACTTATCGCCTTATCAGTGTCTTATCAAGTATTATTTATGGCTTGGACTATCCATCTCTACATAGAATTGGTGCTCACCTCCAATGCACCGTACCCAACCTTCTTTGGAGAAGTGGTAGCAGTATAAACACTGCCCGTCATCTTATGTGCCACATAACCTTCTTTAATGGTCTTTTGAGTGTGAGAGCTCTCTACGTTTTTCTTGAAAATACGTTCTTTTTTTCGGTCTCTTGTGAACTCTTTGAAAAAATGTTTCGATTTGATTCATCAGCTTTATGAGATTATTTTATTTTGAATTTTTTAACCAATCTAGACATAATATTCAGAGATATAGTCGTACACCATTTGAAAAATTATCCATATACAACTTGTATTAATGCCTTAAAATTAAACAAATATAAAAAATTAGTATTGTATATATCTTGCAAATCTCACAAAATCTATCTTGGAAATAAAGTCAGGTAAAGTCATCAAGCGGCTGCTACCTAATGATAAAGTTGACATACTTTCCACCGGATATCAGAACTTTATGATATATATTGTTGTAAAAATTAAATACATGATGGATTAGCAGAGAGAGTCGCGTATTTGGGAAGTGCAAGGTAGATCAAAGTAGCCGACAGAGGGTCGAGCTCGTACTAGTCCCTTCCAGTCCAGACGTCGAAGGGCCCAGCCAATTCCCCTTTGATGTATGCCAACGACCTATATAAAGGACCGGCCAGCCGCGAGCGAGTCAGTTTTAATCTCAGCTGTCTTGATGATCACATCAGTGCTCCAGTGCGGTAAAGTGTTTTTATGTGAAGAACAGTGTTGTGCCGTGACTGTAAGTAACAGTTTAGTACCGTGTTTAAGACAGTGCAGTGCCGTTAACATCGTGAAGTAAAGGGCAGAGCAATGCCGTCTTTTTGTGTAATTTAGTGACCGTGAGTGAATTATTGGACTGTATAACAACAAGAACAGTGACGCTATCAGCGCATACTGTGAGTAGTAATTAAGAATAATTAACGAAGTGTATTGGGCATTGTTAATAAATTATGCAGTGATAAAAACTGTGAAACTTGTGTATGTTTAATTTTGCAATCCAAAAGAACTCTTATTAACAATGTTTATTACTGGTTTTGTAATAAAACGTAATAATATATATATATATATATATATATATATATATATATATATATATATATATATGTATATAATATATATGTTTAACTTTCCAACACCATTCCACTTTCCACTTTCCACTTAAAGAAAAATTCGACCATGAGCCACTCAGATGAACTATCTAATCTAGGACACCAAATAAATGACGAATTATACTCGAGCACCAAATCACAGACTAGTGAATCAATCAACATGGCTAGTGACTAACCAGCTACATCCTATTATGTCTCGTAAATGTCAATCAATATCGATCAAACAGATAATTTCCGGGTAATATGTCCATCAATATCTAGTTAGACTGTGGATTGGTAGTTAGTGCACATCTAACCTATACATATATAAGACTGTTTAGTTTATTTGAATCAACATTTAACATTAACTGGATTGGAATTTTGAGTAATAAATGCATTGACGTTACAGCAGCCGTTTTAATGATGCCCATAATAATAAAAGTTTGAACGTTCACTTACATACACATATATATATGACTGTGAATATACAGGGTGACCCAAGGGAAGTCCCACCCGAAATAGTTCAATTATTTGATCTCGTCGGCTTCCTCTCTA